>JANJGN010000147.1:850000-852500 GCA_026770705.1 Isurus oxyrinchus
CACACACACACACACACACACACACACACACACACACACACACACACACACACAAACACACACACACACACACACACACACACACACGCACACACACACAGAAATAGACACATTCACACACCCGGAAACACTGCACACACATCCAGAAACAAACAGACACACACTCACATAGAAACACACACACACACACAACCTGAAACACAAACACACACACAACGAGAAACACACACACACACACACACACATACACCCAGAAACACACACACACACACCGACACAGAAACACAAACAAACACACACACACTCACACACACACACACACACCCTGAAACACATACACATACACAGAAAGGCATACACACCAATAACAAGAAAAACTCACACACACACGCAACCTGTAACACACACACACAAACCCAGAAAAACACACACACAAACGTACAAACACAAATACAAAACCATAAACACAGAAACACACACACACACCCAGAGATACACACACCAGAAACGCACACAGAAACACACCCTGACAAACACACACCCAGAAACACACACACCCACACAAACAGAAACACAAACACACATACACACAGACACACACAGACACATTCAGACAGAGACCAAAACACACACGTGCGCACACGCGCGCGCACACACACACACACACACACACACACACACACACACACACACACACACACACACACACACAAACAAACACACACACACACACACACAGCCGCACACATCCGGACACAAAGAGAAACACACAAACACACACCCAAAAATTCACAAGCACACATACCCAAAAACACACACATATATACAGAGAATCATGCACGCACACATTCAGAAACACATACACACACATTCAGGAGGGCACACAGACACCAGGGAACACACACACACCCAGAAACACACACACACACCGAAAGACACACACGCACACAAATAAACGCACACACACACACCCAGATACACATACACACACAGAAACACACACACACACACACATTCACCCAGAAACACACACACACCCAGAAACAGACATACTCAGAAACACACACACACACACCCAGAAACACACACACACACAAATACACACACACACGCACACACGCACTCACACACGAAGAAACACTGACACACACTCACACACACACACCCAGACAGACACACACACACACACACACAGGCACACACAGCCAGGCACGCACAGAAACACACAAACACACAACCAGAAACTCACACACACACATACCCAGAAATACACACACATATACGGAGAATCACGCACACACTCATTCAGAAGCACACACACCCACATTCAAAAAGGCACACAGGCACCAGGAAACACACACACACATCCAGAAACACACACACACACACACCGAAACACATGCACACACACACCCAGACACACACGCACACACCCAGACACACATACACACAGACAAACACACATACACACCCACACAGGCGCACACAGCCATACACACACAGAAACCCATAAACTCACATACACCCAGAAACACAACACACTCAGCCAGCAACAAACACACCAAATCCAGAAACACAAACACACAAACCTAGAAAAACACATAGAAACCCATACATACACACACACACAACCAGAAACACACACACACACTCACACCCTGAAACAAACACACACACACACAAACACACACACACACACACACACACACACACACACACACACACACACACACACACACACACACACACACACACACACACACACACACACAGAAACACACACACACACACCTAGACACAGAAACACACACGACTGGACACAAACACAAACACCCAGGAGCACACACACACATACACACATGGAAACACACACACACACACACAAACCCACCCAGAAACACAGACACACACCCAGAAACAAACAAACCACACACACACCCAGACACAACCACACACCCATCCTGAAGAACACACACCCAGAAACACACGTAGACAGTAACCTGTAAACACACACACACACACACACACACACACAGAAATAGACACACACACACACAGACACACACAGAAACAGACACACACACACACACACACACACACACACACACACACACACACACACACACACAGAAAATACCACAAACACACACATAGCCAGAAACACACACACAACCATATGCAGAAACAAACACACACATATACCGAGAAACAAACACACACACACGTTCAGAAACATACACACACATTCAGAAACACACACACACCAGGAAACACACACACACACAAACGCAGAAACACACACACAACCACACCACCGGATACATCACAGACACACTGACACACCCAGGCATACACACTCAGACACACACACACACACACACACACACACACACACACACACACACACACACACACACACACACACGCACACAGAAACACACACGCAGAAACCCAGAATCTCACACACCCAGAAACACATGCACACCCAGAACCACACACA
>JANJGN010000147.1:875000-877500 GCA_026770705.1 Isurus oxyrinchus
CACACACACACACACAGAAACAAATATACACACACGGAAACACATACACACACACCAGGTAACATACACTCACTCACACACCCGGAATTACATAAACACACCCACAGAAACACACACAGACCCACCCAGACACACAAACCCAGAAAGACACACACACAAAAAACCCAGAAACAACAAACACACAAAAACCCAGAAGCAAGCACGCACATATGGAAGCACACACACACACACACCCAGAAACACACACACACACACACCCAGAAACACACAAACGCATCCAGAAACACACAGACACACAGACACATGGAAACACACACACACACACACCCAGAAACACAACACACCCACCCAGAAACACACACGCACACATACACCCAGAAACACACACACACACCGACATGGAAACACAAACAAACACACACACACACACACACACACACACACACACACACACACACACACACACACACACACACACACACACACACACACACACACACACACACACACACACAGAAACACATACACATACCCAGAAAGGCATCCACACCAACAGCAAGAAAAACACACACACACACACACACACACACACACACACACACACACACACACACACACACACACACACACACAAACACACACACACACACACACCAACCCAGAATAAAACACAAACCCAGAAACACACACACGCTCACCCAGAAACACACACACACAAACCTAGAAACACACACACACACAAACGTAGAAACACAAAGACAAAACCATAAACACACACATACACACAGAAACAAACACAAACACCCAGAAGCACACACACACACAAACAAATACACACACACACACACACACACACACACACACACACACACACAAACACACACACACACACACACACACACACACACACACACACACACACACACACACACACAGAAATAGACACATTCACACACCCGGAAACACTGCACACACATCCAGAAACAAACAGACACACACTCACATAGAAACACACACACACACACAACCTGAAACACAAACACACACACAACGAGAAACACACACACACACACACACACATACACCCAGAAACACACACACACACACCGACACAGAAACACAAACAAACACACACACACTCACACACACACACACACACCCTGAAACACATACACATACACAGAAAGGCATACACACCAATAACAAGAAAAACTCACACACACACGCAACCTGTAACACACACACACAAACCCAGAAAAACACACACACAAACGTACAAACACAAATACAAAACCATAAACACAGAAACACACACACACACCCAGAGATACACACACCAGAAACGCACACAGAAACACACCCTGACAAACACACACCCAGAAACACACACACCCACACAAACAGAAACACAAACACACATACACACAGACACACACAGACACATTCAGACAGAGACCAAAACACACACGTGCGCACACGCGCGCGCACACAAACACACACACACACACACACACACACACACACACACACACACACACACACACACACACACACACACACACACACACAAACAAACACACACACACACACACACACACAGCCGCACACATCCGGACACAAAGAGAAACACACAAACACACACCCAAAAATTCACAAGCACACATACCCAAAAACACACACATATATACAGAGAATCATGCACGCACACATTCAGAAACACATACACACACATTCAGGAGGGCACACAGACACCAGGGAACACACACACACCCAGAAACACACACACACACCGAAAGACACACACGCACACAAATAAACGCGCACACACACACCCAGATACACATACACACACAGAAACACACACACACACACACATTCACCCAGAAACACACACACACCCAGAAACAGACATACTCAGAAACACACACACACACACCCAGAAACACACACACACACAAATACACACACACACGCACACACGCACTCACACATGAAGGAACACTGACACACACTCACACACACACACCCAGACAGACACACACACACACACACACAGGCACACACAGCCAGGCACGCACAGAAACACACAAACACACAACCAGAAACTCACACACACACATACCCAGAAATACATACACATATACGGAGAATCACGCACACACTCATTCAGAAGCACACACACCCACATTCAAAAAGGCACACAGACACCAGGAAACACACACACACATCCAGAAACACACACACACACACACCGAAACACATGCACACACACACCCAGACACACACGCACACACCCAGACACACATACACACAGACAAACACACATACACACCCACACAGGCGCACACAGCCATACACACACAGAAACCCATAAACTCACATACACCCAGAAACACAACACACTCAGCCAGCAACAAACACACCAAATCCAGAAACACAAACACACAAACCTAGAAACACACATAGAAACCCATACATACACACACACACAACCAGAAAC
>JANJGN010000147.1:887500-890000 GCA_026770705.1 Isurus oxyrinchus
ACATAAACACACCCACAGAAACACACACAGACCCACCCAGACACACAAACCCAGAAAGACACACACACAAAAAACCCAGAAACAACAAACACACAAAAACCCAGAAGCAAGCACGCACATATGGAAGCACACACACACACACACCCAGAAACACACACACACACACACCCAGAAACACACAAACGCATCCAGAAACACACAGACACACAGACACATGGAAACACACACACACACACACACATCCAGAAACACAACACACCCACCCAGAAACACACACGCACACATACACCCAGAAACACACACACACACCGACATGGAAACACAAACAAACACACACACACACACACACACACACACACACACACACACACACACACACACACACACACACACACACACACACACACACACACACACAGAAACACATACACATACCCAGAAAGGCATCCACACCAACAGCAAGAAAAACACACACACACACACACACACACACACACACACACACACACACACACACACACACACACACCAACCCAGAATAAAACACAAACCCAGAAACACACACACACTCACCCAGAAACACACACACACAAACCTAGAAACACACACACACACAAACGTAGAAACACAAAGACAAAACCATAAACACACACATACACACAGAAACAAACACAAACACCCAGAAGCACACACACACACAAACAAATACACACACACACACACACACACACACACACACACACACACACACACACACACACACACAAACACACACACACACACACACACACACACACACACACACACACACACACACACACACAGAAATAGACACATTCACACACCCGGAAACACTGCACACACATCCAGAAACAAACAGACACACACTCACATAGAAACACACACACACACACAACCTGAAACACAAACACACACACAACGAGAAACACACACACACACACACACACATACACCCAGAAACACACACACACACACCGACACAGAAACACAAACAAACACACACACACTCACACACACACACACACACCCTGAAACACATACACATACACAGAAAGGCATACACACCAATAACAAGAAAAACTCACACACACGCAACCTGTAACACACACACACAAACCCAGAAAAACACACACACAAACGTACAAACACAAATACAAAACCATAAACACAGAAACACACACACACACCCAGAGATACACACACCAGAAACGCACACAGAAACACACCCTGACAAACACACACCCAGAAACACACACACCCACACAAACAGAAACACAAACACACATACACACAGACACACACAGACACATTCAGACAGAGACCAAAACACACACGTGCGCACACGCGCGCACACACACACACACACACACACACACACACACACACACACACACACACACACACACACACACACACACAAACAAACACACACACACACACACAGACAGCCGCACACATCCGGACACAAAGAGAAACACACAAACACACACCCAAAAATTCACAAGCACACATACCCAAAAACACACACATATATACAGAGAATCATGCACGCACACATTCAGAAACACATACACACACATTCAGGAGGGCACACAGACACCAGGGAACACACACACACCCAGAAACACACACACACACCGAAAGACACACACGCACACAAATAAACGCACACACACACACCCAGATACACATACACACACAGAAACACACACACACACACACATTCACCCAGAAACACACACACACCCAGAAACAGACATACTCAGAAACACACACACACACACCCAGAAACACACACACACACAAATACACACACACACGCACACACGCACTCACACACGAAGAAACACTGACACACACTCACACACACACACCCAGACAGACACACACACACACACACACAGGCACACACAGCCAGGCACGCACAGAAACACACAAACACACAACCAGAAACTCACACACACACATACCCAGAAATACACACACATATACGGAGAATCACGCACACACTCATTCAGAAGCACACACACCCACATTCAAAAAGGCACACAGGCACCAGGAAACACACACACACATCCAGAAACACACACACACACACACCGAAACACATGCACACACAAACCCAGACACACACGCACACACCCAGACACACATACACACAGACAAACACACATACACACCCACACAGGCGCACACAGCCATACACACACAGAAACCCATAAACTCACATACACCCAGAAACACAACACACTCAGCCAGCAACAAACACACCAAATCCAGAAACACAAACACACAAACCTAAAAACACACATAGAAACCCATACATACACACACACACAACCAGAAACACACACACACACTCACACCCTGAAACAAACACACACACACACAAACACACACACACACACACACACACACACACACACACACACACACACACACACACACACACACACACACACACACACACACAGAAACA
>JANJGN010000147.1:895000-902500 GCA_026770705.1 Isurus oxyrinchus
ACCCGGAAACACACTCATGCACACCTAGACAAAAACACACACACACACGGACACAAACACAAACACCCAGAAACACACACGCACACACATACACACAGACAAAAACACTCACACATGCACACACACACACCCAGAAACACAGACACACACACACGGAAACAAACAAACACCCAGAAGCAAACACACACCCAGAAACACACACACACACACACAGAAACACACAGACACACAACCTGAAGCACACATGCTCAGAAACACACACACTCAGAAATACACAAAGACACTAACGTATAAACACACACACACACACACACACACACACACACACACACAGAGAGAAATACACACACACACACAGAGAAACACACACAAACACACACATACCTGGAACCAAACACAGAAACATACCCAGAAACACACACACACATATACAGAGAAACACAGGAACAAACACACATCCAGAAACATACACACACATTCAGAAACACACATACACACACGCACAGCCAGAAACACACACACACACAGAAACACCCAAACTCTCAGCCAGAAACGCACACACAGAATCACAGAAACACACACACACAAACGTAGAATCACACATACAAACCCATAAACAGACACACACATTCACAGAAACACACACACACACATTCACCCAGAAACACACACACATACCCAGAAACACACACACACCCAAACACACACAGACCTCAAGACATACAAACACAGACAAACACAGAAATACACACACAAAAATATGTACAGATATACACACACTCAGAAACCCAGAGAAACACACACAGAAAACCAGAAACACACACACACACACACAAACACACACACACACACACACACACACACACACACACACACACACACACACACACACACACACACACACACACACACACACACAGAAACGAACATATACACACGGAAACACATACACACACAGCAGGTAACACACACTCACTCACACACCCGGAATTACATAAACGCACGCACAGAAACACACGCACACCCACCCAGACACAAACACCCAGACACACAAACCCAGAAAGACACACACACAAAAAAACCCAGAAACAACTAACACACAAAAACCCAGAAACAAGCACACACATATGAAAACACACACACACACAGACATACCCAGAAACACAGACACACACCCAGAAACACACGCACACATCCAGAAACACACAGACACACACACACATGGAAACACACACATACACACACACACACCCAGAAACACACACACACATCCAGAAACACACAGACACAGACACAAATTTAAACACACACACACACACACACACACACACACACACACACACAGAGAAACAAACACACACACATAACCAGAAATACACACACACATACACCCAGAAACACACACACACACCCCGACATGGAAACACAAACAAACACACACACACACACACCCTGAAACACATACACATACCCAGAAAGGCATCCAAACCAACACCAAGAAAAACACACACACTAACACACACACCGAGAAGCACACACACACCAACCCTGAAACAAACACACACCCAGAAACACACACACACTCACCCAGAAATACACACACACAAACCTAGAAACACATACACACAAATGTAGAAACACAAATACAAAACCATAAACACACACACAAACACACAGAGAAACAAAAACACACACCCAGAAGCACACACACACACACACACACACGCGCGCGCGCGCACGCACGCACACACACACACACACACACACACACACACAGAAATAGACACACTCACACACCCGGAAACACACACACACATCCAGAAAAACGCAGACACACACTCACATGGAAGCACACACACACACACACACCCTGAAACACACACACACATAACGAGAAACACACACACACACACATACACCCAGAAATACACAAACACACACACCGGCACAGAAACACAAACAAACACACACACACACACACACACACACACACACACACACACTCTGAAACACACACACACACACCAACCCAGAAGAAAACACACACCCAGAAACACGCACACACTCACCCAGAAACACACACGCACAAGCCCAGAAAAACACACACACAAACGTAGAAACACAAATACAAAACCATAAACACAGAAACACACACACAAACCCAGAAATACACACACCAGAAACGCACACAGAAACCCACCCTGACACACACACACACTCAAATGCAAACACACCCCAAGACACACACACCTAGACAGACCCAGACGCACACAGAAATACACAAACAGAAATATGCAAACTCCCAGAAACACACAAATTCACACACTCCCAGAGACACACACACACAAACACCCAGAAACACACACACACCCAGAAACAATCACACACACACCCGGAAACGATTACACAAACACCAAGAAACACACAGACACACCCAGAAACACAGACACACACACACACATACCCAGAAACACACACACACAGAAACACACACCTACCCAGAAACACACACACACATACACCCAGAAATACACACACACATAGCCAGACACACACCCAGAAACACACACTCACACCCACCCAGAAACAAATACTCACACATCGACACAGAAACAAACATTCACCCACGCAGAAACACACGCACACACACACACACAGAGAAACACACACTCACACACACTCACAATCACACACACACGGAAACACACACACCCAGAAAACCACAGACACACACCAAGAACCCACACACCCAGAAACACATGCAGACAAAAAACTTGAAACACACACAAACACACACACACGCACACACACACACACCCAGAAACAAACCCACAAACCCTCACACACACACACACAGAAACACACAAACACAGACACACACACACACATTCAGACAGAGACCAACACACACACACACACAAACACACACACACACACAAACACACACCCAGAAACAAACACACAAACCCTCACACACACACACAGAAACACACAAACACACAGCCAGAAACACACACTGACACACACACAGACCCAAACGCACACATACCTCAGGACACACACACCTAGAAACACCCAAACTCTCCGCCAGAAACACACACACAGAATCACACAAACACACACACACAAACGTAGAATCACACATACAAACCCATAAACAGACACACACATTCACAGAAACACACACACACACACATTCACCCAGAAACACACACACATACCCAGAAACACACACACACCCAAACACACACAGACCTCAAGACATACAAACCCAGACAAACACCGAAATACACACACAAAAATATGTACAGATACACACACACTCAGAAACCCAGAGAAACACACACAGAAAACCAGAAACACACACACACACACACACACACACACACACACACACACACACACACACACACACACACACACACACACAGAAACGAACATACACACACGGAAACACATACACACACAGCAGGTAACACACACTCACTCACACACCCGGAATTACATAAACGCACACACAGAAACACACGCACACCCACCCATACACAAACACCCAGACACACAAACCCAGAAAGACACACACAAAAAAACCCAGAAACAACTAACACACAAAAACCCAGAAACAAGCGCACACATATGGAAACACACACACACACACACACACACACACACACACATATCCAGAAACACAGACACACACCCAGAAACACACACACACATCCAGAAACACACAGACACACACACATAGAAACACACACACACACACACACACACACAGAAACACACACACACACATAACCAGAAACACACACACACATACCCCCAGAAACACACACACACACACCGACATGGAAACACAAACAAACACACACACACACACCCTGAAACACATACACATACCCAGAAAGGCATCCAAACCAACACCAAGAAAAACACACACACAAAAACACACACACCGAGAAACACACACACACCAACCCTGAAAAAAACACACACCCAGAAACATACACACACTCACCCAGAAACACACACACACAAACCTAGAAGCACATACACACAAATGTAGAAACACAAATACAAAACCATAAACACACACACAAACACACAGAGAAACAAAAACACACACCCAGAAGCACACACACACACACACACACACACACACACACACACACACACACACACACACACACACACACACACACACACAGAAATAGACACACTCACACACCCGGAAACACACACACACATCCAGAAACACACAGACACACACTCACATGGAAACACACACACACACACACACCCTGAAACACACACACACATAACAAGAAACACACACACACACATACACCCAGAAATACACAAACACACACACCGGCACAGAAACACAAACAAACACACACACACACACACACACACACACACACACACACACACGCACACACACACACACACACCCTGAAACACACACACACCCACCAACCCAGAAACAAACACACACCCAGAAACACGCACACACTCACCCAGAAACACACACGCACAAGCCCAGAAAAACACACACACAAACGTAGAAACACAAATACAAAACCATAAACACAGAAACACACACACAAACCCAGAAATACACACACCAGAAACGCACACAGAAACCCACCCTGACACGCACACACATTCAAATGCAAACACACCCCAAGACACACACACCTAGACAGACCCAGACGCACACAGAAATACACAAACAGAAATATGCAAACTCCCAGAAACACACAAATTCACACACTCCCAGAGACACACACACACAAACACCCAGAAACACACACACACACAGAAACAATCACACACACACCCGGAAACAATTACACAAACACCAAGAAACACACAGACACACCCAGAAACACAGACACACACACACATACCCAGAAACACACACACACAGAAACACACACCTACCCAGAAACACATACACACATACACCCAGAAATACACACACACATAGCCAGACACACACCCAGAAACACACACTCACACCCACCCAGAAACAAATACTCACACATCGACACAGAAACAAACATTCACCCACACAGAAACACACGCACACACACACACACAGAGAAACACACACTCACACACACTTACAATCACACACACACAGAAACACACACACCCAGAAAACCACAGACACACACCAAGAACCCACACACCCAGAAACACATGCAGACAAAAAACTTGAAACACACACAAACACACACACACGCACACACACCCAGAAACAAACACACAAACCCTCACACACACACACAGAAACACACAAACACACACCCAGAAACACACACCCACACACACAGAAACACACACACACAGACACACACACACACACATTCAGACAGATACCAACACACACACAAACACACACACAAACACACACCCAGAAACAAACACACAAACCCTCACACACACACACACAGAAACACACAAACACACACCCAGAAACACACACTGACACACACACAGACCCAAACGCACACATACCTCAGGACACACACACCTAGAAACACCCAAACTCTCCGCCAGAAACACACACACAGAATCACACAAACACACACACACAAACGTAGAATCACATATACAAACCCATAAACAGACACACACATTCACAGAAACACACACACACACATTCACCCAGAAACACACACACATACCCAGAAACACACACACACCCAAACACACACAGACCTCAAGACATACAAACCCAGACAAACACCGAAATACACACACAAAAATATGTACAGATACACACACACTCAGAAACCCAGAGAAACACACACAGAAAACCAGAAACACACACACACACACACACACACACACACACACACACACACACACACACACACACACACACACACACACACACAGAAACGAACATACACACACGGAAACACATACACACACAGCAGGTAACACACACTCACTCACACACCCGGAATTACATAAACGCACGCACAGAAACACACGCACACCCACCCAGACACAAACACCCAGACACACAAACCCAGAAAGACGCACACACAAAAAAACCCAGAAACAACTAACACACAAAACCCAGAAACAAGCACACACATATGGAAACACACACACACACACACACACACACACACACACACACACACACACACATACCCAGAAACACAGACACACACCCAGAAACACACACACACATCCAGAAACACACAGACACACACACATAGAAACACACACACACACACACACAGAAACACACACACACACATAACCAGAAACACACACACACATACACCCAGAAACACACACACACACACCGACATGGAAACACAAACAAACACACACACACACACCCTGAAACACATACACATACCCAGAAAGGCATCCAAACCAACACCAAGAAAAACACACACACACACACACACCCAGAAACACACACACACCAACCCTGAAACAAACACACACCAGAAACACACACACACTCACCCAGAAACACACACACACAAACCTAGAAACACATAGACACAAATGTAGAAACACAAATACAAAACCATAAACACACACACAAACACACAGAGAAACAAAAACACACACCCAGAAGCGCGCGCGTGCACACACAGAAACACACACACACACAAACACACACACACACACACACACACACACACACACACACACACACACACACACACACACACACACACACACACACACACACACACACACACAGAAATAGACACACTCACACACCCGGAAACACACACACACATCCAGAAACACACAGACACACACTCACATGGAAACACACACACACACACACACACACCCTGAAACACACACACACATAACGAGAAACACACACACACACATACACCCAGAAATACACACACACACACACACACACACCGGCACAGAAAAACAAACAAACCCACACACACACACACACACACACACACACACACACACACACACACACACACACACACACACACACACACACACACACACACACACACACAAACACACCATGAAACACACACACACTCACCCAGAAACACACATGCATAAGCCCAGAAAAACACACACACAAACGTAGAAACACAAATACAAAACCATAAACACAGAAACACACACACAAACCCAGAAATACACACACCAGAAACGCACACAGAAACCCACCCTGACACACACAAACACTCAAATGCAAACACACCCCAAGACACACACACCTAGACAGACCCAGACACACACAGAAATACACAAACAGAAATATGCAAACTCCCAGAAACACACAAATTCACACACTCCCAGAGACACACACACACAAACACCCAGAAACACACACACACCCAGAAACAATCACACACACACCCGGAAACAATTACACAAACACCAAGAAACACACACACATACCCAGAAACACACACACCCACACACACAGAAACACACACCTACCCAGAAACACACACACACATACACCCAGAA
>JANJGN010000147.1:910000-912500 GCA_026770705.1 Isurus oxyrinchus
GGGACACACAGCCAGACACAGACAGAAACCCAGAAACTCACATACAGCCAGAAACACACACACTCACCCAGCACCACACACACAAACCAAGAAACACATGTAGAAACCCATCAACACACTCACACACACAACCAGAAACAGCCACACACACACAGAAACAGAAACACGTACACACACACACAACCAGAAACAGACACACACACACACACACACAGAAACACAGACACATCCAGTAACAGACACTCACCCAGAAACACACCCACACCCAGAAACACACACACAAATACAAAATGAGAAACATGCGCAGATAAACACACACACCAAAACCCAGAAACACACACACAAACACAAAACAAACATGCACACACAGAAAAACACACACAAACCAGGAAACACACATTCACCCACACACCCGGAATCACATAAACACACACACACTGAAACACAGACACACACCCAGACACTCAAACCCAGAAAGACACACACACACACAAAACCCAGAAACAACAAACACACAAAAACCCAGAAACAAACACACAGACCCAGAAACACACACACACACACACACACACACACACACACACACACAGAAATAGACACACTCACACACCCAGAAACACACAAACACATCCAGATTCACGCGGAGATACACACACATGGAAACAGAAACACACACACACAACACACACACACACACACACATGCCGAGAAACACACACACACATACACCCAGAAGCACACACACAGCCACCCACACAGAAAAACACACAAACACACACACACACCCTGAAACACACACACATACACAGAAAGTCATACACACCAACACCAAGAAACACACGCACACACACACACACCCGGAAACACACACGCACACACCAACCCAGAATGACACACACACACACATTCAGAAACACACACACACATTCAGAAAGACACACACACACCAGGAAACACACACACACACACACACACTCACCCAGAAACACACACACACAGAAACACACACACACACACATCAAAAAACACAGACACACACACACTCAGACACGCACACACGCACCCAGACACACTCACACACAGACACACACACACACACACACACACACACAGGGTCACACAGCCAGACACACACAGAAATACACACACAGAAACCCTGAAACTCACATTCACCCAGAAACACAAACACACTCACACAGCACCACAAACACAAACCTAGAAACACACATAGAAACCCATAAACACACACACCCACATCCAGAAACACACACACACACGCACACAGAGAGAAACTGAAACACACACACACACACACACAACCAGAAACAGACACACACACACCCAGAAACACACACAGATCCAGAAACACACACTCACCCAGAAACACACACACACCCAGAAACACACACACAAATACAAAATGAGAATCATGCGCAGATAAACACACACAGCAAAACCCAGAAACACACACACAGAAAACCAGAAACACACACACAAACACAAAACAAACATGCACACACAGAAACACACACACAAACCAGGAAACACACATTCACCCACACACCCGGAATCACATAAACACACACACACTGAAACACAGACACACACCCAGACACTCAAACCCAGAAAGACACACACACACACAAAACCCAGAAACAACAAACACACAAAAACCCAGAAACAAACACACAGACCCAGAAACACACACACACACACAGAAATAGACACACTCACACACCCAGAAACACACAAACACGTCCAGATTCACGCGGAGATACACACACATGGAAACAGAAACACACACACACACACACACGCACATGCCGAGAAACACACACACACATACACCCAGAAACACACACACAGCTACCCACACAGAAAAACACACAAACACACACACACACCCTGAAACACACACACATACACAGAAAGTCATACACACCAACACCAAGAAACACACGCACACACACACACACCCGGAAACACACACGCACACACCAACCCAGAATGACACACACACACACATTCAGAAACACACACACACATTCAGAAAGACACACACACACCAGGAAACACACACACACACACACACACTCACCCAGAAACACACGCACACAGAAACACACACACACACACACACCAAAAAACACAGACACACACACACTCAGACACGCACACACGCACCCAGACACACTCACACACAGACACACACACACACACACACACACACACAGGGTCACACAGCCAGACACACACAGAAATACACACACAGAAACCCCGAAACTCACATACACCCAGAAACACAAACACACTCACCCAGCACCACAAACACAAACCTAGAAACACACATAGAAACCCATAAACATACACACCCACATCCAGAAACACACACACACACGCACACAGAGAGAAACTGAAACACACAGACACACACACACACCCAGAAACACACACACATCCAGAAACACACACTCACCCAGAAACACACATACACCCAGAA
>JANJGN010000147.1:915000-930000 GCA_026770705.1 Isurus oxyrinchus
AACCAGGAAACACACACTCACACACACACCCGGAATCACATAAACACACACACACAGAAACACACACACACACCCAGACACACAAACCCAGAAAGACACACGCACACACAAAACCCAGAAACAACAAACACACAAAAACCCAGAAACAAACACACAGAACCAGAAACACACAAACACACACACACACACACACACACACACACACACACACACACACACACACACACACACACACACACACACACACACACACACACACACACACAGAAATAGACACACACACACCCAGAAACACACAAACACATCCACATGCACACGGAGATACACACACATGGAAACAGACACACACACACACATACCCAGAAACACACACACACATACACCCAGAAGCACACACACACAGCCACCCACACAGAAACACACACAAACACACACCCACACCCTGAAACACACACATACACAGAAAGTCATACACACCAACACCAAGAAACACACGCACACACAAACACCCGGAAACACACACATACACATTCAGAAAGACACACACGCACCAGGAAACACACACACACACCCAGAAACACACACACACAGAAACACACACATGCACACCAAAAAACACAGACACACACACACCCAGACACGCACACAAACACCCATACACACTCACACACAGACACATACACGCACACACACACAAACATGGACACACAGCCAGACACACACAGAAATACACGCACAGAAACCCAGAAACTCACATACACCCAGAAACACACACACTCACCCGGCACCACACACACAATGCTAGAAACACATGTAGAAACCCATAAGCACACACACACACATCCAGAAACACGCACACACAGAAACAGAAACACACACACACACACAACCAGAAACAGACACACACACACCCAGAAACAAATACACTTCCAGAAACATACACACACCCAGAAACACACACACACCCAGAAACACACACACAAATACAAAATGAGAAACACACACACACACACACACACAAACACACACACACACTCAACCAGAAAGACACACCCAGTCACGCACACACAGACACACGCACAAAAAACCCAGAATCACACACGCAAAAACCCAGAAACTAACACATACGCACAGAAATACACACACTCACACGCAGAAACACACACACACATAAACAGAGAAACACAGGCACACACACACATCCAGAAACATACACACACATTCAGAAACACACACATTTAGAAACACACACACACAGCCAGAAACACACACACACCCAGAAACATCCACACACTCAACCAGAAACACAAACACATAAAGACAGAAACACACACACACAAATGTAGAATCACACATACAAACCCATAAACACACACACACAGAAACACACACACACACACACCCACACATTCACCCAGAAACTCACACACACACTCTCAGAAACACACACACTCAGAAACAGATACACACACCCAGAAACACACACACCCAAACACACACACACCCAGAAATACGCACACAGAAATATGTGCAGATAAACACACACACAGAAAACCAGAAACACACACACAGAAAACCAGAAACACACACGCACACACACAAAACAAACATACACACACAGAAACACACACACAGAAATAGACACACTCACACACCCAGAAACACACAAACACACACCCAGAAACACACACTGACACATACACAGACCCAAATGCACACATACCTCAGGACACACACACACACAGAAACACCCAAACTCTCCGCCAGAAACACATACACAGAATCACAGAAGCACACACACACAAACGTAGAATCACACATACAAACCCATAAACAGACACACACACATTCACAGAAACACACACACACACATTCACCCAGAAACACACACACATACCCAGAAACACACACACACCCAAATACACACAGACCTCAAGACATACAAACACAGACAAACACAGAAATACACTCACAAAAATATGTACAGATACACACACACTCAGAAACCCAGAGAAACACACACAGAAAACCAGAAACACACACACACACACACACACACACACAAAAACACACACACACACACACACAGAAACGAACATACACACACGGAAACACATACACACACAGCAGGTAACACACACTCACTCACACACCCGGAATTACATAAACGCACGCACAGAAACACACGCACACCCACCCAGACACAAACACCCAGACACACAAACCCAGAAAGACACACACACAAAAAAACCCAGAAACAACTAACACACAAAAACCCAGAAACAAGCACACACATATGGAAACACACACACACACAGACACACACATACCCAGAAACACAGACACACACCCAGAAACACACACACACATCCAGAAACACACAGACACACACACATAGAAACACACACACACACACAGACACACACACACACACACACACACACACAGAAACACACACACACACATAACCAGAAACACACACACACATACACCCAGAAACACACAGACACACACCGACATGGAAACACAAACAAACACACACACACACACCCTGAAACACATACACATACCCAGAAAGGCATCCAAACCAACACCAAGAATAACACACACACACACACACACACCCAGAAACACACACACACCAACCCTGAAACAAACACACACCCAGAAACACACACACACTCACCCAGAAACACACACACACAAACCTAGAAACACATACACACAAATGTAGAAACACAAATACAAAACCTTAAACACACACAGAAACACACAGAGAAACAAAAACACACACCCAGAAGCACACACACACACACACACACACCAACCCAGAAACAAACACACACCCAGAAACACACACGCACAAGCCCAGAAAAACACACACACAAACGTAGAAACACAAATACAAAACCATAAACACAGAAACACACACACAAACCCAGAAATACACACACCAGAAACGCACACAGAAACCCACCCTGACACACACACACACACTCAAATGCAAACACACCCCAAGACACACACACCTACACAGACGCAGACACACACAGAAATACACAAACAGAAATATATAAAATCCCAGAAACACACAAATTCACACACTCCCAGAGACACACACACACAAACACCCAGAAACACATACACACCCAGAAACAATCACACACACACCCGGAAAAAATTACACAAACATCAAGAAACACACACACATACCCAGAAACACACACACACACACACACACACACACACAGAAACACACACATACCCAGAAACATACACACACATACACCCAGAAATACACACACACATAGCCAGACACACACCCAGAAACACACACTCACACCCACCCAGAAACAAATACTCACACATCGACACAGAAACAAAAATTCACCCACGCAGAAACACACGCACACACACACACACACAGAAACATACACTCACACACACTCACAATCACACACACACTGAAACACACACACCCAGAAAAACATAGACATACACCAAGAACCCACACACCCAGAAACACATGCAGACAAAAAAATTTAAACACACACAAACACACACACACACACACACCCAGAAACAAACACACAAACCCTCACACACACACACAGAAACCCTCACACACACACACAGAAACACACACCCACACACACAGAAACACACACACACACATTCAGACAGATACCAACACATACACAAACACACACACACACACACACACACACACACACAAACACACACACACACACACACACACACACACACACACACACACACAGGTGCACACATCCGGACACACACAGAAACACACAAACACACACCCAGAAATTCACAAAGACACATATCCAGAAACACACACACATATACGGAGAATCACGCATGCACACATTCAGAAACACATACAAACACATTCAGAAAGACACACAGACACCAGGGAACACACACACACACACACACACACACACACCCAGAAACACACACACACACCGAAAGACATACAGACACAAATAAACACACACATACACACCCAGATACACACACACACACAGGCACACATAGCCATGCACACACAGAAATACACACACAGAAACCCAGAAACTCACCTACACCCAGAAGCACAGACACACTCACCCAGCTCCACACACACAAATATAGAAACACAAACACACAAACCTAGAAACACACATAGAAACCCATAAACAGACACACACACATCCAGAAACACACACACACACTGGCACCCTGAAACAAACAGACACACACACACACACACACACAAACAGAAACTCACATACATCCAGGAACACACACACACACACACACACACACGCCCAGAAACACACACAAACTCACCCAGAAACTCACACACATAAACACAGATACACACACACCCAAACGTAGAATCACACATACAAACCCATAAACACACACACACACACACACAGAAACACACACACACACACATTCACCCAGAAACACACACACACCCAGAAACACACATACTCAGAAGCACACACACACACCCAGAAACACACACACACCCAAACACACACACACCCAGACACACACAGAATTACACACACAGAAATATGCACAGATAAACACACACACAGAAACCCAGAAACACAGACACAGAAAACCAGGAACACACACACAGACACCCACACACACACAAAACAAACATACACACGTGGAAACACACGCACAAACCAGTAAACACACACTCACATGCACACCCGGAATCACATAAGCACACACACACAGAAACACATGCACACCCACCCAAACACAAACACCCAGACACACAAACCCAAAATGACACACGCACAAATAACCCAGAAACAAAAAACACACAATAACCCAGAAACAAACACACACACCCAGAAACACACACACACACACACACACACACACACACACACACACAGAAATATACACACACATACACCCAGAAACACACACACACATCCAGATGCACACGGACCTACACACACATGGAAACAGACACACACACACACACACACACACCCAGAAATACACACACACACATACACAAAGAAACACACACACAGCCACCCACACAGAAACACACACAAACACACACACACACACCCTGAAACACACATACATACACAGAAAGTCATACACACCAACACCAAGGAACACACACACACACACACACACACACGGAATCACACACACACACACCAACCCAGAAACATACACACAAGCACCCAGAAACACACACACACCAACACCAAGAAACACACACACACACCCATACAGCCAGAATCACACACACACCCAGAAACAAACACACACGCACCCAGAAACACACTCACACACCCACTCATAAACACACACACACACACACCTAGAAACACACACACTCCCACACAGAAACACACACACTGACACCCAGTAATGCACACATAACCAGGAACACACACACACCCAGAAAACACGCACCCTGAAACACACGCACACATAAACCAAGAAACATACACACACACACACACACACACACACACACACACACACACACACACACACACACACACACACACACACACACACACACACACACATACACGGAAACACACAATCACACACCCAAATACTCACACACACACAAATACCCAGAAGCACACACACATATACAGAGAATGACACACACACACAATCAGTAACACACACACACACATTCAGAAAGATACACACACACCAGGAAACATACACACACACGCCCAGAAACACACACACACACTGAAACACACACACACACACCAAGAATCACACACAAACACACACATCCAGACACACACACACACACCCAAGCACACTCATACACAGACACACACACACACACACACACAGGGACACACAGCCAGACACACACAGAAACCCAGAAACTCACATACAGCCAGAAACACACACACTCACCCAGCACCACACACACAAACCAAGAAACACATGTAGAAACCCATAAACACACACACACACAACCAAAAACAGCCACACACACACAGAAACAGAACCACGTACACACACACACACAACCAGAAACAGACACACACACACACACACACACACACACACACACACACACACACACACACACACACACACACACACACACACACACAGAAACACACACACATCCAGTAACACACACTCACCCAGAAACACACACACACCCAGAAACACACACACAAATACAAAATGAGAATCATGCGCAGATAAACACACACACCAAAACCCAGAAACACACACACAGAAAACCAGAAACACACACACAAACACAAAACAAACATGCACACACAGAAACACACACACAAACCAGGAAACACACATTCACCCACACACCCGGAATCACATAAACACACACACACTGAAACACAGACACACACCCAGACACTCAAACCCAGAAAGACACACACACACACAAAACCCAGAAACAACAAACACACAAAAACCCAGAAACAAACACACAGACCCAGAAACACACACACACACACACACACACACACAGAAATAGACACACTCACACACCCAGAAACACACAAACACATCCAGATTCATGCGGAGATACACACACATGGAAACAGACACACACACACACACACACACGCATGCCGAGAAACACACACACACATACACCAAGAAACACACACACAGCCACCCACACAGAAAAACCCACGAACACACACACACACCCTGAAACACACACACATACACAGAAAGTCATACACACCAACACCAAGAAACACACGCACACACACACACCCGGAAACACACACGCACACACCAACCCAGAATGACACACACACACACATTCAGAAACACACACACACATTCAGAAAGACACACACACACCAGGAAACACACACACACACACACACACACACACACTCACCCAGAAACACACACACACAGAAACACACACACACACACACACACCAAAAAACACAGACACACACACACTCAGACACGCACACACGCATCCAGACACACTCACACACAGACACACACACACACACACACACACACACACACACACACAGGGTCACACAGCCAGACACACACAGAAATACACACAAAGAAACCCCGAAACTCACATACACCCAGAAACACAAACACACTCACCCAGCACCACAAACACAAACCTAGAAACACACATAGAAACCCATAAACACACACACCCACATCCAGAAACACACACACACACGCACGCACACAGAGAGAAACTGAAACACACACACACACACACACAAAACCAGAAACAGACACACACACACCCAGAAACACACACACATCCAGAAACACACACTCATCCAGAAACACACACACACCCAGAAACACACACACAAATACAAAATGAGAAACACACACACACGCACACAAAACCAGAAACAGACACACACACACACCCACAAACACACACACACATCCAGAAACACACACACACCCAGAAACACACACACAAATACAAAATGAGAAACACACACACACAAACACACACAGTCAAACACACAGAAATACACACACACACACACCCAGAAACACACAGACACACACCCTGAAACACGCACACACACAGAAACAGATGCAGACACAAACCTATAAACAAAACACACACAGAGAGAAACACACACACACACATAGAAACACACACAAACACACACAAACACACACACATCCGCCCAGAAATACACACAAACACATGCACACTCGGAAACACACACACAAAAATACACAGAAAGAACCACACACATATACCAGGAAACAAAGACACACACACACATTCAGAAACACACACACAGATTCAGATACACACACGCACACACACTAGGAAACACACACACACACCCAGACCCAGACACACACACACCCATAAACACACAGACACACACACACACACACACACACACACACACACACACACACACACACAAACATGGACACACAGCCAGACACACACAGAAATACACACACAGAAACCCAGAAACTCACATACACCCAGAAACACACACACTCACCCAGCACCACACACAAACCTAGAAACACATGTAGAAACCCATAAACACACAGACACACACAACCAGAAACAGACACACACACACCGAAACACACACACATCTTGAAACACACACTCACCCAGAAACACACACACAAATACAAAATGAGAAACACAGACACACACACACAAACACAACCGGAAACACACACCCAGACACGCACACACAGACACACGCGCAATAAACCCAGAACCACACGTGCAAAAACCCAGAAACTAACACATACACCCAGAAATACACACACTCACACACAGAAACACACACACACATATACAGAGAAACACAGGCACAGACACACATCCAGAAACATACACACACATTTAGAAACACACACACACACACACACACAGCTAGAAACACACACACACCCAGAAACACCCACACACTCGCCCAGAAACACAAACACATAAAGAGAGAAACACACACACACAAACGTAGAATCACACATACAAACCCATAAACACACACAGAAACACACACACACACACACACCCACACAGTCACCCAAACACACACACACACACTCTCAGAAACACACACACTCAGAAACAGACACACACACCCAGAAACACACACACACCCAAGCACACACACACCCAGAAATACTCACACAGAAATATGTGCAGATAAATACACACACAGAAACCCAGAAACACACACACATAAAACCAGAAACACACACACACACACAAAACAAACATACACACACAGAAACACACACACAAACCAGGAAACACACACTCACACACACACCCGGAATCACATAAACACACACACACAGAAACACACACACACACCCAGACACACAAACCCAGAAAGACACACACACACACAAAACCCAGAAACAACAAACACACAAAAACCCAGAAACAAACACACAGAACCAGAAACACACAAACACACACACACACACACACACACACACACACACACACACACACACACACACACACACACACACACACACATACAGAAATGAACATACACACACGGAAACACATACACACACAGCAGGTAACACACACTCACTCACACACCCGGAATTACATAAACGCACGCACAGAAACTCATGCACACCCACCCAGACACAAACACCCAGACACACAAACCCAGAAAGACACACACACAAAAAAACCCAGAAACAACTAACACACAAAAACCCAGAAACAAGCACACACATATGGAAACACACACACACACAGACACACACATACCCAGAAACACAGACACACACCCAGAAACACACACACACATCCAGAAACACACAGACACACACACATAGAAACACACACTCACACACACACACACACACACACACACACACACACATACACACACACACACACACACACACACACACAGAAACACACACACACACACATAACCAGAAACACACACTCACATACACCCAGAAACACACAGACACACACCGTCTTGGAAACACAAACAAACACACACACACACACACACCCTGAAACACATACACATACCCAGAAAGGCATCCAAACCAACACCAAGAATAACACACACACACACACACACACACACACCCAGAAACACACACACACCAACCCTGAAACAAACACACACCCAGAAACACACACACACTGACCCAGAAACACACACACAAACCTAGAAACACAAACACACAAATGTAGAAACACAAATACAAAACCATAAACACACACACAAACACACAGAGAAACAAAAACACAAACCCAGAAGCACACACACACACACACAAACACACACACACACACACACACACACACACACACACACACACACACACACACACACAGAATCACACACACACACACACACACACAGAAATAGACACACTCACACACCCGGAAACACACATCCAGAAAAACACAGACACACACTCACATGGAAACAAACACGCACACACACACACACACACACCCTGAAACACACACACACATAACGAGAAACACACACACATACACCCAGAAATACACACACACACACACCGGCACAGAAAAACAAACAAACACACACAGACACACACACACACACACACACACACACACATACAGAAATGAACATACACACACGGAAACACATACACACACAGCAGGTAACACACACTCACTCACACACCCGGAATTACATAAACGCACGCACAGAAACACACGCACACCCACCCAGACACAAACACCCAGACACACAAACCCAGAAAGACACGCACACAAAAAAACCCAGAAACAACTAACACACAAAAACCCAGAAACAAGCACACACATATGGAAACACACACACACACAGACACACACATACCCAGAAACACAGACACACACCCAGAAACACACACACACATCCAGAAACACACAGACACACACACATAGAAACACACACACACACACACACACACACACACACAGAAACACACACACACACATAACCAGAAACACACACACACATACACCCAGAAACACACACACACACACACCGACATGGAAACACAAACAAACACACACACACACACACACCCTGAAACACATACACATACCCAGAAAGGCATCCAAACCAACACCAAGAATAACACACACACACACACACACCCAGAAACACACACACAAACCTAGAAACACATACACACAAATGTAGAAACACAAATACAAAACCATAAACACACACACAAACACACAGAGAAACAAAAACACACACCCAGAAGCACACACACACACACACACACACACACACACACACACACACACACACACACACACACACACACACACACACACACACGCACACACACACACACACACAAACACACACACACACACACACAGAAATAGACACACTCACACACCCGGAAACACACATCCAGAAACACACAGACACACACTCACATGGAAACAAACACACACACACACACACACACACCCTGAAACACACACACACATAACGAGAAAAACACACACATACACCCAGAAATACACACACACACACACCGGCACAGAAAAACAAACAAACACACACACACACACACACACACACACACACACACACACACACACACACACACACACACACACACACACACACACACACACACACACACCAACCCAGAAACAAACACACACCCAGAAACACGCACACACTCACCCAGAAACACACACGCACAAGCCCAGAAAAACACACACACAAACGTAGAAACACAAATACAAAACCATAAACACAGAAACACACACACAAACCTAGAAATACGCACACCAGAAACGCACACAGAAACCCACCCTGACACACACACACACACACTCAAATGCAAACACACCCCAAGACACACACACCTACACAGACGCAGACACACACAGAAATACACAAACAGAAATATATAAAATCCCAGAAACACACAAATTCACACACTCCCAGAGACACACACACACAAACACCCAGAAAAACACACACACCCAGAAACAATCACACACACACCCGGAAAAAATTACACAAACATCAAGAAACACACACACATACCCAGAAACACACACACACACACACACACAGAAACACACACATACCCAGAAACATACACACACATACACCCAGAAATACACACACACATAGCCAGACACACACCCAGAAACACACACTCACACCCACCCAGAAACAAATACTCACACATCGACACAGAAACAAACATTCACCCACGCAGAAACACACGCGCACACACACACACACACAGAAACACACACTTACACACACTCACAATCACACACACACTGAAACACACACACCCAGAAAAACACAGACATACACCAAGAACCCACACACCCAGAAACACATGCAGACAAAAAACTTGAAACACACACAAACACACACACACACACACACACACACACACACACACACACACACAGAAACAAACACACAAACCCTCACACACACACAGAAACCCTCACACACACACACAGAAACACACACCCACACACACAGAAACACACACACACATACACACAGACACACACACACACACATTCAGACAGATACCAACACACACACAAACACACACACACACACACACACACACACACACACGCACACACACACACACAGGCGCACACATCCGGACACACACAGAAACACACAAACACACACCCAGAAATTCACAAACACACATATCCAGAAACACACACACATATACAGAGAATCACGCATGCACACATTCAGAAACACATACACACACATTCAGAAAGACACACAGACACCAGGGAACACACACACAGCCACCCACACAGAAATACACGCAAACACACACACACATCCTGAAACACACACACATACACAGAAAGTCATACACACCAACACCAAGAAACACACGCACACACACACTCGGAAACAGACACACCAACCCAGAATTACACACACATACATTCAGAAACACACACACACACATTCAGAAAGACACACACACACACCAGGAAAAACACACACACACACACACACAAACACCCAGAAACACACACACACAGAAACACACACACACACCAAAAAACACAGACACACACACACCCAGACACCCACACACTCACCCAGACACACTCACACACAGACACACACACACACACACACACACACACACACACACACACACAGGGTCACACAGCCAGGCACACACAGAAATACACACACAGAAACCCCGAAACTCACATACACCCAGAAACACACACACACCCACCCAGCACCACAAACACAAACCTAGAAACACACATAGAAACCCATAAACACACACACCCACATCCAGAAACACACACGCGCACAGAGAGAAACTGAAACACACACACACACACAAAACCAGAAACAGACACACACACACCCAGAAACACACACACATCCTGAAACACACACTCACCCAGAAACACACACACACCCAGAAACACACACACAAATACAAAATGAGAAACACACACACACAACCAGAAACAGACACACACACACCTAGAAACACACACACAAATACAAAATGACAAAAACACACACACAAAAACACACAGTCAAACACTCAGAAATACACACACACACCCAGAAACAAACAGACACACACCCTGAAACACGCACACACACAGAAACACATGCAGACACAAACGTATAAACAAAACACACACAGAGAGAAACACACACACACACATAGAAACACACACACACACACACAAACACACACACATCCGCCCAGAAATACACACAAACACACGCACACCCGGAAACACACACACAAACATACCCAGAAAGACCCACACACATATACCAGGAAACACACACACACACACACACAGATTCAGAAACACAAACACAGATTCAGATACACACATGCACACACACTAGGAAACACGCACACACAGAGACCCAGACACACACACACAGAAACATACACACAGAAACCCAGAATCTCAAACACACCCAGAAATACACACACACACACACACACACACACACACACACACACACACACACACACACACACACACACACACACACACACACACACAGAAATACACACACATCCAGAAAAACACACGCACTCATCCAGAAACATACACAGAAACCCAGAAACACACACACACACAAACGTAGAAACACACATACAAATCCATAATAACACACCCAGAAACACAAACACACACCGAGACTCAAACACACACACAAACCCAGAAACACACCCACACACACCCAGAAACACACACAGAAACCCACCCTGACACACACAAACCCAAACACACACACACACCAAGACACACACACCCCAGACACATACAGAAATGCACAGACAAAAATACGCACAGATAAACACACATACAGAAACACAGAAATATAAACACAGAAAACCACAAACACACTCACAGAAAACTAGAAACACTCACAAACACAGAAACAATCACACACACACGGAAACACACTCACACACAGACCCCAAGAAATGCACACGCACACACCCAGAAATACGCAAATACACACACCCAGAAACACATACACACACCCAGAAACAAACATCCACACACCCAGAAGCACACATACACACACACACACACACACACAGACACATAGAAACACACACACCGAGAAAAGCCAGAAAAAGCCGCAAAAAGCCAGAAAGAAACACATACACGCAGAAATACACACATGCTCACACACCCAGAAACACACACACACACCCAGAAACACATAGACACACCCTGAAACACATAGACACACACCCTGAAACACACACGCCCAGAAACACATGCAAACACAAACCTATAAACAAAAAGCACACACACACAGAAACACACACACACATGCAGAAACACACACACACACACAAACAAACACACACACACCAGCCCAGAAATACACACAAACACACACACACCCAGAAACACACACACAGAAAACCACAAACACACTCACAAAAAACCATAAACACACACACAAACAAAAACACTCACATGGAAACACACACACATACACACGGAAACACATACACACACACAATTACAGAAAAACACACACACACCAAGACAAACACACCCAGACAAACACACACAGACACACACACCCCGAAACGCACACACACAAAAACCCAGAAACACACACACAAAGACCCAGAAAAAAAGACACACACACAGAAATTCACACATAAACACCCCCAGAAACACACACGCACACACCCAGAGATACGCCAACTCACACACCCAGAAACACACACACACACACCCAGAAACACACCCACTCACACCCAGAAACACACACAGAAACCCACCCTGATACACACAAACCCAAACACACACACACACCAAGACACACACACCCAGACACATACAGAAATGCACAGACAAAAATACACACAGATAAACACACACACAGAAACACAGAAACATAAACACAGAAAACCACAAACACACTCACAGAAAACTAG
>JANJGN010000147.1:932500-935000 GCA_026770705.1 Isurus oxyrinchus
CACACACACATACAAACACACACACACCCACCCAGAAATACACACAAACACACACACACCCGGAAACACACACACAAACATACCCAAAAACAGACACACACATATTCCTGGAAAGACACACACACACACATTCAGAAACACATACACATATTCTGATACACACACACACACACACCCAGACACACACACACAGAAACACACACACAGAAAACCAGAATCTCAAACACACCCACACACACACACACACCCAGAAACACACACACACACACAGAAAAACACATACACTCACCAAGAAACACACACACACAAACCCAGAAACACACACACACACACACAACCATAGAAACACACATACAAACCCATAACCACACACCCAGAAACACGCACACACCCATAAACACACACACACATGCCCAATCAGAAACACACACACAGACACCCAGAAACACATACAGAAACCCACCCTGACACACACGCACCAAGACACAGACACCCAGACACACACAGAAATGCACACACAGAAATACACACAGATAAACACACACACAGAAACACAAACACAGAAAACCAGAAACACACACACAAACAAAAACAAACACTCACACGGGAACACACACACACATACGGAAACACATACACACACACACTTACAGAAAAACACACACACACCAAGACAAACACACCCAGACAAACACACACAGACACACACTCCCAGAAACACACACACACACAAAAACCCAGAAACACACACACAAAGACCCAGAAAAAAAGACACACACACAGAAATTCACACATAAACACCCCCAGAAACACACAAGCACACACCCAGAAATACGCAAACTCACACACCCAGAAACACAAGCACACACCCAGAAACACACACACACACACCCAGAAACACACCCACACACACCCAGAAACACACACAGAAACTCACCCTGACACACACAAACCCAAACACACACACACACCAAGACACACACACCAAGACACACCCAGACACATACAGAAATGCACAGACAAAAACACGCACAGATAAACACACATACAGAAACACAGAAACATAAACACAGAAAACCACAAACACACTGACAGTAAACTAGAAACACTCACACACACAGAAACAATCACACACACACAGAAACACACACACACACACACACACACAGAAACACACACACACACAGACCCCTAGAAATGCACACGCACACACTCAGAAATACACAAATACACACACCCAGAAACACATACATACACCCAGAAACACACACCCACACACCCAGAAGCACACATACACAAACACACACACAGAAACACACACCGAGAAACACACACACGCACCCAGAAACACATACACACCGAGAAACACACACATACAACGAGAAACACATACACATACACTCCCAGAAACACACTAATACACACCCCCAGAAACACATACACACAAACACCCAAAAACACACCCACACCCACAAACACACACAAAAATACACACGCACACACCTAGACACAGAAACATACACACCCACACACAAACACAAACACCCAGAAACACACACACACACACACACACACACACACAGACTCACACACACACACACACACATGGAAACAATCACACATGCACACACACACACCCAGAAACACAGACACACTCCAAAAACAAACATGCACCCGGAAGCAAACAAACACCCAGAATCAAACAAACACACACCCAGAAATACACAGACACACACACACACACACACACACACACACACACACACACACACACACACACACACACACACACACACTCAGACACGCACACACACACAGACAAATTCACACACAGACATAAACACACACAGGCACACACAGCCAGACACACACAGAAATACACACACAGAAACCCAAAAACTCACATACACCCAGATACAGACACACACTCAGCCATCACCACACACACAAACCTAGAAACACACACACACATACACAACCAGAAACAGACACGCACACACACAGAAACACACACAAACCCAGAAACACACACTCACACAGAAACACACACATACCCAGAAACACACACACAAATACAAAATAAGAAACGCACGCACACACACTCACACACAACCAGAAACACTCACCCAGACAAGCGCACCCAGACACACAAAAAACCCATAATCACACACGCAAAAAGCCAGAAAGAAACACATACACCCAGTAATGCACACACGCTCACACACCCAGAAACACACACACACACACCGAGAAACACATAGACACACACACTGAAACACACACGCCCAGAAACACATGCAAACACAAACCTATAAACAAAAAGCACACACACACAGAAACACACACACACATGCAGAAACACACACACACACACACACAAACACACACACACCAACCCAGAAATACACACAAACACACACACACACAGAAACACACACACAGAAAACCACAAACACACTCACAGAAAACCAGAAACACACACACAAACAAAAACAAACAC
>JANJGN010000147.1:940000-945000 GCA_026770705.1 Isurus oxyrinchus
AAACATACAAACAGACATCCAGAAACACATACGTGCACACACACACAGAAACACACACACACGCACACACACACTCAACAATAAACACACCCAGACATGCAAACCCAGACACACACATAAAAAACCCAGAAATACACACACACTCACACACCCAGAAACGCACAGACACTCACCCTGAAACACACACACCCAGAAAAACACGCAGACGCAAACCTATAAACAAAACACACACACACACCCAGAAACACACACACACACATACAAACACACACACACCCACCCAGAAATACACACAAACACACACACACCCGGAAACACACACACAAACATACCCAAAAACAGACACACACATATTCCTGGAAAGACACACACACACACATTCAGAAACACATACACATATTCTGATACACACACACACACACACCCAGACACACACACACAGAAACACACACACAGAAAACCAGAATCTCAAACACACCCACACACACACACACACCCAGAAACACACACACACACACAGAAAAACACATACACTCACCAAGAAACACACACACACAAACCCAGAAACACACACACACACACACAACCATAGAAACACACATACAAACCCATAACCACACACCCAGAAACACGCACACACCCATAAACACACACACACATGCCCAATCAGAAACACACACACAGACACCCAGAAACACATACAGAAACCCACCCTGACACACACGCACCAAGACACAGACACCCAGACACACACAGAAATGCACACACAGAAATACACACAGATAAACACACACACAGAAACACAAACACAGAAAACCAGAAACACACACACAAACAAAAACAAACACTCACACGGGAACACACACACACATACGGAAACACATACACACACACACTTACAGAAAAACACACACACACCAAGACAAACACACCCAGACAAACACACACAGACACACACTCCCAGAAACACACACACACACAAAAACCCAGAAACACACACACAAAGACCCAGAAAAAAAGACACACACACAGAAATTCACACATAAACACCCCCAGAAACACACACGCACACACCCAGAAATACGCAAACTCACACACCCAGAAACACAAGCACACACCCAGAAACACACACACACACACCCAGAAACACACCCACACACACCCAGAAACACACACAGAAACTCACCCTGACACACACAAACCCAAACACACACACACACCAAGACACACACACCAAGACACACCCAGACACATACAGAAATGCACAGACAAAAACACGCACAGATAAACACACATACAGAAACACAGAAACATAAACACAGAAAACCACAAACACACTGACAGTAAACTAGAAACACTCACACACACAGAAACAATCACACACACACGGAAACACACACACACACACACACACACAGAAACACACACACACACAGACCCCTAGAAATGCACACGCACACACTCAGAAATACACAAATACACACACCCAGAAACACATACATACACCCAGAAACACACACCCACACACCCAGAAGCACACATACACAAACACACACACAGAAACACACACCGAGAAACACACACACGCACCCAGAAACACATACACACCGAGAAACACACACATACAACGAGAAACACATACACATACACTCCCAGAAACACACTAATACACACCCCCAGAAACACATACACACAAACACCCAAAAACACACCCACACCCACAAACACACACAAAAATACACACGCACACACCTAGACACAGAAACATACACACCCACACACAAACACAAACACCCAGAAACACACACACACACACACACACACACACACAGACTCACACACACACACACACATGGAAACAATCACACATGCACACACACACACCCAGAAACACAGACACACTCCAAAAACAAACATGCACCCGGAAGCAAACAAACACCCAGAATCAAACAAACACACACCCAGAAATACACAGACACACACACACACACACACACACACACACACACACACACACACACACACACACACACACACACACACACACACACACACACACACTCAGACACGCACACACACACACAGACAAATTCACACACAGACACAAACACACACAGGCACACACGGCCAGACACACACAGAAATACACACACAGAAACCCAAAAACTCACATACACCCAGATACAGACAAACACTCAGCCATCACCACAGACACAAACCTAGAAACACACACACACATACACAACCAGAAACAGACACGCACACACACAGAAACACACACAAACCCAGAAACACACACTCACACAGAAACACACACATACCCAGAAACACACACACAAATACAAAATAAGAAACACACGCACACACACTCACACACAACCAGAAACACTCACCCAGACAAGCGCACCCAGACACACAAAAAACCCATAATCACACACGCAAAAAGCCAGAAAGAAACACATACACCCAGTAATGCACACACGCTCACACACCCAGAAACACACACACACACACCCAGAAACACATAGACACACACACTGAAACACACACGCCCAGAAACACATGCAAACACAAACCTATAAACAAAAAGCACACACACACAGAAACACACACACACATGCAGAAACACACACACACACACACACAAACACACACACACCAACCCAGAAATACACACAAACACACACACACACAGAAACACACACACAGAAAACCACAAACACACTCACAGAAAACCAGAAACACACACACAAACAAAAACAAACACTCACACGGAAACACACACACACACACACGGAAACACATACACACACACACTTACAGAAAAACATACACACACCAAGACAAACATACCCAGACAAACACACACAGACACACACACCCAGAAACACACACACACACAAATCCAGAAACACACACACAAAGACCCAGAAAAAAACACACACACCCAGAAATTCACACATAAACACCCCCAGAAACACACACGCACACACCCAGAAATACGCAAACTCACACACCCAGAAATACAAACACACACCCAGAAACACACACACACACCCAGAAACATACACACATGCACCCAGAAACACACACACACTCAAACAGAAACACACACACAGACCAAGAAACACACACAAACAACCAGAAATACATACACACAAACACCCTAAAACACACACACTCCCACACAGAAATACACACACTGACACCCAGAAACACACACACACACACACACACACACACACACACACACACACACACACACACACACACACACACAAACACACACACACACAGGAACACACAGAAACACAGCCAGAACACACACACCAAGAAACACAGACACACACACACACACCCAGATACGCACACACACAAACACACAAAAACACAGACACTCCCACACAGAAACACACACACTGACACCCTGGAACACACACACACACCCAGAAACACACACAGACAGAAACACACACAGACAGAAACACACACCAAGAAACACACACACACACACACACACACACACACACACAAACAGGCACACACAGCCAGACACACACAGAAACACACACACAGAAACCCAGAATCACACACACACTCACCCACCAGCACACGCACAAACCTAGAAACACACATAGAAAAACATAAACACACAAACAGACATCCAGAAACACATACGTGCACACACACACAGAAATACACACACACACACACACACACACACAAACAACAAACACACCCAGACATGCAAACCCAGCCACACACACAAAAAACCCAGAATCACACACGCAAAAACCCAGAAACAAACATATGCACCCAGAAATACACACACACTCAGGCACCCAGAAACACACACACACACACACCCACCCAGAAATACACACAAAAACATGCACACCCGGAAACACACACAAAAACGTACCCAAAACACACACACACACACACACACACACAGCAAGATACACACCCAGACATGCAAACCCAGACAGACACACAAAAGACCCAGAATCACACACGCAAATACCCAGAAACAAACACATACACCAAAAAATACACACACACTCACACACCCAGAAACACACACACACACACGCCCAGAAACACACACACAGAAAACCACAAACACACTCAGAAAACCAGAAACACACACACAAACAAAAACAAACACTCACACGGAAACACACACACACACACACAGAAACACATACACACACACACTTACAGAAAAACACACACACACCAAGACAAACACACCCAGACAAACACACACAGACACACACACCCAGAAACACACACACACAAAAACCCAGAAACACACACACAAAGACCCAGAAAAAAATGCACACACCCAGAAATTCACACATAAACACCCCGAGAAACACATACGCACACACCCAGAAATCCGCACACTCACACACCCAGAAACATAAACACACACCCAGAAACACACACACACACACCCAGAAACATACACACACTCAAACAGAAACACACACACAGACCTAGAAATACACAAAAACAACCAGAAACACACACACACAAACACCCAAAACACACATACTCCCACACAGAAACACAGACTGACACCCAGAAACACACACACATGCACACAGGAACACACAGACACACAGCCAGAACACACACACCCAGAAACACACGCAGACACCAAGAAACACAGACATACACACACACACACACACCCAGACAAGCACACACACAAACACCCAAAAACACACACACTCCCACACAGAAACACACACACTGACACCCAGGAACACACACACACACACACACAGACTGAAACACACACACACACAGAAACACACACACACACCAAGAAACACAAACACACACACACACACACACACACACACACACACACACACATCCAGACACGCACACACACACCCAGACACACTCACACACAGACACACACACACACACACACATACACGGACAGGCAGACACAGCCAGACACACACAGAAACACACACACACTC
>JANJGN010000147.1:950000-1268533 GCA_026770705.1 Isurus oxyrinchus
GCTACCCAACTCCAGAAGCACACGTGTCCACCCAACTCGAGAAGCACACACATGGCCACACAACTCGAGAAGCACACGCATGGCCACACAACTCGAGAAGCACACGCATGGCCACCCAACTCTTGAAGCACATGCATGGCCACCCAACTCTAGAAGCAGACGCACGCCCACCCATCTCTAGAAGCACATGCATGCCCACACATCTCTAGAGGCACACGCATGCCAGCCCATCTCTAGGAGCATACACATGTCCAACCATCTCTAGAAGCACACAGGTGGCCACCCGAATCGAGAAGCACACACGCGGCCACCCGATCAGAGAAACACACAAACGGCCACCAAACTCTAGAAGTACACACATGGCCACTTGACTCAAGAAGCACACTCACCGCAACCAAACTCTAGAAGCACACACGCAGCTACCCGAATCAAGAAGCACACAAGCGGCCACCCGATCAGAGAAACACACACATGGCCACCGAACTCGAGAAGCACACACACGGCCACACACGCGGCCACCCAAATATAGAATCACACGTGCGGTCACCCACATCTAGAAGCACACACAGGCCCAGCCAACTCTAGAAGCACACACGCGGCCAGCCAACTCTAGAAGCCCATTCTGAAACACACCCATGCCAAAACACAACCGCGCCAAAACACACACGCCCCGAAACCCACTCACCCTGAATCACACACACACACACCATCGCAACTCACACCCCGATGAAACACAGACCCCGACAAAATGCACACCCCGATGAAACAAACACCTTGATGAAACACACACCCTGACGCAATGCACAACCCTGGAAACACACACACGGTCACCCAACTCCAGAATCACACACGCGGCCACCCCAATCTCAAAGCACCCACATGGCCACACAACGCTAGAAGCAGACACTTGCCCACCCAAATGCAGAAGCACACATCACGTCCACCCATATCTAGAAGCACACACACAGACACCCAACTCTAGAAGCACACAAGTGGCCACCCAACTCTAGAAGCAAACAAGCAGCCACCCAACTCTAGAACCGCATGCGCGGTAACCCAAGTCGAGAAGCACACATGTGGCCACCCAACTCTAGAAGCAGACCCCAATGAAACAAAAACCCCGATGAGACACACAAACAGACACAACAGACACCCCCGGAAACAGACACACGGCCACCCAACTCCAGAAGCACACACGCAACCACCCAACTCTAGAAGCACACACGCGGCCACCCGACTCTAGAAGCACACACACGGCCACTCAACGCTAGAAACACACACAGGTCCAGCCAAATCGAGAAGCGCTGACGCGGCCATTCAACTCTAGAAGCAGACCCACGACCAGCCAACTCTAGAAGCACACACGTGGCCACCAAACTCGAAAAGCAAACACGTGGCCCCCCAAATCGAGAAGCACACACACAGCCACCCAATTCGAGATGCACACAGGTGGCCACACAAAACTAGAAGCAAACACGCGGCCACCCAACTCTAGAAGCACACACACAACCACCCAATTCTAGAAGCACACACGCGGCCACCCAACTCTAGAAGCACACACGCGGCCACCCAACTCTAGAAGCTCACACATGGCCACCTAACTCTCGAAGCACACACGAGGCCACCCGAATCTAGAAGCACACACAAGGCCACCAGAATCTGGAAGTACACATGCGGCCTCATAAATCTAGAAGAACACACACAGGCACGCGACTCCAGAAGCACACACGCGGCCACCCGACACTAGAAACACACACACATCCAGCCAACTCGAGAAGCGCTAACACGGCCATCCAACTCTCGAAGCAGATGCGCGACCAGCCACCTCTAGAAGCACACACACGGCCACCAAACTCAAAAAGCACACATGTGGCCCCCCACGTCGAGACGCACACACACGGCCACCCAATTCAAGATGCACACACGAGGCCACTCAACTCTAGAAGCAAACACGCAGCTACCCAATTCTAGAAGCACACATGCGGCCACCCAACTCTAGAAGCACATGCGCGCCAAGCCAAAGCTAGAAGCACACATGTGGCCACCCAACTCGAGAAGCACACACATGGCCACCTGACTCTAGAAGCACACATGCGACCACACAACTCTAGAAGCACACACGCTGCCAGGCAACTCGAGAAGCACATGCGCGGCCACCTAACTCTCGAAGCACACATGAGGCCTCGTGAATCTAGAAGCACACACGAGGCCACCTGAATCAAGAAGCACACACGCGGCCTCATAAATCTAGAAGCACACACGCAGACACCCGAGTCTGGAAGCACACACGTGGCCACCCAACTCTAGAAGCACACACATGCCCAACTGACACTAGAAGCACACATATGGCCACCCAACTCTAGAAGCTCACAAGCGGGCTCCCAAATCTAGAATCACACAAGTGGCCACCAAACTCGAGACGCACACATGCGGCCACCCAACTTGAGAAGCACATGCGCAGCCATCAATCTCTATGAGTACACGCATGGCCAGCCAAAGCTACAAGCACAGTTGTGGCCACGCAACTCTAGAAGCACACACGTGGCCACCCGACTCTAGAAGCACACATGCAGCCACTTGACGCTAGAAACACACACTCGTCCAGCCAAATCGAGAAGTGCTGATGCAGCCATCCAAGTCTAGAAGCACGGCCCTTCGACTCGATTAGCACACACACGACCTCCCAAATCTAGAAGCACACATGCGGTCACCCAATTCAAGAAACACTACGTGGCCACGCAACTCGAGAATCACATACAATGCCATGAAATTCGAGAAGCACACACTTGGCCACCTAACTCTAGAAGCACACACATGACCAGCCAAATCTAGAGGCACACATGCGTCCAGCCAAATCGAGAAGCACAGACATGGCCACGCAACTCTAGATGCAAACACGCGGCCACACAAATCTAGAAGCACACACGGGGCCACACAACTCTAGAAGCACACACGCGGCCACCCGATGCTAGAAACACACACACGTCTACCCAAATTGAGAAGCGCTGATGCAGCCATGAAACTCTAGAAGCACACGCGTGACCAGCCACATCTAGAAGCACGCAGGTGGCCACCTGAATCTAGAAGCGCACATGCAACCACGCAACTCTAGGAGCACACGCTGCCACGCAATTCGAGAAGCACACACGCGGCCACCTAACTCTAGAAGCACACACGAGGCCACCCGAATCTATAAGCACACACACGGCCTCATAAATCTAGAAGCACACATGCAGAAACCCGACTCTGGAAGCACACACGCAGCCACCCGACTCTAGAAGCATACACACATCCACCCAACTCTAGAGGCACACACGTGGCCACCTAACTCTAGAAGCACACACGCGGCCACCCAACTCTAGAAGCAAACACGCGGCCACCGAACTCTAGAAGTAGACCCCAATGAAACAAAAACCCCAACGAGACACTCAACCTGATGCAACAGACACCCCCGGAAACAGACACACAGCCACCCAACTCCAGAAGCACACACGCAGCCACCCAACTCCAGAAGCACACAAGCAGACTCCCAAATCTAGAATCACGCAAGTGGCCACCCAACTCTAGATGCACACATGCGGCCACCCAACGTGAGAAACACAAGGCGTGGCCATCAATCTCTATGAGTACACGCACGGCCACCCAAATCTAGAAGCACAGGTGCGGTCACTCACGTCTACAAGCACACACACGGCCACCTGACTCTAGAAGCACACACGCAACCACACAACTCTAGAAGTACACACGCTGCCACGCAACTCGAAAAGCACACGCGTGGTCATCTAACTCTTGAAGCACATACGAGGCCTCCCGAATCTAGAAGCACACACGAGGCCACCCGAATCAAGAAGCACACACACGACCTCATAATTCTAGAAGCACATGCGCGGTAACCCAAGTCAAGAAGCACACACGCGGCCACCGAACTCTAGAAGCAGACCCCAATGAAACAAAAACCCTGACGAGACACTCAACCCGATGCAACAGACACCACCGGGAACAGACACACGGCCACCCAACTCCACAAGCACACACGCAGCCACCCAACTCCAGAAGCACACAAGCGGACTCCCAAATCTAGAATCACACAAGCGGCCACCCAACTCAAGACGCACACATGTGGCCACCCAACATGAGAAACACATGTGTACCCATCAATCTCTATGAGTACACGCACGGCCACCCAAATCTAGAAGCACACGTGTGGTCAATGAACTCTAGAAGCACACGCAGAGCCACGTAACTCTAGAATCACACATGTGGCCACCCATCTCTGGAAGCACACACACGCCCACCCATATCTAGAAGCACACACATAGACACCCAACTCTAGAAGCACAAGCATGGCGACCCATCTCTAGAAGAACACGCGCAGTCACCCAAATCTAGAAGCACAGATGTGGCCACCTGACACTAGAAGCACACGCATGGCCACCAAACTCAAGAAGCACACACATGGCCATCCACCTCTTGAAAAACCCAACCCAAAACACGGGCACCCAAAACACACCCGCCCCAAAACACACACACAGCCCATCGCAATAGTCACACCGAAAGAACACACATGCCCTGAAAAACACCCGTCCCAAAAGACATGCACACCCCTTTGTAACACACACCCCGACGAAACACACACCCCAACGAAACGCACACCCCAACAAAACACACACATGCTGACGAAGTAAACACCCTGACGAAACACACACCCCCAGAAACACACACACGGCCACTCAACTCTAGAATCACACAAATGCCCACCCAACTCTAGAAGCACATACACAGCGACCAAACTCTAGAAGACCATACGAGGCCACCCATCTCTAGAAGCACACGCACACCCACCCAACTCTAGAAGCACACACGCGGCCACCCAAATCGAGAAGCACAAATGCGGCCACCCAAATTGAGACGCACACATGCGGCCACCCAACGTGAGAAGCACAGGCGCGGCCACCAATCTCTATGAGTACACGCACGGCCACCCATCTCTAGAAGCACACACATGGCCACCCTATTATAGAAGGACACGCACGGCCACACAGCTCTAGAAACACACACACAACCGCCAAACTCTAGAAGCACACGCATGGCCTCACAACTCTAGAAGCACATGCAAGGCCACAAGACTCTTGAAGCACAGGCACGGCCATCCATCACTAGAAGCACACGCACGGCCACCAAACTCTTGAAGCAGATGCACGGCCACCCAACTCTTGAAGTAAACGCAGCACCACCCAACTGTGGAAGCACAAAAGTGCCCATCCAACTCTTGAAGCATATGCACACCCTCCCAACTCTAGAAGCACACGCATGGCCACCCAAATCTAGATGCACAAGCATCTAGAAGCAAATGCACGGCCAACCTATTATAGAAGGATACACACGGCCACACAGCTCTAGAAGAACATGCAACGCCACCAAACTCTAGAAGTACAGGCACGGACACCCATCACTAGAAGCACACGCACGGCCACCCAACTTGAGAAGCACACGCAGGGCCACCCATCTGTGGAAGCACACTAGCGCCCATCCAACTCTTGAAGCACACGCACACCCTCCCAACTCTAGAAGCACATGCATGGCCACCCAAATATAGATGCACAAGCATGGCCACCCAACTCTAGAATAAGATGCACGGCCACCCAACTCTAGAAGCACATGCATTGCCACCCAACTCTAGAAGAGGACGAACGCCCACACATCTCTAGAAGCAGGTGCAGGACCACCCATCTCTAGAGGCGCATGAACAACAACCCAACTCTAGAAGTACACACGCGCCCACCCGACTCGAGAAGCACACAAATGGCCACCCGACTCGAGAAGCACACACGTTGCCACAGGACTCGTGAAACACATACACAGCCACACGACTTGAGAAGAAAACACACGGCCACCTGACTGTTGAATCACACACGCGGCCACCCGACCTGAGAAACAAACACGCGTCCTCACACATTTAGAAGCACACACACGGCCACCTGACTCTAGAAGCAAACACGTGGCTACCCAACTCCAGAAGCACACAAGCTGACACCCAACTCCAGAAGCACACGTGTCCACCCAACTCGAGAAGCACACACGTGGCCACACAAATCGAGAAGCACACGCATGGCCACCCAACTCTAGAAGCACATGCATGGCCACCCAAATCTAGATGCACAAGCATGGCCACTCAACTCTAGAAGCACACACGCGGCCACCAATCTCTAGAAGCACATGCACACAACCACCCAAATCATGAAGCACAGGCGCAGCCACCCAACTCGAGAGGCACACACACAGCTACCCAACTCGAGAAGCACATGCACGGCCACCCAACTCCAGATGCAAACACATGCCCACCCAACTCTAGAAGCACACATACACACACACACACACACACACACACACACACACACACACACACACACCTAACGCTAGAAGGAAACACGCAGCCACCCAACTCTAGTAACGCATACTCTAGAAATGCATATGTGGCCACCCAACTCTAGAAGCACACATGTGGCCACCCAACTCAAGAAACACACTCGTGGCTAGCCAACTCTAGGAGCTCATGCACAGTGACCCAACTCTAGAAGAACACGCGTGGTCACCCAAATCTAGAAGCACAGGCGCGGCCACCCGACACTAGAAGCATGCGCATGGCCACCAAACTCAAGAAGCACACACATGGCCACCCACCTCTTGAAACACCCGCCCCAAAACACGCCCACCACGAAACACGCCCGCCACAAAACACACAAACACCCCTTCATAGTAGATACACCGATAAAACACACATGCCCCAAAAAACACCGGCCCCAAAAGATATGCACACCCCATCGTAACACACACCCCGATGAAAAACACACCACGATGAAATGCACACCCCGACAAAACACACACCCCGACGAAACACACCCCCCCAGAAACAAACACACAGCCACCCAACTCTAGAAGCACAAAAACGGCCACCCAACTCTAGAAGAACACACAAAGTGACCAAACTCTAGAAGCACATGCACAGCCACCCAACTCTAAAAGCACACGCACGCCCACCCATCTCTCGAGGCACATGCATGCCCACACAACACCAGAAGCACACACACGGCCACCCAAATCTAGAAGCACCCACGTGGCCACCCAATACTAGAGGCACACATGCATCCAGCCAAATCGAGAAGCACACACAAGGCCGCCCAACCCCAGAAGCACAGATAGGGCCACCCAACTCTAGAAGAACACAGTAGGCTACGCAACTCTAGAAGCACACACATGGCCACCCAAAACTAGAATCACATGCACATCCAGCCAAATCGAGAAGCCACAAAAACGGCCATCCAACTCTAGAAGCACACGCGTGACCAGCCAATTCTAGAAGCACACACGCGGCCGCCAAATTAAAAAAGCACACACGTGGCACCGCAAGTCAAGAAGCACACACGCATCCACCCGACTCTAGAAACACACATTCGACCACAGAACTCTAGAAGCACACTAGCTGCCACGCAACTTGAGAAGCACACACGAGGCCCCCCAAATCTAGAAACACACATGTGGGCACATAAATCTAGAAGTACGCGTGCAGACACTGACTCTAGAAGCACACACGTGGCCGCCCAACTCTAGAAGCACACAGGCAGCCACCCAACTCTAGAAGCACACAAGAGGACTCCCAAATCTAAAATCACACACGGTACCACGCAACCCGAGAAGCATACACGCGGCCACCCTACTCAAGAAGCACATGCACAGCCACCCAACTCCAGAAGCAAACGCACGGCCACCCAACTCTAGATGAAAATGCATGGCCACCCAACTCTAGATTCGAATGCATGGCCACCCATCTCTGGAAGCACACGCACACCCACCCATATTTAGAAGCACACATGCAGCCACCCAACTCTAGAAGCACACAAGCGGACTCCCAAATCTAGAATCACACAAGCGGCCACCCAACTTGAGAAGCACACATGTGACCACCCAACTTGAGAAGCACAGGCGCGGCCACCAATCTGTAGGAGTACACGCATGGCCACCCAAATCTAGAAGCACAGGAGCGGCCACTCAACTCTAGAAGCACACGCATGGCCACGCAACTATAGAAGCACGCATGTGGCCACCCATCTCTGGAAGCACACGCATGCCCACCCATATCTAGAAGCACCCACACTGACACCCAACTCTAGAAGCACACACATGGCCACCCATCTCTAGAAGCACACACACGGCCACCCTACTATAGAAGGACACGCACGACCACACAGCTCTAGAAACACACGCACGGCCACCCAACTCTAGAAGAACACACACAGTGACCAAACTCTTGAAGCACATGCATGGCCACCCATCTCTAGAAGCACAAGCATGGCCACCCAACTCTAGAAGTACACGGATGCCCACCCATCTCTAGAAGCACATGCATGCCCACCCAACACCAGAAGCACACACACGGCCACCCAAATGTAGAAGCACCCACATAGCCACCCAATACTGGAGGCACACATGCATCGAGCCAAATCGAGAAGTACACACAAGGCCACAGAACCCCAAGAGCACACATACGGCCACCCAACTCTAGAAGCACACACACAGCTACGCAACTCTAGAAGCACACACATGACCACCCAAAACTAGAATCACATGCACGTCCAGCCAAATTGAGAAGCCACAAAAGCGGCCATCCAACTCTACAAGCACACGCGCGACCAGCCAATTCTACAAGCACACACGTGGCCACCAAATTCAAAAAGCACACACATCGCACTGCAAGTCGAGAAGCACATATGCGTCCACCCGACTCTAGAAACACACATTTGACCACAGAACTCTAGAAGCATACAGGCTTCCACGCAACTCGAGAAGCACACACGCGGCCACCTAACTCGAGAAGCACACACGAGGCCCCCCAAATCTAGAAACACACACGCAGCCACATAAATCTAGAAGTATGCATGCAGGCACCCGACTCTGGAAGCACACATGCGTCAACCCGACTCTAGAAGCACAGACACACACACAGCTAACTCTAGAAGGAAACACACAGCCACCCAACTCTAGTAACACATACTCTAGAAATGCATACGTGGCCACCCAACTCTAGAAGCACACATGTGGCCACCCAACTCTAGAAGCACACTCGCGGCCACCCAACTCTAGAAGCTCATGCATGGTGACCCAACTCTAGAAGAACACACGTGGTCACCCAAATCTAGAAGCTCAGGAGCGGCCACCCGACACTAGAAGCATGCGCATGGCCACCAAACTCAAGAAGCACACACATGGCCACCCACCTCTTGAAACACCCACCCCAAAATACGCCCACCACGAAACATGCCCGGCACAAAACACAAACACACCCCGTCACAGTAGACACACTGATAAAACGCACATGCCAGTAAAAACACCCACCCCAAAAGATATGCACACCCCATCGGAACACACACACCAATGAAACACACACTGCGATGAAACGCACACCCCGATGAAACACACACCCCTATGAAACACACACCCCCGGAAACAAACACACGGCCACCCAACTCTAGAAGCACAAAAATGGACAGCCAACTCTAGAAGAACACGCACAGTGACCAAACTCTAGAAGCACATGCACGGCCACCCAACTCTAGAAGCACATGCACACCCACCCATCTCTAGAGGCACACACATACCCACACAACACCAGAAGCACACCCATGGCCACCCAACTCTAGAAGGACACACACAGCCACCCAAATCTAGAAGTACCCATGCGCCCACCCAATACTAGAGGCACACATGCGTCCAGCCAAATCGAGAAGCACACATACGGCCACCCAACTCTAGAAGCACACACACAGCTACGCAACTCTAGAAGCACACACATGGCCATCCAAAACTATAATCACATACGCGTCCAGCCAAATCGAGAAGCCACAAAAGTGGCCATCCAACTCTAGATGCACACGCGCGACAAGCCTATACTAGAAGCATCCACTCGTCCACCAAATTCAAAAAGCACACACGTGGCACCGCAAGTCGAAAGCACACACGCGTCCACCCGACTCTAGAAACACACATTCGACCACAGAACTCTAGAAGCACAGAGGCTGCCATGCAACTCGAGAAGCACACACGTGGCCACCCAATTCGAGAAGCACACACAAGGCCACCCAACTCTAGAAGCACAAACACTGCCACCGAGTGCTAGAAGCAAACACGTGGCCACCCAACACAAGAAGCACACACGCGTCCAGACACATCGAGAAGCACAGACATGGCCACCCAACTCCAGAAGCACACGCACGGCCACCCACCTCTTAAAACACCCACCCCAAAACACACCTACCTCGAAACACACCTGCCCCAAAACACACACACACACCGTCGCAATAGACACACCGAGAAAACACACATGCCCCCAAACAAACCCGCCCCAAAAGACATGCACACCCCACCAGAACACACACCCCGACGAAACACACAACCTGACGAAACTCACACCCCAGCAAAACACACACCCCGATGGAACGAACACCCCGACAAAACACACAACCCCAGAAACATACACACGGCCACCCAACTCTAGAAGCACATGCACGGCCACCCATCTCTAGAACACACGCACGGCCACCCAACTCTAGAAGCACACACTTGCCCACCCATCTCTAGAGGCACACGCACGCCCACCCAACTCTAGAAGCACACATGCAGCCACCCAACTCGAGAAGCACACACACGGCCACCCAAATCGAGAACCACACATGTGGGCACCCAGCACTAGAAGCAAACACGCGGCCAACAAACTCTAGAATCACATACGCAGCCAACCAACTCGAAAAGCACAAATGCGGCCACCCAGCTATAAAAGAAGATACACGGCCACCCGACTCTAGAAGCACACCCCGACAAAACAAACACCCTGACGAAACACAAACTCCAGCACAACACATCCCATCAGAAACAAACACAAGGCCAACCAAATCCATAAGCACACACACAGCCACCCAACGCTAGAAGCAAACACGTGGCCACCCAACACTACAAGCACACACACGTCCAGCCAAATCAAGAAGCAAAGACATGGACACCCAACTCTAAAAGCATGCTCACTGCCACACAACTCGAGAAGCATGCTCAAGGCCAGCCAACTCTAGAAGCACATGCATGGCCACCCAACTCCAGAAGCACCTGCGCACCCATCCAACACTTGAAACACATGCATGCCCACCCACACTGGAAGCACACGCACGGTCACACAAATCTAGAAGCACATGCACAGGCACCCAACTCTACATGCACATGCATGGCCACCAAACTCTAGAAGCACAGACATGCCTAAGCAAATCTAGAAGCACATGCATGGCCACCCAATTCTAGAAGCACACACCACACCCACCAATATCTAGAAGCACACACACCGCCACCCAACTAGAAGCACACACGTGGCCACCCCACTCGACAACACACACAAGACCACCCAACTCAAGAGGCACACACGTGGCCACACAACTCGAGGAGCACACACGCGGCCACCTGACTCTAGAAGCAGACACACGGCCACCCGACACTAGAAGCACAACCAGACGAAACAAACACCCCGACAAAATAAACAACCTGGCGCAACACATCCCATCAGAAACAAACACACGGCCACCCAAATCCATAAGCACACACACGGCCACCCAACTCTAGAAGCACAAACACTGCCACCCAATGCTAGAAGCAAACATGTGGCCACCCAACACAAGAAGCACACACGCGTACAGACACATCGAGAAGCACAGACATGGCCACCCAACTCCAAAAGCACATGCATGGCCACCCATCTCTAGAGGCACATGCATGGAAAAAGAACTCTAGAAGCACACACACGTCCACCCGACTCTAGAAGCACACACATGCCACCCAACTCTAGAAGCACACAAGCGGACTCCCAAATCTAGAATCACACATGGGGTAACCGAAATCGAGAAGCACACACGCAGCCATCCAACTTGAGAAGCACAGGCAAGGCCACCAATCTCTAAGAGTACACGCATGGCCACCCAACTCGAAGCACATGCAGGGCCATCCAACTCCAGAAGCAAACGCACGGCCACCCTATTATAGAAGGTCACACATGGCCACGCAACTCTAGAAACATATGCACAGCCACCCAACTCTAGAAGCATATGCATGGAGTCACAACTCTAGAAGCATACGCACAGCCACCCAACTCTAGAGGCACAGCTCATTCACCCATCTCCAGAAGCACACGCTCGTCCACCTAACTCCAGAAGCACATGCGGCCATCCAGCTTGAGAAGCACACACGCGACCACCCAATGCGAGAAGCACACACATGGACACCAAACTCTAGAAGCACAGGCATGCCCACCCATCTCTAGAAGCACACGCACGGCCACCCAACTCCAGAAGCAAACACACACCCACCGAACTCTGGAAGCACACACACACATAACTCTAGAAGGAAACATGGGGCCACCCAACTCTAGAAGCGCTTACATGTCCACCCGACTCTAGAAGCACACGTGTGGCCACCCAACACTAGAAGCACACTCGCGGACACCCACCTCTTGAAACACCCACCCCAAAACACACCTACACCGAAACACACCCGCCCCAAAACACACACACACCCCTTCGCAATAGACACACCAAGAAAACACACATGCCCCCAAACAAACCCGCGCCAAAAGACATGCACACCCCACCAGAACACACACTCTGACGAAACACACAACCCGACGAAATGCACACTCCAACAATACACACACCCCGACGGAACGAACACCCCAACAAAACACACAACCCCGGAAACACACACACGGCCACCTAACTCTAGAAGCACATGCACAGCCACCCATCTCTAGAAGCACACGCACAGACACCCAACTCTAGAAGCACATGCATGCCCACCCATCTCTGGAGGCACACGCACACCCACCCAACTCTAGAAGCACACATGCAGCCACCCAACTCGAGAAGCACACACACAGCCACCCAAATCGAGAACCACACATGTGGACAGCCAGCACTAGAAGCAAACACGCGGCCAATAAACTCTAGAATCACACATGCGGCCAACCAACTCAAGAAGCACAAATGCGGCCACCCGACTCTAGAAGCACGCAGGCTGCCACACGAATCTAGAAGCTCAACCCAATGAAACAAATACCCCAACGAAGCACACGCCCCGACACAACACACACACCCAGAAACAGACACACGGCCACCCAACTTTGAAGCACACACCCAACCAAAGAAGCACACATGCGGCCATCCAACTCGTGAAGCACACACGTGGCCACCCCGATGACACAAACACCCTGATGAAACACACACACTGGCGCAACACATCCCATCAGAAACAAACACACAGCCACCCAAATCCATAAGCAAACACACAGCCACCCAACACAAGAAGCACACATGCGTCCAGCCACATCGAGAAGCACAGACGTGGCCACCCAACTCTAGAAGCATGCTCACCGCCACACAACTCGAGAAGCACGCTCACGGCCACCCAACTCTAGAAGCACATGCATGGCCACCCATCTCTGGAGGCACATTCATGGCCAAACAACTCTAGAAGCACACACACGTCCACCCAACTGTAGCAGCACACACGTGCCACCCAACTCTAGAAGCACTTATGCAGCCACCCAACTCTAGAAGCACACAGGCGGACTCCCAAATCTAGAATCACACACAACGCCACCCAATTTGAGAAGCACACACGCAGCCACCCAACACGAGAAGCACAGGCGCGGCCACCAATCTCTAGGAGTACATGCACAGCCACCCAACTCGAAGCACATGCAGGGCCACGCAAATCCAGAAGCAAACGCAGGGCCACTAATCTCTAGAAGCACACGCATGGCCGCCCTATTATAGAACAACACGCATGGCCACACAGCTCTAGAAACACATGCACGGCCACCCAAATCTAGACGCACAGGTATGGAGTCACAACTCTAGAAGCATATGCACGGCAACAAAATTCATTAAGCACAGGTATGGGCATCCAACTCTAGAAGCACACACACGGCCACCCAACTCGGGAACACAGCTCATCCACCCAACTCCAGAGGCACACGCTTGTCCAACCAACTCCAGAAGCACACGCGGCCACCCAGCTCGAGAAGCACACACGCGACCACCCATTGTGAGAAGCACACACACGGACACCAAACTCTAGAAGCACATGCATGCCCACCCATCTCTAGAAGCACACACATGGACACCCAACTCCAGAAGCAAACACACACCCACCCAACTCTAGAAGTACACACACACACACACATAACTCTAGAAGGAAACATGGTGCCACCCTACTCTAGAAGCACACGTGTGGCCACCAAACCCTAGAAGCACACTCGCAGACACCCACCTCTTGAAAGACCCACCCGAAAACACAACTACCCCGAAACATACCCACCCCAAAACACACTCACCCCGTCGCAATAGACACACTGAGAAAACACACATGCACTCAAACAAACCCGCCCCAAAAGACATGCACACCCCACCAAAACACACACACCGACGAAACACACAACCCGACGAAACTCACAGCCCAACAAAACACACACCCCGATGGAACAAACACCCCGACAAAACACACAAACCCGGAAACACACACACAGTCACCCATCTCTAGAAGCACATGCATGGCCAAACATCTCTAGAAGCACATGCATGGCCACCCAACTCTAGAAGCGCACACTTGCCCACCCACCTCTACAGGCACACGCACGCCCACCCAACTCTAGAAGCACACATGCAGCCACCCAACTCGAGAAGCACACACGCGGCCACCCAAATCGAGAACCACACATGTGGGCACCCAGCACTAGAAGCAAACACGCGGCCAATAAACTCTAGAATCACACATGCAGCCAACCAACTCGAGAAGCACAAATGCGGCCACCTGACTCTAGAAGCATACAGGTTGCCACACGACTCTAGAAGCTCAACCCAATGAAACAAATACCCCAACGAAGCACACACCCCAACACAACACACACGCCTGGAAACAGACATACGGCCACCCAACTTTGAAGCACACACACGGCCACCCAACCAAAGAAGCACACTTGCAGCCACCCAACTCTAGAAGCACACACGCGGCCACCCAACTCTAGAAGCACACGCACGGCCACCCAACTCTGGAAGCACATCTCATCCACACAACTCCAGAAGCACACTCGGCCACCCAGCTCGAGAAGCACACACGCGACCACCCAATGCGAGAAGCACACAAACGGGCACCAATCTCTAGAAGCACATGCATGCCCACCCAACTCCAGAAGCACTCACACACACACACACATAACTCTAGCAGGAAACACGGGACCACCCAACACTAGAAGCACATATGTGTCCACCCGATTCTAGAAGCACACGTGTGGCCACCCGACTCTAGACGCACACGTGTGGCCACCCAACTCTAGAAGCACACTCGCGGACACCCACCTCTTGAAACACCCACCCCAAAACACACCTACCTCAAAACGCACCTGCCCTAAAACACACACACACACCCCATCGCAATAGGCACACCAAGAAAACACACATGCCCCCAAACAAACCCACCCCAAAAGACATGCACACCCCACCAGAACACACACACCGATGAAACACACAACCCAATGAAACTCACACCCCAACAAAACACCCACCCCCAATGGAACGAATACCCCGACAAAACACACAACCCCGGAAACACACACACGGCCACCCAACTCTAGAAGAACATGCATAGCCTCCCATTTCTAGAAGCACATGCACGGCCACCCAACTTTAGATGCACACACTTGCCCACCCATCTCTACAGGCACACGCATGCCCACCTAACTCTAGAAGCACACATGCAGCCACCCAACTCGAGAAGCACACACGCGGCCAAACTAATCGAGAACCACACATGTGGGCACCCAGCACTAGAAGCAAACACGTGGCCAACAAACTCTAGAATCACACATGCAGCCAACCAACTCGAGAAGCATAAATGCGGCCACCTGACTTTAGAAGCACGCAGGCTGCCACACGACTCTAGAAGCTCAACACAATGAAACAAATACCCCGACGAAGTACACGCCCCGACACAACACTCACCCCCAGAAACAGACACATGGCCACCCAACCTTGAAGTACACGCACGGCCACCCAACCACAGAAGCACACATGCGGCCACCCAACTCGTGAAAGGCACATGCGCCCACCCAATTCGTGAAGAAGACACGCAGCCACCCAACTCAAGGAGGACAGACGCGGCCACCCAACTCAAGAAGCACAAATGCGGCCACCCGACTCTAGAAGCAGACACATGGCCACCCGACTCTAGAAGCACACCCCGATGAAACAAACACCCTGACGAAACACACACCCCGGCGCAACACATCCCATCAGAAACAAACACACAGCTACCCAAATCCATAAGCAAAAACACGGCCACCCAACTCTAGAAGCACAAACACTGCCACCCAACGCTGGAAGCAAACATGTGGCCACCCAACACTAGAAGCACACATGCGTCCAGCCCCATCGTGAAGCACAAACATGGCCACCCAACTCTAGAAGCATGCTCACGGCCACCCAACTCTAGAAGCACATGCATGGCCACCCATCTCTGGAGGCACATGCATGGCCAAACAACTCTAGAAGCACACACACACATCCACCCAACTCTAGCAGCACACACGTGCCACCCAACTCTAGAAGAATTTATGCAGCCACCCAACTCTAGAAGCACACGAGCGGACTCCCAAATCTAGAATCACACACGGGGCCACCCAATTCGAGAAGCACACACGCAGCCACCCAACACGAGAAGCAGAGGCGCAGCCACCAATCTCTAGGAGTACATGCACATCCACCCAACTCGAAGCACATGCAGGGCCACGCAAATCCAGAAGCAAACGCACAGCCACCAATCTCTACAAGCACATGCATGGCCACCCTATTATAGAAAGACATGTATGGCCACACAGCTTTAGAAACACATGCACGGCCACCCAAATCTAGAAGCACACGCATGAAGTCACAACTCTAGAAGCATATGCATGGCAACAAAACTCATGAAGCACACGCATGGCCACCCAACTCTGGAACACAGCTCATCCACCCAACTCCAGAGGCATACGCTTGTCCACCCAACTCCAGAAGCACACACGGCCACCCAGCTCGAGAAGCACACACGCAACCACACATTGTGAGAAGCACACATGCGGACACCAAACTCTAGAAGCACATGCATGCCCACCCATCTCTTGAAGCACACGCACAGCCACCCAACTCCAGAAGCAAACACCCACACACCCAACTCTAGAAGCACACACACACACACATAACTCTAGAAAGAAACATGGGACCACCCAACTCTACAAGCGCATACATGTCCACCTGACTCTAGAAGCACACGTGTGACCACCCAACTCTAGAAGCACAATCGCGGACACCCACCTCTTGAAACACCCACCCAAAACACACCTACCCCGAAACACACCCGCCCCAAAACACACACGCACCCTGTCGCAATAGAAACACCAAGAAAACACACATGCCCCCAAACAAACCCACCCCAAAAGACATGCACACCCCACCAGAACACACACCCCGATGAAACACACAACCCGACGAAATGTACACCCCAAAAAAACACACACCCAGATGGAACGAACACCCCAGCTAAACACACAGACCCGGAAACACACACACGGCCAACAACTCTTGAAGCAAATGCACGGCCACCCTATTATAGAAGGTCACACATGGCCACGCAACTCTAGAAACACACGCACAGCCACCCAACTGTAGAAGCATACGCATGGAGTCACAACTCTAGAAACATACGCACAGCCACCCAACTCTAGAGGCACAGATCATTCACCCATTTCCAGAAGCACACGCTTGTCCACCCAACTCCAGAAGCACATGCGGCCATCCAGCTTGAGAAGCACACAAGCGACCACCCAATGCGAGAAGCACACACAGGGACACCAAACTCTAGAAGCACAGGCATGCCCACCCATCTCTAAAAGCACACGCACAGCCACCCAACTCCAGAAGCAAACACACACACACCGAACTCTGGAAGCACACACACACACACATAACTCTAGAAGGAAACATGGGGCCACCCAACTCTAGAAGCACATACATGTCCACCCGACTCTACAAGCACACGTGTGGCCACCCAACACTAGAAGCACACACGCAGACACCCACCTCTTGAAACACCCACCCCAAAAAACACCTACCCCGAAACACACCCGCCCCAAAACACACACACACCCCGTCGCAATAGAAACACCAAGAAAACACACATGCCCCCAAACAAACAAGCCCCAAAAGACATGCACACCCCACCAGAACACACACCCCGACGAAACGCACAACCCGACGAAATGCACACTCCAACAATACACACACCCCGACGGAACGAACACCCCGACAAAACACACAAACCCGGAAACACACACACGGACACCCAATTCTAGAAGCACATGCACAGCCACCCATCTCTAGAAGCACACGCACAACCACCCAACTCTAGAAGCACACGCATGCCCACCCATCTCTGGAGGCACACGCACACCCACCCAACTCTAGAAGCACACATGCAGCCACCCAACTCGAGAAGCACACACGCGGCCACCCAAATCGAGAACCACACATGTGGGCACCCAGCACTAGAAGCAAACACACGGCCAATAAACTCTAGAATCACACATGCAGCCAACCAACTCGAGAAGCACAAATGCAGCCACCTGACTCTAGAAGCGCACAGGTTGCCACACGACTCTAGAAGCTCAACCCAATGAAACAAATACCCCAACGAAGCACACGCCCCGACACAACACACACGCCTGGAAACAGACATACGGCCACCCAACTTTGAAGCACACACACGGCCACCCAACCAAAGAAGCACACATGCAGCCACCCAACTCGTGAAGCACACACGCGCCCACCCAATTCTTGAAGAAGACAGGTGGCCACCCAACTCGAGAAGCACACACGTGGCCACCCAACTCTAGAAGCTCACGGACGGCCACCCAACTCTGGAAGCACATCTCATCCACACAACTCCAGAAGCACACTCGGCCACCCAGCTCGAGAAGCACACATGCGACCACCCAATGAGAGAAGCACACAAACGGGCCCCAACCTCTAGAAGCACCTGCATGCCCACCCAACTCCAGAAGCACACAAACACACACACATAACTCTAGCAGGAAACACGGGGCCACCCAACACTAGAAGCACATATGTGTCCACCCGATTCTAGAAGCACACGTCCGGCCACCCGCCTCTAGACGCACACGTGTGGCGACCCAACTCTAGAAGCACACTCGCGGACACCCACCTCTTGAAACACCCACCCCAAAACACACCTACCTCGAAACACACCTGCCCTAAAACACACACACACCCCATCGCAAGAGACACACTAAGAAAACACACATGCCCCCAAACAAACCCACCCCAAAAGACATGCACACCCCACCAGAACACACACCCCGACGAAACGCACAACCCGATGAAACTCACACCCCAACAAAACACACCCCCCAATGGAACGAACACCCCGACAAAACGCACAACCCCGGAAACACACACACGGCCACCCAACTCTAGAAGAACATGCATAGCCTCCCATTTCTAGAAGCACACGCACGGCCACCCAACTTTAGATGCACACACTTGCCCACCCATCTCTACAGGCACACGCATGCCCACCAAACTCTAGAAGCACACATGCAGCCACCCAACTCGAGAAGCACACACGCGGCCAAACTAATCGAGAACCACACATGTGGGCACCCAGCACTAGAAGCAAACATGTGGCCAACAAACTCTAGAATCACACATGCAGCCAACCAAGTCGAGAAGCATAAATGCGGCCACCCGACTTTAGAAGCACGCAGGCTGCCACACGACTCTAGAAGCTCAACACAATGAAACAAATACCCCGACGAAGTACACGCCCTGACACAACACTCACCCCCAGAAACAGACACATGGCCACCCAACCTTGAAGTACACGCACGGCCACCCAACCACAGAAGCACACATGCGGCCACCCAACTCGTGAAAGGCACATGCGCCCACCCAATTTGTGAAGAAGACACGCAGCCATCCAACTCAAGGAGGACAGACGCGGCCACCCAACTCAAGAAGCGCAAATGCAGCCACCCGACTCTAGAAGCAGACACATGGCCACCCGACTCTAGAAGCACACCCCGATGAAACAAACACCCTGATGAAACACACACCCCGGTTCAACACATCCCATCAGAAACAAACACACAGCCACCCAAATACATAAGCAAACACAAGGCCACCCAACTCTAGAAGCACAAACACTGCCACCCAACGCTGGAAGCAAACATGTGGCCACCCAACACTAGAAGCACACATGCATCTAGCCCCATCGTGAAGCACAAACATGGCCACCCAACTCTAGAAGCATGCTCACCGCCACACAACTCGAGAAGCACGCTCACGGCCACCCAACTCTAGAAGCACATGCATGGCCACCCATCTCTGGAGGCACATGCATGGCCAAACAACTCTAGAAGCACACACACATCCACCCAACTCTAGCAGCACACACGTGCCACCCAACTCTAGAAGAATTTATGCAGCCACCCAACTCTAGAAGCACACGAGCGGACTCCCAAATCTAGAATCACACACAGGGTCACCCAATTCGAGAAGCACACACGCAGCCACCCAACACGAGAAGCACAGGCGCAGCCACCAATCTCTAGGAGTACATGCACAGCCACCCAACTCGAAGCACATGCAGGGCCACGCAAATCCAGAAGCAAACGCACAGCCACCAATCTCTACAAGCACATGCATGGCCACCCTATTATAGAAAGACATGTATGGCCACACAGCTCTAGAAACACATGCACGGCCACCCAAATCTAGAAGCACACGCATGAAGTCACAACTCTGGAAGCATATGCATGGCAACAAAACTCATGAAGCACACGCATGGCCACCCAACTCTGGAACACAGCTCATCCACCCAACTCCAGAGGCATACGCTTGTCCACCCAACTTCAGAAGCACACGCGGCCACCCAGCTCGAGAAGCACACACGCAACCACACATTGTGAGAAGCACACACGCGGACACCAAACTCTAGAAGCACATGCATGTCCACCCATCTCTTGAAGCACACGCACAGCCACCCAACTCCAGAAGCAAACACCCACACACCCAACTCTAGAAGCACACACACACACACACATAACTCTAGAAAGAAACATGGGACCACCCAACTCTACAAGCGCATACATGTCCACCCGACTCTAGAAGCACACGTGTGGCCACCTAACTCTAGAAGCACACTCGTGGACACCCACCTCTTGAAACACCCACCTAAAACACACCTACCCCGAAACACACACGCCCCAAAACACACACGCACCCTGTCGCAATAGAAACACCAAGAAAACACACATGCCCCCAAACAAACCCACCCCAAAAGACATGCACACCCCACCAGAACACACACCCCGACGAAACACACAACCCGACGAAACGTACACCCCCAAAAAACACACACCCAGACGGAACGAACACCCCAGCAAAACACACAGACCCGGAAACACACACACGGCCACCAACTCTTGAAGCAAATGTACGGCCACCCTATTATAGAAGGTCACACATGGCCACGCAACTCTAGAAACACACGCACAGCCACCCAACTCTAGAAGCATACGCATGGAGTCACAACTCTAGAAGCATACGCACAGCCACCCATCTCCAGAAGCACACGCTCGTCCACCAAACTCCAGAAGCACATGCGGCCATCCAGCTTGAGAAGCACACACGCGACCACCCAATGCGAGAAGCACACACATGGACACCAAACTCTAGAAGCACAGGCATGCCCACCCATCTCTGGAAGCACACGCAGGGCCACCCAACTCCAGAAGCAAACACACACCCACCGAACTCTGGAAGCACACACACACACACATAACTCTAGAAGGAAACATGGGGCCACCCAACTCTAGAAGAACATACATGTCCACCCTACTCTAGAAGCACACGTGTGGCCACCCAACACTAGAAGCACACTCGCGGACACCCACCTCTTGAAACACCCACCCCAAAACACACCTACCCCGAAACACACCCGCCCCAAAACACACACACACCCCGTCGCAATAGACACACCAAGAAAACACACATGACCCCAAACAAACCCGCCCCAAAAGACATGCACACCCCACCAGAACACACACCCCGACGAAACACACAACCCGACGAAATGCACACTCCAACAATACACACACCCCGACGGAACGAACACCCCGACAAAACACACAATCCCGGAAACACACACACGGCCACCCAATTCTAGAAGCACATGCACAGCCACCCATCTCTAGAAGCACACGCACAGCCACCCAACTCTAGAAGCACACGAATGCCCACCCATCTCTGGAGGCACACGCACACCCACCCAACTCTAGAAGCACACATGCAGCCACCCAACTCGAGAAGCACACACGCGGCCACCCAAATCGAGAAACACACATGTGGGCACCCAGCACTAGAAGCAAACACGCGGCCAATAAACTCCAGAATCACACATGCAGCCAACCAACTCGAGAAGCACAAATGCGGCCACCTGACTCTAGAAGCGCACAGGTTGCCACACGACTCTAGAAGCTCAACCCAATGAAACAAATACCCCAACGAAGCACACACCCCAACACAACACACACGCATGGAAACAGATATACGGCCACTCAACTTTGAAGCACACACACGGCCACCCAACCAAAGAAGCACACATGCACCCACCCAATTCGTGAAGAAGACACGCGGCCACCAAACTCTAGAATCACACGCACGGCCACCCAACTCTGGAAGCACATCTCATCCACACAACTCCAGAAGCACACTCGGCCACCCAGCTTGAGAAGCACACACACGACCACCCAATGCGAGAAGCACACAAACGGGCACCAAACTCTAGAAGCACATGCATGCCCACCCAACTCCAGAAGCACACACACAGACACACATAACCCCAATGGAACGAACACCCGAACAAAACACCCCCCCCCCCCCCAATGGAACGAACACCCCGACAAAACACACAACCCCGGAAACACACACACGGCCACCCAGCTCTAGAAGAACATGCATAGCCTCCCATTTCTAGAAGCACACGCACGGCCACCCAACTTTAGATGCACACACTTGCCCACCCATCTCTACAGCCACAAACATGCCCACCTAACTCGAGAAGCACACATGTAGCCACACAACTCGAGAAGCACACACGCAGCCAAACTAATCGAGAACCACACATGTGGGCACCCAGCACTAGAAGCAAACACGTGGTCAACAAACTCTAGAATCACACATGCAGCCAACCAAGTCGAGAAGCACAAATGCGGCCACCCGACTTTAGAAGCACGCAGGCTGCCACACAACTCTAGAAGCTCAACACAATGAAACAAATACCCCGACGAAGTACACGACCCGACGCAACACTCACCCCCAGAAACACATACATGGCCACCCAACCTTGAAGTACACAAACGGCCACCCAACCACAGAAGCACACATGCGGCCACCCAACTCGTGAAAGGCACATGCGCCCACCCAATTCGTGAAGAAGACACGCTGCCACCCAACTCAAGGAGGACAGACGCGGCCACCCAACTCAAGAAGCACAAATGCAGCCACCCGACTCTAGAAGCAGACACATGGCCACCCGACTCTAGAAGCACACCCCGATGAAACAAACACCCTGACGAAACACACACCCCGGCGCAACACATCCCATCAGAAACAAACACACAGCCACCCAAATCCATAAGCAAACACACGGCCACCCAACTCTAGAAGCATAAACACTGCCACCCAACGCTGGAAGCAAACATGTGGGCACCCAACACTAGAAGCACACATGCGTCCAGCCTCATCCTGAAGCACAAACATGGCCACCCAACTCTAGAAGCATGCTCACCGCCACACAACTCGAGAAGCACGCTCACGGCCACCCAACTCTAGAAGCACATGCATGGCCACCCATCTCTGGAGGCACATGCATGGCCAAACAACTCTAGAAGCACACACACACATCCACCCAACTCTAGCAGCACACACGTGCCACCCAACTCTAGAAGAATTTATGCAGCCACCCAACTCTAGAAGCACACGAGCGGACTCCCAAATCTAGAATCACACACGGGGCCACCCAATTCGAGAAGCACACACGCAGCCACCCAACACGAGAAGCACAGGCGCAGCCACCAATCTCCAGGAGTACATGCACAGCCACCCAACTCGAAGCACATGCAGGGCCACGCAAATCCAGAAGCAAGCGCACAGCCACCAATCTCTACAAGCACATGCATGGCCACCCTATTATAGAAAGACATGTATGGCCACACAGCTCTAGAAACACATGCACGGCCACCCAAATCTAGAAGCACACGCATGAAGTCACAACTCTAAAGGCATATGCACGGCAACAAAACTCATGAAGCACACGCATGGCGACCCAACTCTGGAACACAGCTCATCCACCCAACTCCAGAGGCATACGCTTGTCCACCCAACTCCAGAAGCACACACGGCCACCCAGCTCGAGAAGCACACACGCAACCACCCAGTGTGAGAAGCACACATGCGGACACCAAACTCTAGAAGCACATGCATGCCCACTCATCTCTTGAAGCACATGCACAGCCACCCAACTCCAGAAGCAAACACCCACACACCCAACTCTAGAAGCACACACACACACACATATAACTCTAAAAAGAAACATGGGACCACCCAACTCTAGAAGCGCATACATGTCCACCCGACTCTAGAAGCACACGTGTGGCCACACAACTCTAGAAGCACACTCGCGGACACCCACGTCTTGAAACACACACCCCAAAACACACCTACCCCGAAGCACACCCGCCCAAAAACACACACGCACCCTGTCACAATAGAAACACCAAGAAAACACACATGCCCCCAAACAAACCCACCCCAAAAGACATGCACACCCCACCAGAGCACACACCCCGACGAAACACACAACCCGACGAAACGTACACCCCAAAAAAACACACACCCAGACGGAACGAACACCCCAGCAAAACACACAGACCCGGAAACACACACACGGCCACCAACTCTTGAAGCAAATGCACGGCCACCCTATTATAGAAGGTCACACATGGCCACGCAACTCTAGAAACACACGCACAGCCACCCAACTCTAGAAGCATACGCATGGAGTCACAACTCTAGAAGCATACGCACAGCCACCCAACTCTAGAGGCACAGCTCATTCACCCATCTCCAGAAGCACACACTCGTCCACCAAACTCCAGAAGCACATGCGGCCATCCAGCTTGAGAAGCACACACGCGACCACCCAATGCGAGAAGCACACACATGGACACCAAACTCTAGAAGCACAGGCATGCCCACCCATCTCTAGAAGCACACGCAGGGCCACCCAACTCCAGAAGCAAACACACACCCACCGAACTCTGGAAGCACACACACACACACATAACTCTAGAAGGAAACATGGGGCCACCCAACTCTAGAAGAACATACATGTCCACCCGACTCTAGAAGCACACGTGTGGCCACCCAACACTAGAAGCACACTCGCGGACACCCACCTCTTGAAACACACACCCCAAAACACACCTACCCCGAAACACACCCGCCCCAAAACACACACACACACCGTCGCAATAGACACACCAAGAAAACACACATGACCCCAAACAAACCCGCCCCAAAAGACATGCACACCCCACCAGAACACACACCCCGACGAAACACACAACCCGACGGAACAAACACCCCGACATAACACACAATCCCGGAAACACACACACGGCCACCCAATTCTAGAAGCACATGCACAGCCACCCATCTCTAGAAGCACACGCACAGCCACCCAACTCTAGAAGCACACGAATGCCCACCCATCTCTGGAGGCACACGCACACCCACCCAACTCTAGAAGCACACATGCAGCCACCCAACTCGAGAAGCACACACGCGGCCACCCAAATCGAGAAACACACATGTGGGCACCCAGCACTAGAAGCAAACACGCGGCCAATAAACTCCAGAATCACACATGCAGCCAACCAACTCGAGAAGCACAAATGCGGCCACCTGACTCTAGAAGCGCACAGGTTGCCACACGACTCTAGAAGCTCAACCCAATGAAACAAATACCCCAACGAAGCACACACCCCAACACAACACACACGCATGGAAACAGATATACGGCCACTCAACTTTGAAGCACACACACGGCCACCCAACCAAAGAAGCACACATGCACCCACCCAATTCGTGAAGAAGACACGCGGCCACCAAACTCTAGAATCACACGCACGGCCACCCAACTCTGGAAGCACATCTCATCCACACAACTCCAGAAGCACACTCGGCCACCCAGCTTGAGAAGCACACACACGACCACCCAATGCGAGAAGCACACAAACGGGCACCAAACTCTAGAAGCACATGCATGCCCACCCAACTCCAGAAGCACACACACAGACACACATAACCCCAATGGAACGAACACCCGAACAAAACACCCCCCCCCCCCCCAATGGAACGAACACCCCGACAAAACACACAACCCCGGAAACACACACACGGCCACCCAGCTCTAGAAGAACATGCATAGCCTCCCATTTCTAGAAGCACACGCACGGCCACCCAACTTTAGATGCACACACTTGCCCACCCATCTCTACAGCCACAAACATGCCCACCTAACTCGAGAAGCACACATGTAGCCACACAACTCGAGAAGCACACACGCAGCCAAACTAATCGAGAACCACACATGTGGGCACCCAGCACTAGAAGCAAACACGTGGTCAACAAACTCTAGAATCACACATGCAGCCAACCAAGTCGAGAAGCACAAATGCGGCCACCCGACTTTAGAAGCACGCAGGCTGCCACACAACTCTAGAAGCTCAACACAATGAAACAAATACCCCGACGAAGTACACGACCCGACGCAACACTCACCCCCAGAAACACATACATGGCCACCCAACCTTGAAGTACACAAACGGCCACCCAACCACAGAAGCACACATGCGGCCACCCAACTCGTGAAAGGCACATGCGCCCACCCAATTCGTGAAGAAGACACGCTGCCACCCAACTCAAGGAGGACAGACGCGGCCACCCAACTCAAGAAGCACAAATGCAGCCACCCGACTCTAGAAGCAGACACATGGCCACCCGACTCTAGAAGCACACCCCGATGAAACAAACACCCTGACGAAACACACACCCCGGCGCAACACATCCCATCAGAAACAAACACACAGCCACCCAAATCCATAAGCAAACACACGGCCACCCAACTCTAGAAGCATAAACACTGCCACCCAACGCTGGAAGCAAACATGTGGGCACCCAACACTAGAAGCACACATGCGTCCAGCCTCATCCTGAAGCACAAACATGGCCACCCAACTCTAGAAGCATGCTCACCGCCACACAACTCGAGAAGCATGCTCACGGCCACCCAACTCTAGAAGCACATGCATGGCCACCCATCTCTGGAGGCACATGCATGGCCAAACAACTCTAGAAGCACACACACACATCCACCCAACTCTAGCAGCACACACGTGCCACCCAACTCTAGAAGAATTTATGCAGCCACCCAACTCTAGAAGCACACGAGCGGACTCCCAAATCTAGAATCACACACGGGGCCACCCAATTCGAGAAGCACACACGCAGCCACCCAACACGAGAAGCACAGGCGCAGCCACCAATCTCCAGGAGTACATGCACAGCCACCCAACTCGAAGCACATGCAGGGCCACGCAAATCCAGAAGCAAGCGCACAGCCACCAATCTCTACAAGCACATGCATGGCCACCCTATTATAGAAAGACATGTATGGCCACACAGCTCTAGAAACACATGCACGGCCACCCAAATCTAGAAGCACACGCATGAAGTCACAACTCTAAAGGCATATGCACGGCAACAAAACTCATGAAGCACACGCATGGCGACCCAACTCTGGAACACAGCTCATCCACCCAACTCCAGAGGCATACGCTTGTCCACCCAACTCCAGAAGCACACACGGCCACCCAGCTCGAGAAGCACACACGCAACCACCCAGTGTGAGAAGCACACATGCGGACACCAAACTCTAGAAGCACATGCATGCCCACTCATCTCTTGAAGCACATGCACAGCCACCCAACTCCAGAAGCAAACACCCACACACCCAACTCTAGAAGCACACACACACACACATATAACTCTAAAAAGAAACATGGGACCACCCAACTCTAGAAGCGCATACATGTCCACCCGACTCTAGAAGCACACGTGTGGCCACACAACTCTAGAAGCACACTCGCGGACACCCACGTCTTGAAACACACACCCCAAAACACACCTACCCCGAAGCACACCCGCCCAAAAACACACACGCACCCTGTCACAATAGAAACACCAAGAAAACACACATGCCCCCAAACAAACCCACCCCAAAAGACATGCACACCCCACCAGAGCACACACCCCGACGAAACACACAACCCGACGAAACGTACACCCCAAAAAAACACACACCCAGACGGAACGAACACCCCAGCAAAACACACAGACCCGGAAACACACACACGGCCACCAACTCTTGAAGCAAATGCACGGCCACCCTATTATAGAAGGTCACACATGGCCACGCAACTCTAGAAACACACGCACAGCCACCCAACTCTAGAAGCATACGCATGGAGTCACAACTCTAGAAGCATACGCACAGCCACCCAACTCTAGAGGCACAGCTCATTCACCCATCTCCAGAAGCACACACTCGTCCACCAAACTCCAGAAGCACATGCGGCCATCCAGCTTGAGAAGCACACACGCGACCACCCAATGCGAGAAGCACACACATGGACACCAAACTCTAGAAGCACAGGCATGCCCACCCATCTCTAGAAGCACACGCAGGGCCACCCAACTCCAGAAGCAAACACACACCCACCGAACTCTGGAAGCACACACACACACACATAACTCTAGAAGGAAACATGGGGCCACCCAACTCTAGAAGAACATACATGTCCACCCGACTCTAGAAGCACACGTGTGGCCACCCAACACTAGAAGCACACTCGCGGACACCCACCTCTTGAAACACACACCCCAAAACACACCTACCCCGAAACACACCCGCCCCAAAACACACACACACACCGTCGCAATAGACACACCAAGAAAACACACATGACCCCAAACAAACCCGCCCCAAAAGACATGCACACCCCACCAGAACACACACCCCGACGAAACACACAACCCGACGGAACAAACACCCCGACATAACACACAATCCCGGAAACACACACACGGCCACCCAATTCTAGAAGCACATGCACAGCCACCCATCTCTAGAAGCACACGCACAGCCAACCAACTCTAGAAGCACACGCATGCCCACCCATCTCTGGAGGCACACGCACACCCACCCAACTCTAGAAGCACACATGCAGCCACCCAACTCGAGAAGCACACACGCGGCCACCCAAATCGAGAAACACACATGTGGGCACCCAGCACTAGAAGCAAACACGCGGCCAATAAACTCTAGAATCACACATGCAGCCAACCAACTCGAGAAGCACAAATGCGGCCACCTGACTCTAGAAGCGCACAGGTTGCCACACGACTCTAGAAGCTCAACCCAATGAAACAAATACCCCAACGAAGCACCTACCCCGAAACACACCCACCCCAAAACACACACACACCCCGTCGCAATAGACACACCAAGAAAACACACATGCCCCCAAACAAACCCGCCCCAAAAGACATGCACACCCCACCAGAACACACACCCCGACGAAACACACAACCCGACGAAATGCACACTCCAACAATACACACACCCGGACGGAACAAACACCCCAACAAAACACACAACACCAGAAACACACACACGGCCACCCAATTCTAGAAGCACATGCACAGCCACCCATCTCTAGAAGCACACGCACAGCCACCCAACTCTAGAAGCACACGCATGCCCACCCATCTCTGGAGGCACACGCACACCCACCCAACTCTAGAAGCACACATGCAGCCACCCAACTCGAGAAGCACACACGCGGCCACCCAAATCGAGAAACACACATGTGGGCACCCAGCACTAGAAGCAAACACGCGGCCAATAAACTCTAGAAGCACAAATGCGGCCACCTGACTCTAGAAGCGCACAGGTTGCCACACGACTCTAGAAGCTCAACCCAATGAAACAAATACCCCAACGAAGCACATGCCCCGACACAACACATACGCCTGGAAACAGACATACGGCCACCCAACTTTGAAGCACACACACGGCCACCCAACCAAAGAAGCACACATACGGCCACCCAATTCGTGAAGAAGACATGCGGCCACCCAACTCTAGAAGCACACGCACGGCCACCCAACTCTGGAAGCACATCTCATCCACACAACTCCAGAAACACACTCGGCCACCCAGCTCGAGAAGCACACACGCGACCACCCAATGCGAGAAGCACACAAACAGGCACCAACCTCTAGAAACACATGCATGCCCACCCAACTCCAGAAGCACACACAAACACACACACATAACTCTAGCAGGAAACACGGGGCCACCCAACACTAGAAGCACATATGTGTCCACCCGATTCTAGAAGCACACGTGTGGCCACCCGACTCTAGACGCACACGTGTGGCCACCCAACTCTAGAAGCACACTCGCGGACACCCACCTCTTGAAACACACACCCCAAAACACACCTACCCCGAAACACACCCGCCCCAAAACACACACACACTGTCACAATAGACACATCAAGAAAACACACATACCCCCAAACAAACCCGCCACAAAAGACATGCACACTCCACCAGAACACACACCCCGACGAAACACACAACCCGACGAAATGCACACTCCAACAATACACACACCCCGACGGAATGAACACCCTGACAAAACACACAACCCCAGAAACACACACACGGCCACCCAACTCTAGAAGCACACGCACAGCCACCCAACTCTAGAAGCACACGCATGCCCACCCATCTCTGGAGGCACACGCACACCCACCCAACTCTAGAAGCACACATGCAGCCACCCAACTCGAGAAGCACACACGCGGCCACCCAAATCGAGAAACACACATGTGGGCACCCAAAACTAGAAGCAAACACGCGGCCAATAAACTCTAGAATCACACATGCAGCCAACCAACTCGAGAAGCACAAATGCGGCCACCTGTCTCTAGAAGCGCACAGGCATGACTCTAGAAGCTCAACCCAATGAAACAAATACCCCAACGAAGCACACGCCCCGACACAACACACACGCCTGGAAACAGACATACGGCCACCCAACTTTGAAGTACACACACGGCCACCCAACCAAAGAAGCACACATGCAGCCACCCAACTCGTGAAGCACACACGCGCCCACCCAATTCGTGAAGAAGACAGGTGGCCACCCAACTCGAGGAGCACACACGCGGCCACCCAACTCTAGAATTACACGGACGGCCACCTAACTCTGGAAGCACATCTCATCCACACAACTCCAGAAGCACACTCGGCCACCCAGCTCGAGAAGCACACACGCGACCACCCAATGAGAGAAGCACACAAACGGGCCCCAACCTCTAGAAGCACCTGCATGCCCACCCAACTCCAGAAGCACACACACACACACACACATAACTCTAGCAGGAAACACGGGGCCACCCAACACTAGAAGCACATATGTGTCCACCCGATTCTAGAAGCACACGTCCGGCCACCCGACTCTAGACGCACACGTGTGGCCACCCAACTCTAGAAGCACACTCGCGGACACCCACCTCTTGAAACACCCACCCCAAAACACACCTACCTCGAAACACACCTGCCCTAAAACACACACACACACCATCGCAATAGACACACCAAGAAAACACACATGCCCCCAAACAAACCCACCCCAAACGACATGCACACCCCACCAGAACACACACACCGACAAAACACACAACCCGATGAAACTCATACCCCAACAAAACACACCCCCCAATGGAACGAACACCCCGACAAAACACACAACCCCGGAAACACACACACGGCCACCCAACTCTAGAAGAACATGCATAGCCTCCCATTTCTAGAGGCACACGCACGGCCACCCAAATTTAGATGCACACACTTGCCCACCCATCTCTACAGGCACACGCATGCCCACCTAACTCTAGAAGCACACATGCAGCCACCCAACTCGAGAAGCACACACGCGGCCAAACTAATCGAGAACCACACATGTGGGCACCCAGCACTAGAAGCAAACACGTGGTCAACAAACTCTAGAATCACACATGCAGCCAACCAAGTCGAGAAGCATAAATGCGGCCACCCGACTTTAGAAGCACGCAGGCTGCCACACGACACTAGAAGCTCAACACAATGAAACAAATACCCCGACGAAGTACACGCCCCGACACAACACTCACCCCCAGAAACAGACACATGGCCACCCAACCTTGAAGTACACGCACGGCCACCCAACCACAGAAGCACACATGCGGCCACCCAACTCGTGAAACGCACATGCGCCCACCCAATTTGTGAAGAAGACATGCAGCCATCCAACTCAAGGAGGACAGACGCGGCCACCCAACTCAAGAAGCGCAAATGCAGCCACCCGACTCTAGAAGCAGACACATGGCCACCCGACTCTAGAAGCACACCCCGATGAAACAAACACCCTGACGAAACACACACCCCGGCGCAACACATCCCATCAGAAACAAACACACAGCCACCCAAATCCATAAGCAAACACACGGCCACCCAACTCTAGAAGCACAAACACTGCCACCCAACGCTGGAAGCAAACATGTGGCCACCCAACACAAGAAGCACACATGCATCTAGCCCCATCGTGAAGCACAAACATGGCCACCCAACTCTAGAAGCATGCTCACCGCCACACAACTCGAGAAGCACGCTCACGGCCACCCAACTCTAGAAGCACATGCATGGCCACCCGTCTCTGGAGGCACATGCATGGCCAAACAACTCTAGAAGCACACACACACATCCACCCAACTCTAGCAGCACACACGTGCCACCCAACTCTAGAAGAATTTATGCAGCCACCCAACTCTAGAAGCACACGAGCGGACTCCCAAATCTAGAATCACACACGGGGCCAGCCAATTCGAGAAGCACACACGCAGCCACCCAACACGAGAAGCACAGGCGCAGCCACCAATCTCTAGGAGTACATGCACAGCCACCCAACTCGAAGCACATGCAGGGCCACGCAAATCCAGAAGCAAACGCACAGCCACCAATCTCTACAAGCACACGCATGGCCACCCTATTATAGAAAGACATGTATGGCCACACAGCTCTAGAAACACATGCACGGCTACCCAAATCTAGAAGCACACGCATGAAGTCACAACTCTAGAAGCATATGCACGGCAACAAAACTCATGAAGCACACTCGCGGACACCCACCTCTTGAAACACCCACCCCAAAACACACCTACCCCAAAACACACACGCACCCTGTCGTAATAGACACACCGAGAAAACACACATTCCCCCAAACAAACCCATCCCAAAAGACATGCACACCCCACCAGAACGCACACCCCGACGAAACACACAACCCGACGAAACGTACACCCCAAAAAAACACACACCCAGATGGAACAAACACCCCAAAAAAACACACAGACCCGGAAACACACACACGGCCACCAACTCTTGAAGCAAATGCACGGCCACCCATCTCCAGAAGCATACACATGGTTATCCAACTCTAGAAGCACATGCATGCCCACCCAACTCTAGAGGCACATGCATGCCCACCCATCTCTAGAAGCACACATGCGACCACCCAACTCGAGAAGCACACACGCGGCCAGCCAAATCGAGAACCACACATGCGGTCACCCAGCACTAGAAGCAAACACGCGGCCAATAAACTCTAGAATCACACACGCGGCCACCCAACTCGAGAAGCACAAATGCGGCTACCCAACTCTAGAAGCATACAGGCTGCCACACGACTCTAGAGGCTCAACCAAATGAAACAAATACCCCGACGGAGCACACGCCCCGACGCAACACACACCCCCGGAAACAGACACACGGCCACACAACTTTGAAGCACACACACGGGCACCCAACCAAAGAAGCAAACACGCGGCCACCCAACTCGTGAAACACGCACGCGCCCACACAATTCGTGAAGAACACACAGGCCACCCAACTCTAGAAGCAAACACGTGGCCACCCAACACGAGAAGCACACACGCTGCCACCCAACTCTAGAAGCACACACATGGCCACCCAACTCCAGAAGCACACACATGGCCATTAAACTCTTGAAGCACAAACTCATCCAGCCACATCTAGAAGCAAACATGTGGCCACACAACACTAGAAGCAGACACGCAGACACCCAACTCTCGAATCACACACGCAGCAATGAAATTCGAGAAGCACACATATGGCCACCCAACTCGAGAAGCACACACACGGCCACCCAATTTGAGAAGCAAACACGTGGTCAACAAATTCGAGAAGAACACACACAGCCACCCAACTCTAGAAGCACACACACGGCCACGCAACTCGAGAAGCACACACGTGGCCACCGAACTTGAGAAGCACAAATGCGGCCACCCGGCTTTAGAAGCACACATGCGGCCACCCAACTCTAGAAGCATGTGCACGTCCAGCAAAATCTAGCAGCACAGGCATGGCCACCCAACTCTAGAAGCACATGTGCATCCAGCCAAATCTAGAATCACAAACATGGCCACGGGACTCGACAACACACACATGACCACCCAACTCTAGAAACACACACGTGGCCACCCAATCAAAGAAGCACACACGCGCCCACCCAACTCATGAAGCACACACGTGGCCTCCCAATCAAAGAAGCATACACGTGCCCACCCAACTCATGAAGCACACACGTGGCCACCCAATCAAAGAAGCATACACGTGCCCACCCAACTCATGAAGCACACACGCGGCCACCCAACTCGAGAAGCACACATACGGCCACCCAACTCAAGAAGCACAAATGCGGCCACCCGACTTTAAAACACACACGTGGCCACCCAACACTAGAAGCACACACACAGACACCCAACTCGAGAATCACACACATAGCAATTAAAATCGAGAAGCACACACATGGCCACCCAACTCGAGAAGAACAGACGCAGCCACCCAACTCTAGAAGAATACATGTGGCCACCCAACTCTAGAAGCACAAGCACTTCAAGCCAAATCTAGAAGCACAGGCATGGCCACGCAACTCTAGAAGCACACGTGCATCCAGCCAAGACTAGAAGCACACACGCGGCCACCCAACTCGAGAAGCACAAATGCGGCCACCCGACTTTAGAAGCGCACATGCGGCCACCCAACACTAGAAGCACACATGCAGACACCCAACTCGAGAATCACACACGTGGCAATGAACTTCGAGAAGCACACACGTGGCCACCCAACTCGAGAAGAACACACGCGGCCACCCAACTCTAGAAGAACACACGTGGCCACCCAACTCTAGAAGCACAAGCACTTCAAGCCAAATCTAGAAGCACAGGCACGGCCACGCAACTCTAAAAGCACACATGTATCCAACCAAATCTAGAAGCACACACGTGGCCACCCATCTCTGGAAGCATACAGGTGGCCACACAAATCGAGAAGCACACACATGGCCACCAAACTCCATAAGCACACATGCGGCCATCCAAGTCTAGAAGTGCATGCGTGTCCAGCCAAATCTAGAAGCACAGGCACAGCCACCCAACTCTAGCAGCACACGCGTGTCCAGCCAAATCTAGAAGCACAGGCCTGGCCACCCAACTCTAGAAGCACATGCGCGTCCAGTCAAAAATAGAAGCACATACGCGGCCACCAAACTCGAGAAGCACATACGAAGCCACCAAACTCGAGAAGCACATACACGGCCACCAATCTCCAGAAGCAGTCACACAGCCACCCAACTCTAGAAGCACACACGCGGCCACCCAACACTAGAAGCAAAATCACAGCCAACCAACTCCATAAGCACAGATGCAGCCACCCAACACTAGAAGCACATGCGCATCCAGCCACATTGAGAAGCACAGACGTGGCCACCCAACTCTAGAAGCATGCTCACAGCCACACAACTCGAGAAGCATGCTCAAGACCACCGAACTCTAGAAGCACATGCATGGCCACCAATCTCTAGAAGCACATGCATGGCCAACCATCTCTAGAAGCACATGCACGTCCAGCCAAATCTAGAAGCACAGGCATGACCACCCAACTCTAGAAGCACACACGCAGCCACCCAACTCTAGAAGCACACACGCCTCCAGGTAAATATAGAAGCACACACGCAGCCACCCAACTCTACAAGCACACACATGGCCACCCGACGCAAGAAGCACACCCCAACGGAACAAAGACCCTGATGAAACCCGACAAGCAAACACGTGACCACCCAACTCTAGAAACACACATGTGGCCACCCAACTCTAGAAGCACAAGCGTGTCAAGCCAAATCTAGAAACGCCGGCACAGCCACACAACTCGAGAAGCACACGTGCATCCATGCAAATCTAGAAGCACACACGTGGCCAACCAACTCTGGAAGCACACAGGCAGCCACACAACTCGAGAAGCACACACATGGCCACCCAACTCCAGAAGCAAACACGCGGCCATCCAAGTCTAGAAGCACGAGCACGACCAGCCAAATCTAGAAGCACAAGCACGACCAGCCAATTCTAGAAGCACACGCGTGTCCAGCCAAATCTAGAAGCACAGGCATGGCCACCCAAATCTTGAAGCACATGTGCGTCCAGCCAAAACTAGAAGCACATACATGTCCACCAAATGTGAGAAGCACATACGTGGCCACCAAACTCCAGAAACAGTCATGCGGCCACACAACTCTAGAAGCACACACGTGGCCACCCAACTCGTGAGGCAAACACACGGCCACCCAAAATTAGAAGCAAAAATACGGCCAACCAACTCCATAAGCACAGATGCGGCCACCCAACACTAGAACCACACACGCGTCCAGCCACATCGAGAAGCAGTGATGCTGCCACCCAACTCTAGAAGCACGCTCATGGCCACACAACTCTAGAAGCACATGCATGGCCAACCAACTCTAGAGGTACACACACATCCACCAGACTCTAGAAACACATGCGCGTCCATCAAATTCTAGAAGCACAGGCACAGCCACCCAACTCGAGAAGCACACGTGCATCCAGCCAAATCTAGAAGCACAAACATGGCCATGCGACTCGACAACACACACACGACCACCCAACTTAAAAGCACACAAGCGGACACCCAATTGAGAAGCACACACGCGGCCACCCAACTCGAGAAGCACAAGCGCGGTTACATAACTCAAGAAGGACAAATGCAGCCAGCCGACTCTAGAAGCATACATGCGGCCACCCGACTCTAGAAGCACACACACGTCCAGCCAAACCTAGAAGCACAAACACGGCCACCCGACTCTAGAAGCACACCCTGATGAAACAAACACCCCGACACACACACCGGCGCAACACATACCCTCCAAAACAAACACACGGCCACCCAACTCCATAACACACACACAGCCACCCAACTCTAGAAGCACAAACGCGGCCAACCAACTCTAGAAGCACACACACGGCCACCCAACACTAGAAGCACACACGTGTCCAGCCACATCGAGAAGCACAAATGTGGCCACCCAACTCTAGAAGCACATGCATGGCCACCCATCTCTAGAAGAACACACGTGTCCACCCGACTCTAGAAGCACACGCACATCCAGCCAAATCAAGAAGCACAAACACGGCCACCCAACTCGACAACACACACATGACCACCCAGCTTTAGAAGCACAGACGTGGCCACCCAACTCAAGAAGCACAAATGCGGTCACCCGACTCTAGAAGCACACCCCAGTGAAACAAACACCCCAAGGAAACACACACCCTGGCTCAACACCCCCCCCCCTCCCCCAGAGACAGACACATGGCCACCGAACTCTATGAGCACACACACGGCCACCCAACTCTAGAAGCACAAACATGGCCACCCTACTCTAGAAGCACACGCGCGTCCAGCCACATCAAGAAGCACAGAGACGGCCACCCATCTCTAGAAGCACACTCACGGCCACACAATTCAAGAAGAACATGCACGGTCACCCAACTCTAGCAGCACATGCATGCCCACCCATCTCTAGAGGCACATGCACAGCCAACCAACTCTAGAAGCACACAAGCGGACTCCCAAATCTAGAATCACACACGTGGCCACCCAACTCCAAACGCACATGCGGCCACCCAACCTGAGAAGCACAGGTGCGACCACTCAACTCTAGAAGCACACACGGGACCACCCAACTCTAGAAGCACACACGCGGCTACCCAATTCGAGAAGCACACATGCGGCCAACAAATTTGAGAAGCAGACACGCGGCCACCCAAACTCTGGAAGAACTCACATGGCATCCCAACTCTAGAAGCACACACATGGCCACCCAACTCTAGAAGCACACACATAACAATGCAACAATAGAAGCACATTCATGGCCACCCAACTCAAGAAGCACACAGCACACCCATCCATATCTAGAAGCACACACATGGACACCCAACTCTACAAGCACACACGCGGCCACCCAACTCTTGAAGCACATGCATGGCCACCCAACTCCAGATGCAACCGCACATCCACCCAACACTAGAAGCAGACGCACAGCCACCCAACTCTAGAATCAAATGCATGGCCACCAAACTCAATAAGCACACACACGGACACCAAACTCTAGAAGCACACACGGGGCCACCCATCTCTAGAAGCACACGCACAGCCACCCTATTATAGAAGGACACGCACAGCCACACAGCTCTAGAAACACACACGCAAACGCCCAACTCTAGAAGCACAGGTGCGCCACCCAACTCTAGAAGCACAGGCGCATCCACCCAAATCTAGAAGCACAAACACGGCCACTCAACTCTAGAAGCACATACATGGACACCCAACTCCAGAAGCAAACGCACAGCCACCCAACTCTAGAAGCACACGCATGGCCACCCAACTCTAGAAGCAAATGCATGGCCACCCAACTCCAGAAGCACATGTGTGCCCATCCAACACTTGAAGCACTTGCATGCCCACCCAACTGTGGAAGCACACGCATGGCCACCCAAATCTAGAAGCACATGCAAGCCACCCAAGTCTGCAAGCACATGCACGGCCACCCAACTCAAGAAGCACACACCAACCCCAACCATATCTAGAAGCAGACTCACGGACACCCAACTCTGGAAGCACACACGCGGCCACCCAACTCTAGAAGCACACACCATGCCCACCGATATCTAGAAGCACACACACGGACACCCAACTCTGGAAGCACACACGCGGCCACCCAACTCTAGAAGCACACACCACACCCACCCATATCTAGAAGCACACACACAGACACCCAACTCTAGAAGCACACATGCAGCCACCCATTTATAGAAGCTCACGCACGGTCACACTATTATAAAAGGACATGCATTACTACACAGCTCTAGAAACACACGCATGGCAGCCCAACTCTAGAAGCACACACATGGCCTCACAACTCTATAAGCACATGCATGGCCACCAAACTCTTGAAGCGCAGGCACAGCCACCCACCACTAGAAGCACACGCACGGCCACCCAACTCTAGAAGCACATGGATGGCCACCTAACTCTAGAAGAATAGACAGGGCCACCCAACTGTGGAAGCAAACAAGCACACATCCAACTTTTGAAACACACACACAGCCACCCAAATCTAGATGCACAAGCATGGCCACCCAACTCTAGAAACATACACACGGCCACCAATCTCTTGAAGCAAAGGCACAGCCACCCAAATTTAGAAGCTCAAGCACGGCAACCCAACAAAAGAAGGACACGCATGGTCGACCAACTCAAGAAGCACACACATGTTCTCACAACTCGAGAAGAACACCCATGGAGACCCAACTCGAGAAGCACACACGCGGCCACCCAACTCAAGAAGCACACATGTGACCACCCAATGCGAGAAGCACACACGCAGCCACCCAACTCTAGAGGAAAATGCACAGCCACCCAAATATAGAAGCACATGCATGGCAACCCAACCCTAGAAGCAAATGCATGGCTTACCAACTCCGGAAGCACATGCACACCCATCCAACACTTGAAGCACATGCGTGCCCACCCAACTCTGGAAGCACTCGCATGGCCACCCAAATCTTGACGCACATGCACATCCACCCAACTCTACATGCACACGCATGGCCACCCAACTCTAGAAGCACACACACACCCATGTAACTCTAGAAGCACATGCACGGCCACCCAATTCAAGAAGCAAACAGCACACCCACCCATATCTAGAAGCACACACACGAACACCAAACTCTTGAAGCACAGGCACAGCCACCCACCACTAGAAGCACACGCACGGCCACCCAACTCTAGAAGCACACGCATGGCCACCTAACTCTAGAAGAATAGACAGGGCCACCCAACTGTGGAAGCAAACAAGCACACATCCAACTTTTGAAACACACACACAGCCACCCAAATCTAGATGCACAAGCATGGCCACCCAACTCTAGAAACATACACATGGCCACAAATCTCTTGAAGCAAAGGCACGGCCACCCAAATTTAGAAGCTCAAGCATGGCAACCCAACAATAGAAGGACACGCATGGTCGACCAACTCAAGAAGCACACACATGTTCTCACAACTCGAGAAGAACACCCATGGAGACCCAACTCGAGAAGCACACACGCGGCCACCCAACTCGAGAAGCACACATGTGACCACCCAATGCGAGAAGCACACACGCAGCCAACTAACTTTAGAAGAAAATGCACGCCCACCCAAATGTAGAAGCACATGCACGGCAACCCAACCCTAGAAGCAAATGCATGGCTTACCAACTCCAGAAGCACATGCACACCCATCCAACACTTGAAGCACATGCGTGCCCACCCAACTCTGGAAGCACTCGCATGGCCACCCAAATCTTGAAGCACATGCACAGCCACCCAACTCTACATGCACACGCATGGCCACCCAACTCTAGAAGCACACACACACCCATGCAACTCTAGAAGCACATGCACGGCCACCCAAATCAAGAAGCAAACAGCACACCCACCCATATCTAGAAGCACACACACAAACACCAAACTCTTGAAGCACACACGGGGCCACCCATTTCTAGAAGCACACGCATGGCCACCCTATTATAGAAGGACATGCATGGCCACACAGCTCTAGAAACACACGCACAGCCACCCATCTGTAGATGCAGCCACTCAACTCTGGAAGCACACGCATGGCCACGCAACTATAGAAGAACATGTGTGGCCTCCCAACTCTAGAAGCACACATGTGGTCACCCATCTCTAGAAGCACACACATGGCCAGCCATCTCTAGAAGAACAGACACGGCCACCCAACTCCAGAAGCAAACGCACAGACACCCAACTCTAGAAGCACACACACGGCCACTCAACTCGAGAAGCACACATGTGACCACCCAATGCGAGAAGCACACACACAGCCACCCAACTCCAGAAGCAAACGCACAGACACCCAACTCTAGAAGCACACACACGGTCACTCAACTCTAGAAGCAAATGCATGGCCACCCAACTCCGGAAGCACATGCGCGCCCAACCATCACTTGAAGCACATGCACGCCCACCCAACTCTGGAAGAACTCGCACGGCCACCCAAATCTACAAGCAGATGCACAGCCACTCAACTCTAGAAGCACACACATGCCCACCCATATCTAGAAACACAAACATGGACACCCAACTCTAGAAGCACACACGTGGCCACCCATCTCTAGAAGTACATGCACGGCCACCCTATTATAGAAGGACATGCATGGCCAAACAGTTCTAGCAACACACGCACGGCCGCCCAACTCTAGAAGCACACGCATGGCCACCCAACTCTAGAAGCACACACACGGCCACCAATCTCTAGAAGCACAGGCGTGGCCACCCAAATCTGGAAGCACAAGCCCGGCAACCCAACAATAGGAGCACACACACGGTCGACCAACTCAAGAAGCACACACATGTCCTCACAACTCTAGAAGCACATGCATGGCCACCCAACTCTGGAAGCACATGCGCGCCCATCCAACACTTGAAACACGTGCATGCCCACCCAAATCTGGAAGCACTCACACGGCCACCCAAATCTAGAAGCACATGCACAGCCACGCAACTCTACATGCACACGCACGGCCACCCAACTCTGGAAGCACTCGCTCGGCCACACAACACCAGAAGCACACACATGGCCACCCAACTCAAGAAGCACACACGCGACCACCCAATGCAAGAAGTGCACACACAGCCACCAAAATCTAGAAGCACATGCATGGCCACCCAACTCGAGAAGCACACACGCGGCCACACAACTCAAGAAGCTGACATGTGACCACCCAATGCAAGAAGCACACACGCGGCCACCCAACTCTAGAAGCAAATGCACGGCCACACAAATGTAGAAGCACATGCACAGCAACCCAACTCTAGAAGAAAATGCACGGCCACCCAAATGTAGAAGCACATGCACGGCAACCCAATCCTAGAAGCAAATGCATGGCTTACCAACTCCAGAAGCACATGCGCGCCCATCCAACACTTGAAGCACATGCGTGCCCACCCAACTCTGGAAGCACTCGCATGGCCACCCAAATCTTGAAGCACATGCACAGCCACCCAACTCTACATGCACACGCATGGCCACCCAACTCTAGAAGCACACACACACCCATGCAACTCTAGAAGCACATGCACGGTCACCCAATTCAAGAAGCAAACAGCACACCCACCCATATCTAGAAGCACACACACGAACACCAAACTCTTGAAGCACACACGGGGCCACCCATTTCTAGAAGCACACGCATGGCCACCCTATTATAGAAGGACATGCACGGCCACACAGCTCTAGAAACACACGCACAGCCACCCATCTCTACATGCAGCCACTCAACTCTAGAAGCACACGCATGGCCACGCAACTATAGAAGAACACGTGTGGCCTCCCAACTCTAGAAGCACACATGTGGTCACCCATCTCTAGAAGCATACACATGGCCAGCCATCTCTAGAAGAACAGACACGGCCACCCAACTCCAGAAGCAAACGCACGGACACCCAACTCTAGAAGCACACACATGGCCACTCAGCTCGAGAAGCACACATGTGACCACCCAATGCGAGAAGCACACATGCAGCCACCCAACTCCAGAAGCAAATGCATGGCCACCCAAATGTAGAAGCACACACACGGCCACTCAACTCTAGAAGCAAATGCATGGCCACCCAACTCCGGAAGCACATGCGCGCCCAACCATCACTTGAAGCACATGCACGCCCACCCAACTCTGGAAGAACTCGCACGGCCACCCAAATCTACAAGCAGATGCACAGCCACTCAACTCTAGAAGCACACACATGCACACCCATATCTAGAAGCACAAACATGGACACCCAACTTTAGAAGAACACACGTGGCCACCCATCTCTAGAAGGACATGCACGGCCACCCTTTTATAGAAGGACATGCATGGCCAAACAGTTCTAGCAACACACGCACGGCCGCCCAACTCTAGAAGCACACACATGGCCACCCAACTCTAGAAGCACACACACGGCCACCAATCTCTAGAAGCACAGGCGTGGCCACCCAAATCTGGAAGCACAAGCCCGGCAACCCAACAATAGGAGCACGCACACGGTCGACCAACTCAAGAAGCACACACATGTCCTCACAACTCTAGAAGCACATGCATGGCCAACCAACTCTACAGGTACACACACATCCACCAGACTCTAGAAACACATGCACGTCCAGCAAAGTCTAGAAGCACAGGCAAAGCCACCCAACTCGAGAAGCACACGTGCATCCAGCCAAATCTAGAAGCACAAACATGGCCATGCGAATCGACAACACACACACGACCACCCAACTTAAAAAGCACACAAGCGGCCACCCAATTGAGCAGCACACACGCGGCCACCCAACTCGAGAAGCACAAACGCGGTTACATAACTCAAGAAGGACAAATGCAGCCAGCCAACTCTAGAAGCATACATGCGGCCACCCGACTCTAGAAGCACACACGCGTCCAGCCAAACCTAGAAGCACAAACACGGCCACCCGACTCTAGAAGCACACCCTGATGAAACAAACACCCCGACTCACAAAACCGGCGCAACACATACCCTCCAAAATAAACACACGGCCACCCAACTCCATAACACACACACAGCCACCCAACTCTAGAAGAACAAACGCGGCCAACCAACTCTAGAAGCACACACACGGCCACCCAACACTAGAAGCACACACGCGTCCAGCCACATCGAGAAGCACAAATGTGGCCACCCAACTCTAGAAGCACATGCATGGCCACCCATCTCTAGAAGAACACACGTGTCCACCCGACTCTAGAAGCACACGCACATCCAGCCAAATCAAGAAGCACAAACACGGCCACCCAACTCGACAACACACACATGACCACCCAGCTTTAGAAGCACACACGTGGCCACCCAACTCAAGAAGCACAAATGCGGTCACCCGACTCTAGAAGCACACCCCAGCGAAACAAACACCCCAAGGAAACACACACCCTGGCGCAACACCACCCCCCCCCCCCCCCCCCGAGACAGACACATGGCCACCGAACTCTATGAGCACACACACGGCCACCCAACTCTAGAAGCACAAACACGGCCACCCAACTCTAGAAGCACACGCGCGTCCAGCCACATCAAGAAGCACAGAGACGGCCACCCATCTCTAGAAGCACGCTCACGGCCACACAATTCAAGAAGAACATGCACGGTCACCCAACTCTAGCAGCACATGCATGCCCACCCATCTCTAGAGGCACATGCACAGCCAACCAACTCTAGAAGCACACAAGCGGACTCCCAAATCTGGAATCACACACGTGGCCACCCAACTCCAAATGCACACGTGGCCACCCAACCTGAGAAGCACAGGTGCGACCACTCAACTCTAGAAGCACACACGGGACCACCCAACTCTAGAAGCACACACGCGGCCACCCAACTCTAGAAGCACACACGCGGCTACCCAATTCGAGAAGCACACATGCGGCCAACAAATTTGAGAAGCAGACACGCGGCCACCCAAACTCTGGAAGAACTCACATGGCATCCCAACTCTAGAAGCACACACATGGCCACCCAACTCTAGAAGCACACACATAACAATGCAACAATAGAAGCACATTCATGGCCACCCAACTCAAGAAGCACACAGCACACCCATCCATATCTAGAAGCACACACATGGACACCCAACTCTACAAGCACACACGCGGCCACCCAACTCTTGAAGCACATGCACGGCCACCCAACTCCAGATGCAACCGCACATCCACCCAACACTAGAAACAGACGCACAGCCACCCAACTCTAGAAGCAAATGCATGGCCACCAAACTCAATAAGCACACACACGGACACCAAACTCTAGAAGCACACACGGGGCCACCCATCTCTAGAAGCACACGCACAGCCACCCTATTATAGAAGGACACGCACAGCCACACAGCTCTAGAAACACACACGCAAACTCCCAACTCTAGAAGCACAGGTGCGGTCACCCAACTCTAGAAGCACAGGCGCATCCACCCAAATCTAGAAGCACAAACACGGCCACTCAACTCTAGAAGCACATACATGGACACCCAACTCCAGAAGCAAACGCACAGCCACCCAACTCTAGAAGCACACGCATGGCCACCCAACTCTAGAAGCAAATGCATGGCCACCCAACTCCAGAAGCACATGTGTGCCCATCCAACACTTGAAGCACTTGCATGTCCACCCAACTGTGGAAGCACACGCATGGCCACCCAAATCTAGAAGCACATGCAAGCCACCCAAGTCTGCAAGCACATGCACGGCCACCCAACTCAAGAAGCACATACCAACCCCAACCATATCTAGAAGCAGACTCACGGACACCCAACTCTGGAAGCACACACGCGGCCACCCAACTCTAGAAGCACACACCATGCCCACCGATATCTAGAAGCACACACACGGACACCCAACTCTAGAAGCACACACCACACCCACCCATATCTAGAAGCACACACACAGACACCCAACTCTAGAAGCACACATGCAGCCACCCATTTCTAGAAGCTCACGCACGGCCACGCTATTATAAAAGGACATGCATTTCCACACAGCTCTAGAAGCACACACATGGCCTCACAACTTTATAAGCACATGCATGGCCACCAAACTCTTGAAGCACAGGCACAGCCACCCACCACTAGAAGCACACGCATGGCCACCCATCTCTAGAAGCACACGCATGGCCACCTAACTCTAGAAGAATAGACAGGGCCACCCAACTGTGGAAGCAAACAAGCACACATCCAACTTTTGAAACACACACACAGCCACCCAAATCTAGATGCACAAGCATGGCCACCCAACTCTAGAAACATACACACGGCCACCAATCTCTTGAAGCAAAGGCACAGCCAACCAAATTTAGAAGCTCAAGCACGGCAACCCAACAAAAGAAGGACACGCATGGTCGACCAACTCAGGAAGCACACACATGTTCTCACAACTCGAGAAGAACACCCATGGAGACCCAAATCGAGAAGCACACACGCGGCCACCCAACTCGAGAAGCACACATGTGACCACTCAATGCGAGAAGCACACACGCAGCCACCCAACTCTAGAAGAAAATGCACGGCCACCCAAATGTAGAAGCACATGCACGGCAACCCAACCCTAGAAGCAAATGCATGGCTTCCCAACTCCGGAAGCACATGCACACCCATCCAACACTTGAAGCACATGCGTGCCCACCCAACTCTGGAAGCACTCGCATGGCCACCCAAATCTTGAAGCACATGCACAGCCACCCAACTCTACATGCACACGCATGGCCACCCAACTCTAGAAGCACATACACACCCATGCAACTCTAGAAGCACATGCACGGCCACCCAATTCAAGAAGCAAACAGCACACCCACCCATATCTAGAAGCACACACACGAACACCAAACTCTTGAAGCACAGGCACAGCCACCCATTTCTAGAAGCACACGCATGGCCACCCTATTATAGAAGGACATGCATGGCCACACAGCTCTAGAAACACACGCACAGCCACCCATCTCTACATGCAGCCACTCAACTCTAGAAGCACATGCATGGCCACACAACTATAGAAGAACACGTGTGGCCTCCCAACTCTAGAAGCACACATGTGGCCACCCATCTCTAGAAGCACACACATGGCCAGCCATCTCTAGAAGAACAGACACGGCCACCCAACTCCAGAAGCAAACGCACGGACACCCAACTCTAGAAGCACACACACGGCCACTCAACTCGAGAAGCACACATGTGACCACCCAATGCGAGAAGCACACACACAGCCACCCAACTCCAGAAGCAAACGCACAGACACCCAACTCTAGAAGCACACACACGGTCACTCAACTCTAGAAGCAAATGCATGGCCACCCAACTCCGGAAGCACATGCGCGCCCAACCATCACTTGAAGCACATGCACGCCCACCCAACTCTGGAAGAACTCGCACGGCCACCCAAATCTACAAGCAGATGCACAGCCACTCAACTCTAGAAGCACACACATGCCCACCCATATCTAGAAACACAAACATGGACACCCAACTCTAGAAGCACACACGTGGCCACCCATCTCTAGAAGTACATGCACGGCCACCCTATTATAGAAGGACATGCATGGCCAAACAGTTCTAGCAACACACGCACGGCCGCCCAACTCTAGAAGCACACGCATGGCCACCCAACTCTAGAAGCACACACACGGCCACCAATCTCTAGAAGCACAGGCGTGGCCACCCAAATCTGGAAGCACAAGCCCGGCAACCCAACAATAGGAGCACGCACACGGTCGACCAACTCAAGAAGCACACACATGTCCTCACAACTCTAGAAGCACATGCATGGCCACCCAACTCTGGAAGCACATGCGCGCCCATCCAACACTTGAAACACGTGCATGCCCACCCAAATCTGGAAGCACTCACACGGCCACCCAAATCTAGAAGCACATGCACAGCCACGCAACTCTACATGCACACGCACGGCCACCCAACTCTGGAAGCACTCGCTCGGCCACACAACACCAGAAGCACACACATGGCCACCCAACTCAAGAAGCACACAGGCGACCACCCAATGCAAGAAGTGCACACACAGCCACCAAAATCTAGAAGCACATGCATGGCCACCCAACTCGAGAAGCACACACGCGGCCACACAACTCGAGAAGCTGACATGTGACCACCCAATGCAAGAAGCACACACGCGGCCACCCAACTCTAGAAGCAAATGCACGGCCACACAAATGTAGAAGCACATGCACAGCAACCCAACTCTAGAAGAAAATGCACGGCCACCCAAATGTAGAAGCACATGCACGGCAACCCAATCCTAGAAGCAAATGCATGGCTTACCAACTCCAGAAGCACATGCGCGCCCATCCAACACTTGAAGCACATGCGTGCCCACCCAACTCTGGAAGCACTCGCATGGCCACCCAAATCTTGAAGCACATGCACAGCCACCCAAAACTACATGCACACGCATGGCCACCCAACTCTAGAAGCACATACACACCCATGCAACTCTAGAAGCACATGCACGGCCACCCAATTCAAGAAGCAAACAGCACACCCACCCATATCTAGAAGCACACACACGAACACCAAACTCTTGAAGCACACACGGGGCCACCCATTTCTAGAAGCACACGCATGGCCACCCTATTATAGAAGGACATGCATGGCCACACAGCTCTAGAAACACACGCACAGCCACCCATCTCTACATGCAGCCACTCAACTCTAGAAGCACACGCATGGCCACGCAACTATAGAAGAACACGTGTGGCCTCCCAACTCTAGAAGCACACATGTGGTCACCCATCTCTAGAAGCACACACAAGGCCAGCCATCTCTAGAAGAACAGACACGGCCACCCAACTCCAGAAGCAAATGCACGGACACCCAACTCTAGAAGCACACACACGGCCACTCAACTCGAGAAGCACACATGTGACCACCCAATGCGAGAAGCACACACACAGCCACCCAACTCCAGAAGCAAACGCACAGACACCCAACTCTAGAAGCACACACACGGCCATTCAACTCTAGAAGCAAATGCATGGCCACCCAACTCCGGAAGCACATGCGCGCCCAACCATCACTTGAAGCACATGCACGCCCACCCAACTCTGGAAGAACTCGCACGGCCACCCAAATCTACAAGCAGATGCACAGCCACTCAACTCTAGAAGCACACACATGCCCACCCATATCTAGAAACGCAAACATGGACACCCAACTCTAGAAGCACACACGTGGCCACCCATCTCTAGAAGTACATGCACGGCCACCCTATTATAGAAGGACATGCATGGCCAAACAGTTCTAGCAACACACGCACAGCCACCAACTCTAGAAGCACACGCATGGCCACCCAACTCTAGAAGCACACACACGGCCACCAATCTCTAGAAGCACAGGCGTGGCCACCCAAATCTGGAAGCACAAGCCCGGCAACCCAACAATAGGAGCACACACACGGTCGACCAACTCAAGAAGCACACACATGTCCTCACAACTCTAGAAGCACACGCATGGCCACCCAACTCTGGAAGCACATGCGCGCTCATCCAACACTTGAAACACTTGCATGCCCACCCAAATCCTGAAGCACTCACATGGCCACCCAAATCTAGAAGCACATGCACAGCCATGCAACTCTACATGCACACGCATGGCCACCCAACTCTGGAAGCACTCGCTCGGCCACACAACACCAGAAGCACACACATGGCCACCCAACTCAAGAAGCACACACGCGACCACCCAATGCAAGAAGCGCACACACAGCCACCAAAATCTAGAAGCACATGCATGGCCACCCAACTCGAGAAGCACACACGCAGCCACCCAACTCGAGAAGCTGACATGTGACCACCCGATGCAAGAAGCACACACGCGGCCACCCAACTCTAGAAGCAAACGCATGGCCTCCCAACTCCGGAACCACAATGTTTCCCATCCAACACTTGAAGTAGATGCATGCCCACCCAACTCTGGAAGCACTCACACGGCCACCCAAATCTCGAAGCACATGCACAGCCATCCAACTCTACATGCACACGCACGGCCACCCAACTCTAGAAGCACACACACACACACACACACACACAACTCTAGAAGCACATGCATGGCCACCATCTCTAGAAGCACACGTATGGCCACCCTATTATAGAAGAACATGCACGGCCACACAGCTCTAGCAACACACGCACAGCCGCTCATCTAAAAAAGGACAGGTGCAGCCACTCAACTCTAGAAGCACACGCATGGCCAAGCAACTATAGAAGAACACATGTGGCCTCCCAACTCTAGAAGCACATACACGGCCACCCAACTCCAGAAGCAAACGCACAGACACCCAACTCTAGAAGCACACACAGGTCCACCCAACTCTAGAAGTAAATGCATGGCCACCCAACTCCGGAAGCACATGCACGCCCAACCAATACTTGAAGCACATGCATGCCCACCCAACTCTGGAAGCACTCGCATGGCCACACAAATCTAGAAGCACATGCACAGCCACTCAACTCTAGAAGCACCCACCCACCCACCCATATCTAGAAGCACAAACATGGACACACAACTCTAGAAGCACACACACGTGGCCACCCATCTCTAGAAGCACACGCATGGCCACCAATCTCTAGAAGCACATGCGCGACCATCCAACACTTAAAACACATGCATGCCCACCCAACACTGGAAGCACTCACACGGCCACCCAAATCTAGAAGCACATGCACAGCCACCCAACTCTACATGCACACGCACAGCCATCCAACTCTGGAAGCACACGCTCAGCCACCCAACACCAGAAGCACACACACGGCCACCCAACTCGAGAAGCACACAAGTGGCCACCCAACTCGAGAAGTACACACGCAACCACCCAATGCGAGAAGCACACACACGGCCACCAAACTCTAGAAGCACACACATGCCCACCCAACTCGAGAAGCACACACGCGGCCACCCAACTCAAGAAGCACACATCCGACCACCCAATGCGAGAAGCATACACGCAGCCACCCAACTCTAGAAGCAAATGCACAGCCACCCAAATATAGAAGCACATGCATGGCAACCCAACTCTAGAAGCAAATGCATGGCTTCCCAACTCCGGAAGCACATGCGCGCCCATCCAACACTTGAAGCACATGCATGCCCACCCAACTCTGGAAGGACTGGCACGCACGGCCACCCAAATCTAGAAGCACATGCACAGCCACCCAACTCTACATGCACACGCACGGCCACCCAACTCTAGAAACACATGCATGGCCACCAAATTCAAGAAGCAAACAGCACGCCCACACATATCTAGAAGAACACACACGAACACCAAACTCTAGAAGCACACACGGGGCCACCCATCTCTATAAGCACACGCACGGCCACCCTATTATAGAAGGACATGCACGGCCACACAGCTCTAGAAACACATGCACAGCCGCCCATCTCTAGAAGCACAGGTGTGGGCACTCTACTCTAGAAGCATACGCATGGCCATGCAACTATAGAAGAACACATGTGGCCACCCAATTCCAGAAGCACACACGTGGCAACCCATCTCGAGAAGAACAGGTGCGTCCACCCAAATCCAGAAGCAAACGCATGGACACCCAACTCTAGAAGCACATACATGGCCACCCAACTCTAGAAGCAAATGCATGGCCACCCAACTCCGGAAGCACATGCGCACCGAACCAACACTTGAAGCACATGTACGCCCACCCAACTCTGGAAGCATTTGCATGGCCACCCAAATCTAGAAGCAGATGCACAGCCACTCAACTCTAGAAGCACACACACACACACACATATCTAGAGGCACAAACACGGACACCAAACTCTAGAAGCACACACGTGACCACCCATCTCTAGAAGCACACGCACGGCCACCCTATTATAGAAGGACACGCACGGGCAAACAGCTCTAGCAACACACGCACGGCCACCCAACTCTAGAAGCACACACATGGCCACCCAACTCTAGAAGCAAACGCAGGGCCACCCAACTGTGGAAGCACACAATCGCCCATCCAACTCTTGAAGCACGCAAACACCCTCCCAACTCTAGAAGCACACACTCGGCCACACAAATCTAGATGCCCAAGCATGGCCACCCAACTCTAGAAGCACACACATGGCCACCAATCTCTAGAAACACAGGTGCGGCCATCCAAATCTATAAGCACAAGCCCGGCAACCCAACAATAGGAGCACACACACGGTCGACCAACTCAAGAAGCACACACATGTCCTCACAACTCTAGAAGCACACGCATGGCCACCCAAATCTGGAAGCACATGCGCGCCCATCCAACACTTGAAGCACATGCATGCCCACCCAACTCTGGAAGCACTCACATGGCCACCCAAATTTAGAAGCACATGCACAGCCACCCAACTCTACATGTACACGCACGGCCACCCAACTCTAGAAGCACAAGGACACCAACACAACTCTAGAAGCACATGCATGGCCACCCAACCCAAGAAGAACACAGCACGCCCACCCATATCTAGAAGCACACACATGGACACCAAACTCTAGAAGCACACACGGGGACACCCATCTCTAGAAGCACACGCATGGCCACCCTATTATAGGACACGCACAGCCACACAGCTCTAGAAACACACGCACAGCCGCTCATCTCTAGAAGCACAGGTGCGGCCACTCAACTCTAGAAGCACACGCATGGGCACGCAACTGTAGAAGAACACATGTGGCCTCCCAACTCTAAAAGCACGCACGTGGCCACCCATATCTAGAAGAACAGGTGTGTCCACCCAAATCTAGAAGCACAGACAGGGCCACCCAACTCTAGAAGCACATGCACGGCCACCCAACTCCAGAAGCAAATGCATGGACACCCAACTCTAGAAGCACACACATGGCCACCGAACTCTAGAAGCAAGTGCATGGCCACCCAACTCTGGAAGCACATGCGTGCCCAACCAACACTTGAAGAACATGCATGGCCACCCAACTCGAGAAGCACTCACACGGCCACCCAAATAAAGAAGCACATGCACAGCCAGTAAACTCTAGAAGCACACACATGCCCACCCATATCTGGAAGCACAAACACGGACACCCAACTCTAGAAGCACACACGTGGCCACCCATCTCTAGAAGCACACTCACAGCCACCCTATTATAGAAGGACACGTGTGGCCAAACAGCTCTAGAAGCACACACACGCCATCCAATATCTAGAAGCACAAACACGGACACCCAACTTTAGAACCACAAACGAGGCCACCCAACTTGAGAAGCACAAATGTGGCCACCCAACTTGAGAAGCACACACGTGGACACCCAACTCAAGAAGCACACACGTGGCAACAAAATTCGAGAAGCACACACATGGCCAACAAATTCGAGAAGAGCACATGCGGCCACTCATCTCTAGAAGCACATGCTCGGCCACACAACTATAGAAGCACACATGCAGCCACCCAACTCTAGAAGCATATACGTAGCCACTCATCTCTAGGATCACAGGTGCGACCACCCAAATCTTGAAGCACAGACGTGGCCACCCAACTCTAGAAGCACATGCACGGCCACCCAACTACAGAAGCACACGGCCACACAACTCTAGAAGCACATGCACGGCCACCCAACTCTAGAAGCAAATGCATGGCCACCCAACTCCGGAAGCACATGCGTGCCTATCCAACACTTGAAGCACATGCATGCCTACCCAACTCTGGAAGCACATGCACGAACACCCAATTCTAGGAGCACATGCGAGATGGGTGGCCACGTGTGTGCTTCCCTAGGGTTGGGTGGCCGCATGTGAGCTTCTATAGTTGAGTGGCCATGTGTGGGCTTCTAGAACTGATTGGCCGCACCCGTGCTTCTAGAGTTGGGGGGCTGTGCATGTGTTTCTAGAGCTGTGTGGCCTTGCGTGTCCTTTGATAATAGGGTGGCCATCTGAGTGCTTCTAGAGATGGGTGGCCATGTGTGTGCATCTAAAGTTGTGTGTCCGTGTATGTGCTTCTAGATATGGATGGGTGTGGTGGGTGCTTCTTGAGTTGGGAGGCCGTGCATATGCTTCTAGAGTTGCGTGGGCATGTGTGTGCTTCTAGAGTTGGGTTGGCGTGCATGTGCTTCTAGAGTTGGGTGGCCATTCGTTTGCTTCTGGTGTTGGGTGGCCATGCGTGTGCTTCTAGAGTTGGGTGGCCATGTGTGTACACCTAAAGATTGGTGGCCATGACTGTTCTTCTCGAGTTGGGTGGCCCTGTGTGTGAGTCTAGATTTGGGAGTCCGCTTGTGTGCTTCTAGAGTTGGGTGGCCGTGTGTGTGCTTATGGAGTTGAGTGGCCGTGCGTTTGTTTCTGGGGAGATGTGTTGTGCCGGGGTGTGTGTTTGTTTCGTTGGGGTGTTTGTTTTGTCAGGGTGTGCATCGAGAGTCATGTGGCCGCGTGTAATCTTCTAGAGTTGGGTGGCCGCATGTGTCTTCTCGAGTTGGGTGGCTGTGTGTGTACTTCTAGAGTCGGGGGGACATGGGTGTGCTTCTAGAATTGGTTGGCCATGCATGTGCCTCTAGAGATGGATGGCCATGCATGTGCTTCTAGAGTTCGGTGGCCGTGCATGTGCTTCTCGAGTTGTGTGGCTGTGAGCGTGCTTCTAGAGTTGGGTGGCCGCATCTGTGCTTCTCCATGTGGCTGGACGCACATGTGCTTCTAGTGTTGGGTGGCCACGTGTGTGCTTCTAGAGTTGGGTGGCCGTGTTTGTGCTTCTAGAGTTGGGTGGCCGTGTGTGTGCTTATGGAGTTGAGTGGCCATGTGTTTGTTTCTGGGGAGATGTTTTGTGCCGGGGTGTGTGTTTCGTTGGGGTGTTTGTTTTGTCAGGGTGTTCTTCTAGAGTCAAGTGGCCGCGTGTAATCTTCTAGAGTTGGGTGGCCGCGTGTGTCTTCTCGAGTTGGGTGGCGGTGTGTGTGCTTCTCGAGTTGGGTGGCCGCGTGTGTGTTGACGAGTCAGGTGGCTGTGTGTGTGCTTCTAGATTTGGCTGGATGCACCTGTGGTTCTAGATTTGGGTGCCCGTGACTTTGCTTCTAAATTTGGCTGGACACGCTTGTGCTTCTACAGTTGGGTGGCCGCGTGTGTGCTTCTGGAGTTAGGTGGCCGTGTGCATGCTTCTAGAGTTGGGTGGCCAGGTGTATTCTTCTACATTTGGGTGGCCATGTGTGTTCTTCTCGAATTTGTTGGCCGCATGTGTGCTTCTCGAGTTGGGTGGTCGCACCCGTGCTTCTAGATTTGGGTGGCCGTGTGTTTACTCCTAAAGATTGGTGGCCGCCCTCTGCTTCTCGAGTTGGGTGGCCGTGTGTGTGCTTCTCGAGTTGGGTGGTTGCGTGTGATTCTAGATTTGGGAGTCTGCTTGTGTGCTTCTCGAGTTGGGTGGCTCCGTGTGTGCTTCTAGTGTCGGGTGGCCACGTGTGTGCTTCTATAGTCAGGTGGTCGTGTGTATAGTTGAGTCGGGTGGCCATGTGTGTGCTTCTAGCTTTGGCTGGATGCGCGTGTGCGTCTAGCGTTGGGTGTCCATGCCTGTGCTTCTAGATTTGGCTGGATGCGCTTGTTTTTTCTAGAGTTGGGTTGCCACGTGTGTGCTTCAGGAGTTGGGTGGCCGTGTGTGTGCTTCTAGAGTTGGGTGTCCACGTGTGTTCTTCTAGAGTTGGGTGGCCACGTGTGTTCTTCTTGAATTTGTTGGCCGCATGTGTGCTTCTCGAAATGGGTGGCCACGTGTTTGCTTCTAGAGTTGGGTGGCCGCGTGTGTGCTTCTAGAGATGAGTGGTCACACCAGTGTTTCTAGATTTGGGTGGCTGTGCGTTTACTCCTAGAGATTGGTGGCCGTTCCTGTGCTTCTCAAGTTGGGTGGCCACATGTGTTCTTCTCAAGTTGCATGGCCGCGTGTGTGATTCTAGATTTGGGAGTCCGCTTGTGTGCTTCTAGAGTTGGGTGGCTCCGTGTGTGCTTCTAGAGTTGTGTGGCCATGTGTGTGCTTCTAGAGTCAGGTGGACGCATGTGTGCTTCTAGAGTTGGTTGGGCATGCATGTATCTTTAGAGATGGGTGGTCATGCATGTGCTTCTAGACTTGGGTGGCTTTGCATGTGCTTCTCGAGTTGTGAAGCCATGAGTGTGCTTCTAGAGATGGGCGGCCGCACCTGTGCTTCTCGATGTGGCTGGACACGTGTGTGCTTCTAGTGTTGGGAGGCTGCGTGTGTGCTTCTAGAGTTGGTTGGCCATGTTTGTGCTTCTAAAGTTAGGTGGCCGTGTGTCTGTTTCTGCAGGGGGGGTGTTGCGCCAGGGTGTGTGTTTCGTCGGGGTGTGTGTTGCGTCAGGGTGTGCTTCTAGAGTCCAGTAGCCTCGTGTATGCTTCTAGACTCAGGTGGCCGTATTTGTGCTTCTTGAGTTGGGTGGCCGCATGAGTGCTTCTCAAATTGGTTGGCCACGTGTTTGTTTCTCGAGTTGTGTGGCCACGTGTGTGCTTCCCAAGTTGGATGGCCGCGTGTGTGCTTCTTGAGTTGGGTGACCGCATTTGTGCTTCTCGAGTTGGGTAGCTGCGTGTGTGCTTCTAGAGTTGGGTTGTTGTGTGTGTGTTGTCGAGTTGGGTGGCTGTGTTTGTTCTTCTAGATTTGCTTGGATGTGCATGTGCTTCTAGAGTTGGGTGGCTGCATGTGTGCTTCTAGATTTGGCTGGACGTGCATGTGCTTCTAAAGTTGCGTGGCCGAGCCTGTGTTTCTAGATTTGGCTTCACACATTTGTGCTTCTAGGGTTGGGTGGCCACGTGTGTGCTTCAGGAGTTGGGTGGCCGTGTGTATACTCCTAGAGTTGTTTGGCCACGTGTGTGCTTCTAGATTTGGGTGGCCATGCGTGTACTCCTAGAGCTTGGTGGCCGTGCTTGTGCTTCTCAAGTTGGGTGACCGCATGTGTGCTTCTCTAGTTGGGTGCCCGCTTGTGTGATTCTTGATTTGGGAGTCCGCTTGCGTGCTTCTAGTGTTGCGTAACTGCGTGTGTGCTTCTAGAGTTGGGAGGCCACGTGTGTGCTTCTAGAGTCGGGTGGCCACATGAGTGCTTCTAGAGTCAGGTGGCCTCATGTGTCCTTCTAGATTTAGGTGGCCACGTGTGTGCTTCTCCAGTTACATGCCAGCGCGTGTGCTTCTAGAGTTGTGTGGCCACATGTGTGTTTCTAGAGTCGGGTGGCCATGTGTGTGCTTCTAGATTTGACTGGATGCACGTGTTCTTCTAGAGTTGTGTGGCCATGCCTGTGCTTCTCGATTTGGCTGGACACGTGCGTTCTTCTCGAGTTACGTGCCAGCATGTGTGCTTCTAGAGTTGTGTGGCTGCATGTGTGCTTCTAGCATCGAGTGGCTGCATGTGTGCTTCATGAGTTGGGTGGCCAAGTGTGTGCTTCTAGAGTTGGGTGGCCACGTTTTGCTTCTAGAGTTGGGTGGCTACGTGTGTGCATCTCGAATTGGGTGGCCAAGTGTGTGCTTCTAGATTTGGCTGGTCACGTGTGTGCTTGTCCAGTCGGGTGGCCATGTGTGTGCTTTAAGATTTGGCTGGACGCGTGTGTGTTTCTCAAGTTGGGTGGCCACTTGTGTGCTTCTAGTGCTGGGAGGCTGCGTGGGTGCTTGTAGATTTGGGTGGGCGTGTGTGTGCTTCTCACATTTTGTGGCCACGTGTGTGCTTCTACAGTTGGGTGGCTATGTGTGTGCTTCTAGAGTTGAGTGGCTGCGTGTGTGATACTAGATTTGGGAGTCCGCTTGTGTGCTTCTAGAGTTGGGTGGCTGCAACTGTGCTTCTAGAGTTGGGTTGCCACGTGTGTGCTTCTAGAGTCGGGTGGACACGTGAATGCTTCTAGAGTTGGCTGGTTGCACGTGTGCTTGTCGAGTCGGGTGGCCGTGTGTGTGCTTTAAGATTTGGCTGGACACGTGTGTGCTTCTCGAGTTGGGTGGCCACATGTGTGCTTCTAGATTTGGGTGGCTGCGTGTTTGTTTCTAGAGTTGGGTGGCCACGTATGTGCTTCTCGTGTTGGGTGGCCGCATGTGAGCTTTTCGAGTTTGGTGGCTGCGTGTGTGCTTCTAGAGTTGGCCTGTCATGCGTGTGCTTCTAGAGTTGGATGGCCACATCTGTGCTTCTCGATTTGGCTGGACGCACATGTGATTCTAGTTTTAGGTGGCCACGTGTGTGCTTCTAGAGTTGGGTGGCCATATATTTGCTTCTCGGGTTGGGTGGCCATGTGTGTGCTACTCAAATTTCATTGCCACATGTGTGATTCTCGAGTTGGGTTGCCGCGTAATTCATCTTGAGTTGCATGCCCACGTGTGTGCTTCTAGATTTGGCTGGACGCGTGTGTGCTCTTAGCATTGGATGGCTGCATCAGTGTTTCTCGTGTTGGCTGGATGCATGTGTGCCTCTAGTGTTGGCTGGCCTCGTGGGTGCTTCTAGATTTGGGTGGGCGTGTGTGTGCTTTTCGCATTTCGTGGCCGCGTGTGTGATTCTTGAGTTGTGTGGCCGCTTGTGTGATACTAGATTTGGGAGTCCGCTTGTGTGCTTATAGAGTTGGGTGGCTGCATGTTTGCTTCTACAGTTGGGTTGCCATGTGTGTGCTTCTAGAGTTGGGTGGATGCGTGAATGCTTCTAGAATCGGTTGGCTGCGTGTGTGCTTCCAGAGTCGGGTGTCTGCATGTGTGCTTTCAGATTTATGTGGCCGCTTGTGTGCTTCTAGATTTGGCTGTATGCGCATGTGATTCTAGTTTTGGGTGGCCACGTGTGTGCTTCTAGAGTTGTGTGGCCATGTGTGTGCTTCTAGAGTTGGGTGGCCATATGTTTGCTTCTCGGGTTGGGTGGCCATGTGTGTGCTACTCGAATTTCGTTGCCGCATGTGTGATTCTCGAGATGGGTGGCCGCGTAATGCATCTCGAGTTGTGTGGCCGTGTGTGTGCTTCTCGATTTGGCTGGATGCATGTGTGCCTCTAGTGTTGGGTGGCCACGTGGGTTCTTCTAGATTTGGGTGGGCGTGTGTGTGCTTCTAGAGCTGGTTGGCCATGGGTGTGATACTGGAGTTGGGTGGCCGTGCATGTGCTTCTCGCATTTCGTGGCCGTGTGTGTGATTCTCGAGTTGGGTGGCCGTGTGTGTGCTTCTAGAGTTGGGGGGCCGCGTGTGTGCTTCTAGAGTTGGGTATCCATGTGTGCGTTTCTAGATATGGGTGGGCATGTGTGTGCTTCTAGATTTGGGTGGCCGTGCATGTGCTTGTAGAGTTGCATGGGCATGTGTGTGCTTCTAGAGATGAGAGGCCATGCGTGGGCTTGTAGAGTTGGGTGGCTGTGCATGTGCTTCTAGAGTGGGGTGGCCATGCGTGTGCTTGTAGAGTTGGGTGGCTGTGCATCTGCTTCTAGAGTTGGGTGGCCGTGCTTTTGCAACTAGATCTGGCTGGCCATGCGTGTGCTTCTAGAGTTGGGTGGGCGTGCATGTTCTTCAAGTGTTGGATGAGCGTGCGTGTGCTTGCAGAGTTGGATGGCCATGCCTTTGCTTCTAGAGGTGGGGGGCCGTGTGTGTGCTTCTAGAGTTGAGTGGCCGCACCTGTGCTTCTAGATTTGGGTGGCTGTGCCTGTGCTTCTAGAGTTGGTGGGCCGTGCATGTGCTACTAGAGTTGGGTGGACGTGATTGTACTCCTAGAGTTTGGTGGCCGCACTTCTGCTCCTCAAGTTGGGTGGCTGCGTGTGTGCTTCTCGAGTTGCGTGGCCACATGGGTGATTCTAAATTTGGTTGTCGGCTTGTGTGCTTCTAGAGTTGGGTGGCTCCGTGTGTGCTTCTAGAGTTGGGTGGACGCGTGTGTGCTTCGAGAGTCAGGTGGCCACGTTTGTGCTTCTAGAGTCGGGTGGCCTCGTTTGTGCTTCTTGAGTTGGGTCGGCACATGTGTGCATGTCGAGTCGGGTGGCCGTATGTGTGCTTCTAGATTTGGTTGGATGTGCATGTGCTTCTAGAGTTGGCCGCGTGTTGGCTGGACGCGTGTGTGCTTCTAGCATCTGGTGGCCGTGTGTGTGATTCTAGAGCTGTGTGGCCAAATGTGTGCTTCAAGAGTTGGGTGGTCGCATGTTTGCTTCTAGAGTTGGGTGGCTGCGTGTGTGCATCTCGAATTGGGTGGCCACGTGTTTGCTTCTCGAGTTGGGTGGCCGCGTGTGTGCTTCTTGAGTTGGGTGGCCACGTGTGTGCTTCTCGAATTGGGTGGCCACGTGTGTGCATCTCGATTTTGGTGGCCGCGTGTGTGCTTCTCGACTTGGGGGGCCGCATGTTTGCTTCTAGAGTTGGATGGCCACGTATGTGCTTTTGGAGTTGGGTGGCCACGTGTGTGCTTCTCGATTTTGGTGGCCGCGTGTGTGCTTTATGATTTGGATGGATGCGCGTGTGCTTCTTGAGTTGGATGGCCGTGTCAGTGCTTCTCGATTTGGCTGGATGTGTATGTGCTTCCAGTTTTGGGTGGCCACATTTGTGCTTCTAGAGTTGCATGGCCATGTGTGTGCTTCTAGAGGTGGGTGGCCATGTGTGTGCTTCTCGAATTTCATGCCCGCGTGTGTGATTCTCGAGGTGGGTGGCCACTCTCGAGTTGGGTGGCCGCGTAAGTGCTTCTCGACTTGCGTGGCTGCATGTACGCTTCTCGAGTTGGGTGGACGCCTGTGTGCTTCCAGATTTGCCTGGACGCATGCGTGCTTCTAGAGTTGGATGACGCGTCTGTGCTTCTCGATTTGGTTGGATGCATCTGTGTTTCTAGAGTTGGGTGGTCTCGTGTGTGCTTGTTGAGTTGTGTGTCTGTTTCCAGGGTTGTGTGTTGCATCGGTGTGTGTGTTTCATAGGGGTGTTTGTTCTGTTGGGCTCTGTTTCTAGAGTTGGGTGGCCGCATGTGTGCTTCTAGATTTGGCTGGGCGCTTGTGTGCTTCAAGACTTGGATGGTCACGTGTGTGTTTCTCGAGTTGGGTGGCCGTATGTGTGCTTCTAAAGTTGGGTGGCCACATGTGTGCTTCTAGAGTTTGGTGTGCAAGTGTGCGACTCTAGAGATGGTTGGGCATGCATGTGCTTCTAGAGATGGGTGGCCGCGTGTGTGCTTCTCGAGTTGCGTGGCCTCATCTGTGCTTCTAGAGTTGGGTGGCCACATGTATGGTTCTAGAGTTGGGTGTGTGGGTGTGATTGTGTGTGACTCTAGAGATGGTTGGGCGTGCATGTGCTTCTTGAGATGGGTGGCCGTGCATGTGCATCTAGATTTGGGTGGCCGCAAGTGTGCTTCTTGGGTCGTGTGGCCATGTCTGTGCTTCTCGAGTTGTGTGGCCGTGTGTGTGTGCTTCTAGAGTTGGTGGGCGTGTGTGTGCTTCTGGAAATGTGTGTGTGTGTGTGTGTGTGTGTGTGTGTGTGTGTGTGTGTGTGTGTGTGTGTGTGTGTTGTTCTAGAATTGAGTGGGTTGTGTTCTTCTAGAGTTGTGTGGGCGTGTGTGTGCTTCTAGAGTTTGGTGGCCGTGTGTGTGCTTCTCGCAATGAGTGGTCACGTGTGTGCTACTCGAGTTGGGTGGCCGTGAGTGTACTTCTTGAGTTGGATGGATGAAGGTGCAATTCCAGAGTTGGTTGGACGTGCTTGTGCTTCTAGAGTTGTGAGGACATGTGTGTGCTTCCAGATTTGGTTGACCGTGCATGTGCTTCTATTGTTGGGCTGCCGTGCTTGTGCTTCTAGATTTGGGGTTCCCACCTGTTCTTCTATAGAAGGGTGGCCATGTGTGTGCTTCTAGAGTTGTGAGGCCATGCATTTGCTTCTAGAGTTGGGTGGCCGTGCGTGTGTTTCTAGATTTGGGTGGCCGTACATTTGCTTCTAGAGTTGGGTCGCAATGCGTGTGCAACTAGAGTTGTGAGGCCATGCATGTGCTTCTAGAGTTGGGCGACCATGCGTGTGTTTCAAGAGCTGTGTGGCCATGCGTGTCCTTCTATAATAGGATGGCCGTGTGTGTGCATCTAGAGATGCGTGGCCGCATGTGTGCTTCTCGAATTTGGTGGCCGAGTGTATGCTTCTCGACTTAGGGGGCCGCGTGTGTGCTTCGAGAGTTGGGTGGTCACATGTTTGCTTCTCGAGTTGGGTGGCCACATGTGTGCTTCTCGAGTTGGGTGGCCACATGTGTGCTTCTCGATTTTGGTGGCCGCGGGTGTGTGCTACAGATTTGTGTGGCTGCGTGTCTGTTTCCAGGAGTGTGTGTTGCGTTGGGGCGTGTGTTTCGTCAGGGTGTTTGTATCGTCCGGTCGTGCCTCTAGAGTTGTGTGGCCACGGTTTTGCTTCTCGAGTTGGGTGGCCGCGTGTATGATTCTAGAGTTGGGTGGCCATGTGTGTGCTTCTAGAGTTGGTTGGTGAAGTGTGTGCTTCGAGAGTTGGGTGGCCACATGTGTGCTTCTAGAGTTGGGTGGCCACGTGTGTGCTTCTCGAATTTGGTGGCCGCGTGTGTGCTTCTCGACTTGGGGGGGCCACATGTTTGCTTCTAGAGCTGGGTGGCCTCCTATGTGCTTCTGTAGTTGGCTGGCCACATGTGTGCTTCTCGATTTTGGTGGCCACGTGTGTGCTTTATGATTTGGCTGGACGCGCGTGTGCTTCTAGAGTTGGGTGGCCATGTGTTGCTTCTAGAGTTGGGTGGCCGTGTGTGTGTTTCTAGAGTTGGGTGGCCGTGCATTTGCTTCTAGAGTTGGGTGGCCATGCGTGTGCGTCTAGTGCTGTGAGGCCATGCATGTGCTTCTGGAGTTGGGCGGCCATGCGTGTCCTTCTATAATAGGATGGCCGTGTGTGTGCTTCTAGAGATGGGTGCCCGCATGTGTGCTTCTTGATTTGGCTGGACGCGTGTGTGCTTCTCGAATTTGTTGGCCGAGTGTATGCTTCTCGACATAGGGGGCCACGTGTGTGCTTTGAGAGTTGGGTGGTCGCGTGTTTGCTTCTAGAGTTGGGTGGCCACGTGTGTGCTTCTCGAGTTGGGTGGCCACATGTGTGCTTTTCGAGTTGGGTTGCCGCGTGTGTGCTTCTCGACTTGGGGGGGCGCATGTTTGCTTCTAGAGTTGGATGGCCACGTATGTGCTTCTGGATTTGGGTGGCCACATGTGTGCTTCTCGATTTTGGTGGCCGCATGTGTGCTTTATGATTTGGCTGGATGCGCATGTGCTTCTTGAGTTGGATGGCCGTTTCTGTGCTTCTCGATTTGGCTGGATGTGCATGTGCTTCCAGTTTTGGGTCGCCACGTTTGTGCTGCTAGAGTTGCGTGGCCATGTGTGTGCTTCTAGAGTTGGGTGGCTGCTCTCGAGTTGGGTGGCCGCGTAAGTGCTTCTCGACTTGCGTGGCTGCGTGTGTGCTTCTCGAGTTGGGTGGACGCCTGTGTGCTTCCAGATTTGCCTGGACGCATGCGTGCTTCTAGAGTTGGATGACACGTCTGTGCTTCTCGATTTGGTTGGACACATCTGTGTTTCTAAAGTTGGGTGGTCTCGTGTGTGCTTGTCGAGTTGTGTGTCTGTTTCTGGGTTGTGGGTTGCATTGGTGTGTGTGTTTCATCGAGGTGTTTGTTCTGTTGGGGTCTGCTTCTAAAGTCGGGTGGCCGCGTGTGTGCTTGTTGAGTTGGGTGGCCGCATGTGTGCTTCTAGATATGGCTGGAGCGTGTGTGCTGCAAGACTTGGGTGGTCGCATGTGCGCTTCTAGATTTGGGTGGGCGTGTGTGTGCTTCTAGACTTGAGTGGTCGCGTGTGTGTGCTTCTAGAGCTTGGTGGCCGTGTGTGTGCTTCTCGCAATGAGTAGTCGCATGTGTGCTACTTGAGTTGGGTGGCCGTGAGTGTGCTTCTTGAGTTGGGCGGATGAAGGTGAGATTCCAGAGTTGGGTGGCCGTGCTTGTACTTCAAGAGATGTTAGGACATGTGTGTGCTTCTAGATTTGGTTGACAGTGCATGTGCTTCTATTGTTGGGTTGCCGTGCTTGTGCTTCTAGATTTGGGGTTCCCAACTGTGCTTCTATAGAAGGGTGGCCATGTCTGTGCTTCTAGAGTTGGGTGGCCTTGCGTTTGCTTCTAGAGTTGCGTGGCCGTGCGTGTGTTTCTAGAGCTGGGTGGCCGTGCATTTGCTTCTAGAGTTGTGAGGCCATGCATGTGCTTCTAGAGTTGGGCGGCCATGCGTGTGTTTCAAGAGCTGTGTGGCCATGCGTGTCCTTCTATAATACAATGGCCATGTGTGTGCTTCTAGAGATGGGTGGCCGCATGTGTGCTTCTAGAGTTGGGTGGCTGCGTGTGTGCTTCTCGGATTTGGTGGCCGCGTGTGTGTGCTTCTCAACTTGGGAGAGCCGCATGTTTGCTTTTAGAGTTGGGTGGCCGCATATCTGCTTTTGGATTTGGGTGGTCGCATGTGTGCTTCTCAATTTTGGTGACCACGTGTGTGCTTTATGATTTGGCTGGACGCGCGTGTGCATCTGGAGTTGGATGGCCGTGTCTGTGCTTCTCGATCTGGCTGGATGTGCATGTGCTTTTAGTTTTGGGTGGCCGCATTTGTGCTTCTAGAGTTGCATGGCCATGTGTTTGCTTCTAGAGTTGGGTGGCCGTGTGTGTGCTTTTCGAATTTCGTGCCCACGTGTGTGATTCTCGAGTTGGGTGGCCACTTAACTGCATCTCAACTTGCGTGGCCACGTGTGTGCTTCTCGAGTTGGGTGGACGCCTGTGTGCTTCCAGATTTGGCTGGACAAGTGTGAGCTTCCAGAGTTGGATGATGTGTCTGTGCTTCTCGATTTGGTTGGAAGCACGTGTGCCTCAATAGTTGGGTGGCCACGTGTGTGCTTCTAGAGTTGGGTGGACGTGGGTGTGCTTCTCGAATTTCGTGGCTGCGTGTGTGCTTCTCGAATTGCATGCACGCGTATGTGCTTCTCGTTTTGGGTGGCTGCGTGCGTGTTTCTCGAGTTGGGTGGCCTTATGTGTGCTTCTAGAGTTGGGTGGCCACGTGTGTGCTTCTATAGTTTGGTGTGCATGTGTGCGACTCTAGAGATGGTTGGGCATGCATGTGCTTCTAGAGATGGGTGGCCGTATTTGTGCTTCTTGAGTTGCGTGGCCGCGTCTGTGCTTCTAGAGTTGGGTGGCCGCATGTGTCCTTCTACAGTTGGGTGTGTGGGTGTGTATGTGTGTAACTCTAGAGAAGGTTGGGCATGCATGTGCTTCTAGAGATGGGTGGCCATGCGTGTGCTTCAAGAGTTGGGTCGCCATGCATGTGCATCTAGATTTGGGTGGCCACGAGTCTGCTTTTAGAGTTGGGTGGCCGTGTGTGTGCATCTCGAATTGGGTGGCCGCATGTGTGCTTCTTGAATTGGGTGGTCACGTGTGTGCTTCTCGAGTTGTGTGATTGCGTGTGTGCTTCTAGAGTTGGGCGGCCGCATGTGTGCTTCTGGAGTTGGGTGGGCATGTGTGTGACTCTAGAGATTGTTGGGCGTGCATGTGCTTCTAGAGTTGGGTGGCCATGTGTGTGCTTCTAGAGTTGGGTGTGTATGTGTGTGACTCTAGAGATTGTTGGGTGTGCATGTGCTTCTCGCGTCTGGTGGCTGTGTGTGTGACTCTAGAGTTGTGTGGCCAAGTGTGTGCTTCGGGAGTTGGGTGGTGGCATGTTTGCTTCTAGAGTTGGGTGGCTGCGTGTGTGCATCACGAATTTGGTGGCCGCATGTGTGCTTCTTGAATTGGGTGGCCGCGTGTGTGCTTCTCGAGTTGCGTGATTGCGTGTGTTCTTCTAGAGTTGGGTGGCCGCATGTGTGCTTCTGGAGTTGGGTGGGCATGTGTGTGACTCTAGAGATGGTTGGGCGTGTGTGTGCTTCATGAGATGGGTGGCTGTGCGTGTTCATCTAGATTTGGGTGGCCGCAAGTGTGCTTCTTGGGTCGTGTGGCTGTGTCCGTGCTTCTCGAGTTGTGTGGCCATGTGTGTGTGCTTCTAGAGTTGGTGTGTGTGTGTGTGCTTCTGGATATGTGTGTGTTTGTGTGTGTGGTTCTAGAATTGAGTGTGTGTTCTTCTAGAGTTGTGTGGACATGTGTGTGCTTCTAGAGTTTGGTGGTGAAGTGTGTGCTTCGTGAGTTGGGTGGTCGCATGTTTGCTTCTAGCATTGGGTGGCTGCATGTGTGCATCTCGAATTGGGTGGCCACGTGTGTGCTTCTCGAGTTGGTTGACCGTGCGTGTGCACTTCATGAGTTCGGTGCCCAGTGTGTGCTTCTAGAGTAGGGTGGTCACGTGGGTGCTTCTCGAATTTGGTGGCTGTGTGAGTGTGCTTCTCGACATGAGGGAGCCGCATATTTGCTTCTAGAGTTGGGTGGCCGCATATATGCTTTTGGATTTGGGTGGCTGCATGTGTGCTTCTCGATTTGTCTGGACGCGCGTGTGCTTCTGGAGTTGGATTGCCGTGTCTGTGCTTCTCGATTTGGCTGGATGTGCATGTGATTCTAGTTTTGGGTGGCCGCATTTGTGCTTCCAGAGTTGCATGGCCATGTGTTTGCTTCTAGAGTTGGGTGGCCATGTGTGTGCTTTTCGAATTTCGTGCCCACGTGTGTGATTCTCGAGTTGGGTGGCCACTTAACTGCATCTCACCTTGCGTGGCCACGTGTGTGCTTCTCGAGTTGGGTGGACACCTGTGTGCTTCCAGATTTGGCTGGACAAGTGTGAGCTTCCAGAGTTGGATGACGCATCTGTGCTTCTTGATTTGGTTGGACGCACGTGTCCCTCTATTGTTGGGAGGCCGCGTATGTGCTTCTAGAGTTAGGTGGACGTGGGTGTGCTTCTCGAATTTCGTGGCTGCGTGTGTGCTTCTCGAATTGCATGCACACGTATGTGCTTCTCGACTTGGGTGGCCGCGTGCGTGTTTCTCGAGTTGGGTGGCCTTATGTGTGCTTCAAGAGTTGGGTGGCCACGTGTGTTCTTCTAGAGTTTGGTGTGCATGTGTGCGACTCTAGAGATGGTTGGGCATGCATGTGCTTCTAGAGATGGGTGGCCGCGTGTGTGCTTCTTGAGTTGCGTGGCTGAGTCTGTGCTTCTAGAGTTGGGTGGCCGCATGTGCGCTTCTAGAGTTGGGTGTGTGGGTGTGTATGTGTGTGACTCTAGAGAAGGTTGGGCGTACATGTGCTTCTAGAGATAGGTGGCCGTGTGTGTGCTTCAAGAGTTGGGTCAGCATGCGTATGCATCTAGTTTTGGGTGGCCATGAGCCTGCTTTTAGAGTTGGGTGGCCGTGTGTGTGCATATCGAATTGGGTGGCCGCATGTGTGCTTCTTGAATTTGGTGGCCGCGTGTGTGCTTCTCGAGTTGTGTGATTGCGTGTGTGCTTCTAGAGTTGGGTGGCCGCATGTGTGCTTCTGGAGTTGGGTGGGCATGTGTGTGACTCTAGAGATGGTTGGGCGTGCGTGTGCTTCTAGAGATGGGTGGCCGTGCGTGTTCATCTAGATTTGGGTGGCTGCAAGTGTGCTTCTTGGGTCGTGTGGCCGTGTCCGTGCTTCTCGAGTTGTGTGGCCATGTGTGTGTGCTTCTAGAGTTGGTGGGCGTGTGTGTGCTTCTGGATGTGTGTGTGTGTGTGGTTCTAGAATTGAGTGTGTGTGTGTGTGTGTGTGTTCTTCTAGATTTGCTTGGACGTGTGTGTGCTTCTAGAGTTTGGTGGTCGTGTGTGTGCTTCTCGCAATGAGTGGTCACGTGTGTGCTACTCGAGTTGGGTGGCCGTGAGTGTGCTTCTTGAGTTGCGCGGATGAAGGTTCGATTCCAGAGTTGGGTGGCCGTGCTTGTGCTTCTAGAGTTGTGAGGACGTGTGTGTGCTTCTAGATTTGGTTGACCGTGCATGTGCTTCTATTGTTGGGTTGCCGTGCTTGTGCTTCTAGATTTGGGGTTCCCACCTGTGCTTCTATAGAAGGGTGGCCGTGTCTGTGTATCTAGAGTTGGGTGGCCATGCTTGTGCATCTACATTTGTGTGGCCGTGCGTGTGCTTCTAGAATTGGGAGGGCGTGCGCGTGCTTCAAGAGTTGGATGGGCGCTTGGGTGTTTCCACAGTTGGGTGGCCCTGTGCTTGCTTCTAGAGTTGGGTGGCCATGCGTGTGCTTCTAGAGTTGGGCTGCCATGCATGTGTTTCATGTGCTGTGTGGCCATGCGTGTCCTTCTATAATAGGATGGCCGCGTGTGTGCTTCTGGAGATGGCTGGCCGCATGTGTGCTTCTCGAATTTGGTGGCTGAGTGTATGCTTCTCGACTTAGGGAGCCGCGTGTGTGCTTCTAGAGTTGGGTGGCCGCATTACTGCTTCTAGAGTTGGGTGGCCATGCGTGTGCTTCTCGATTTTTGTGGCTGTGTGTTTGCTTTAAGATTTGCATGGACGCGCATTTGCTTCCACAGTTGGATGGCCGCATCTGTGCTTCTTAGTTTGGCTGGACGCTCATGTGCTTCTAGCTTTTGGTGGCCGCGCGTGTGCTTCTAGAGTTGCGTGGCCGTGTGTGTGTTTCTGGAGTTGGGTGGCCGTGTGTCTATTTCCAAGGTGTGTGTTTCGACGGGGTGTTTGTTTCATTGGAGTGTACTTCCAGAGTCGTGTGGCCACGTGTGTGCTTCCAGAGTCAGGTGCCCGCATTTGTGCTTCTTGAGTTGGGTGGCCGCGTGTTTGATTCTAGAGTTGGGTGGCCGCATGTGTGCTTCGCGATTTGGCTGGATGTGCATGTGCTTCTAGTTTTGTGTGACCACGTTTGTGCTTCTCAAGTTGCATGGCCATGTGATTGCTTCTAGAGTTGGTGGGCGTGTGTGTGCTTCTGGATATGGGTGTGTGTGTGTTTCTGTGGTTCTAGAATTGACTGGGTGGGTGTGTTCTTCTACAGTTGCGTACGCGTGTGTGCGCTTCTAGAGTTTGGTGGCCGTGTGTGTGCTTCTCGCAATGAGTGGTCACGTGTGTGCTTCTTGAGTTGGGTGGATGAAGGTGCGATTCCAGAGTTGGGTGGCCGTGCTTGTGCTTCTAGAGTTGTGAAGACATGTGTGTGCTTCTAGATTTGGTTGACCGTGCATGTGCTTCTATTGTTGGGTTGCCGTTCTTGTGCTTCTAGATTTGAGGTTCCCACCTGTGCTTCTATAGAAGGGTGGCCATGTCTGCGCTTCTAGAGTTGGGTGGCCATGCTTGTGCATCTACATTTGTGTGGCCGTGCATGTGCTTCTAGAATTGGGAGGGCGTGCGCGTGCTTCAAGAGTTGGATGGGTGCTTGGGTGTTTCCACAGTTGGGTGGCCCTATGCTTGCTTCTAGAGTTGGGTGGCCGTACGTGTGCATCTAGAGTTGTGAGGCCATGCATGTGTTTCTCGAGTTGGGCTGCCATGCATGTGTTTCAAGAGCTGTGTGGCCATGCGTGTCCTTCTATAATAGGATGGCCGCATGTGTGCTTCTAGAGTTGGGTGGCCGCATGTGTGCTTCTCGAATTTGGTGGCTGAGTGTATGCTTCTCGAGTTAGGGGGCTGCGTGTGTGCTTCTAGAGTTGGGTGGCCGCGTGACTACTTCTAGAGTTGGGTGGCCATGCATGTGCTTCTTGATTTTTGTGGCTGTGTGTTTGCTTTAAGATTTGGTCGGACGCGCGTTTGCTTCCACAGTTGGATGGCCGCGTCTGTGCTTCTTGGTTTGGCTGGACGCTCATGTGCTTCTAGTTTTTGGTGGCCGCGAGTGTGCTTCTAGAGTTGGGTGGCCACGTGAATGATTCTAGAGTTGGGCGGCCATGCGTGTGCTTCTTGATTTTTGTGGCTGTGTGTTTGCTTTAAGATTTGGTCTGACGCGTGTTTGCTTCCACAGTTGGATGGCCGCGTCTGTGCTTCTTGGTTTGGCTGGACGCTCATGTGCTTCTAGTTTTCGGGGGCCGCGAGTGTGCTTCTATAGTTGTGTGGCCGTGTGTGTGCTTCTGGAGTTGGGTGGCCGTGTGTCTATTTCCAGGGTGTGTGTTTCGATGGGGTGTTTGTTTCATTGGAGTGTGCTTCTAGAGTTGTGTTGCCACGTGTGTGCTTCTAGAGTCAGGTACCCGCATTTGTGCTTCTTGAGTTGGGAGGCCGCATGTTTGATTCTAGAGTTGGGTGGCCACATGTGTGCTTCTCGAGTTGGGTGGCTGTGTGTGTGCTTCTAGACTTGAGTGGCCTCGTTTGTGCTTCTTGAGTTGGGTTGTCACGTGTGTGCTTGTCGAGTCGGGTGGCCGTATGTGTGCTTCTAGATTTGGTTGGATGTGCATGTGGTTCTAGAGTTGGATGGCCGCGTGTGTTCTTCTCGATTTGGCTGGACGCGTGTCTATGGATGGTTGGGCATGCATGTGCTTCTAGAAATGGGTGGCCGCATGTATGCTTCTCAAGGTCCGTGGCCACGTGTGTGCTTCTAGAGTTGGGTGGCCGTGTGTGTGCTTCTAGAGTTTGGTGTGTATGTGTGTGACTCTAGAGATTGTTGGGCGTGCATGTGCTTCTCGTGTCTGGTGGCCGTGTGTGTGACTCTAGAGTTGTGTGGCCAAGTGTGTTGCTTCGAGAGTTGGGTGGTCGCATGTTTGCTTCTAGAGTTGGGTGGCTGCGTGTATGCATCACGAATTTGGTGGCCACGTATGTGCTTCTCGAGTTGGGTGGCCGGGTGTGTGCTTCTCGAGTTGGGTGGCTGTGTGTCTGCTTCTTGAGTTGGGTGGCCTCATCTGTGTTTCTAGAGTTTGGTCGTCTCGTGTGTGCTTGTCGAGTTGTGTGTCTGTTTCCGGGGTTGTGTTTTGCGTCGGTGTGTATGTTTCATCGGGGTGTTTGTTCCATCGGTGTCTGCTTCTAGAGTCAGGTGGCTGCCTGTGTGCTTGTTGAGTTGGTGGCCGCATGTGTGCTTCTAGATTTGGCTGGACACGTGTGTGCTTCTGGACTTGGGTGGCCTTGTGTGTGCTTCTAGAGTTGGGTGGCTGTTTGTGGGCTACAAATTTGGGTGGCCGTTTGTCTGCTTCCGGGAGTGTGTGTCGCGTCGGGGCATGTGTTTCGTCGGGGTGTTTGTTTCGTCGGCTTGTGCTTCTAGAATCGGGTGGCCATGTTTGTGCTTCTCGTGTTGCGTGGCCATGTCTCTGATTCTAGAGTTGGGTGGCCGCATGTTTGCTTCTTTTGCTGTGTGTCCGCGTGTGTGCTTCTCGATTTGGGTGGCTGCGAATGCTTCTAGAGTTGGGTGTGCATGTCTGTGACTCTACAGATGGTTGGGCATGCATGTGCTTCTAGAAATGGATGGCCGCATGTGTGCTTCTCAATGTCCATGGCCGCATGTGTGCTTCTAGAGTTGGGTGGCCGCGTGTGTGCTTCTAGAGTTGGGTGTGAATGTGTGTGACTCTAGAGATTGTTGGGCGTGCATATGCTTCTAGAGGTGGGTGGCCTTGCGTGTGCATCTAGACTTGGGTGGCCGCGAGTGTGCTTTTGGAGTTGGGTGGCCACGTGTGCACATCTCGAATTGGGTGGCCACGTGGGTGCTTCTAGAGTTGGGTGGCCGCAGATTTGCCTGCATACATGTGTGCTTCTAGAGTTGGATGACACGTCTGTGCTTCTCGATTTGGTTGGACGCATCTGTGTTTCTAGAGTTGAGTTGATGTGTGCTTGTCAAGTTGTGTGTCTGTTTCCGGGGTTCTGTGTTGCGTCGGTATGTGTGTTTCATCGGGGTGTTTGTTCTGTTGGGTTCTGCTTCTAGAGTCGGGTGGCTGCGTGTGTGCTTGTTGAGTTGGGTGGCCGCATGTGTGCTTCTAGATTTGGCTGGGCGCGTGTGTGCTTCTAGACTTGCGAGGCCTTGTTTGTGCTTCTTGAGTAGGGTCGTCACGTGTGTGCTTGTCGAGTTGGGTGGCCGTATGTGTGCTTCTAGATTTGGTTGGATGTGCATGTGCTTCTAGAGTTGGGTGGCCGCGTGCATGCTTCTCAATTTGGCTGGACGCGTGTGTGCATCTAGCGTCTGGTGGCCGTGTGTGTGATTCTAGAGTTGTGTGGCCAAGTGTGTGCTTCAAGAGTTGGTTGGTCACATGTTTGCTTCTAGATTTGGGTGGCTGCGTGTGTGCATCTCGAATTTGGTGGCCACGTGTGCGCTTCTCGAGTTGGGTGGCCACGTGTGTGCTTCTTGAGTTGGGTGGCCACATGTGTGCTTCTCGAGTTGGGTGGCCACGTCTGTGCTTCTCGAGTTGGGTGGCCACATGTGTGCTTCTCGAGTTGGGTGGCCGCGTGTGTGCATCTCTAATTTGGTTGCCGTGTTTGTGCTTCTCGACTTGGGGGGCCGCATGTTTGCTTCTCGAGTTGGGTGGCCACGTATGTGCTTCTGGAGTTGGGTGGCCACATGTGTGCTTCTCGATTTTGGTGGCCATGTGTGTGCTTTATGATTTGGATGGACACGCGTTTGCTTCTTGAGTTGGATGGCTTTGTCTGTGCTTCTCAATTTGGCTGGATGTGCATGTGCTTCTAGTTTTGGGTGGTCGCGTTTGTGCTTCGAGAGTTGTGTGGCCATGTGTGTGCTTCTAGAGTTGTGTGGCCATGTGTGTGCTTCTCGAATTTCGTGCCCATGTGATTCTTGAGTTGGGTGGCAGCTCTCGTGTTGGGTGGCCGCGTAAGTGCTTCTCGACTTGTGTGGCTGCCTGTGTGCTTCTCGAGTTGGGTGGACACCTGTGTGCTTCTAGATTTGCCTGGATGCATGTGTGCTTCTAGAGTTGGATAACGCATCTGTGCTTCTTGACTTGGTTGGACGCATCTGTGTTTCTAGAGTTGGGTGGTCTCGTGTGTGCTTGTCGAGTTGTGTGTCTGTATCTGGAGTTGTGTGTTATGTCGGTGTGTGTGTTTCATTGGGGTGTTTGTTCTGTTGGGGTCTGATTCTAGAGTTGGGTGGCCGCGTGTGTGCTTCTTGTGTTGAGTGGCCACATGTGTGCTTCTCGATTTGGCTGGGAGCGTGTGTACTTCTAGACTTGGGTGGTCGCGTGTGTTTTTCTCGAGTTGGGTGGCCGTATGTGTGCTTCTAGAGTTGGGTGGCCACGTGTGTTCTTCTAGAGTATGGTGTGCATGTGTGCGACTCTAGAGATGGTTGGGCATGCATGTGCTTCTAGAGATGGGTGGCCGCGTGTGTGCTTCTCGAGTTGCATTGCCTCGTCTGTGCTTCTAGAGTTGGGTGGCCGCATGTGTGGTTCTAGAGTTGGGTGTGGGGGTGTGGTTAGGCGTGCATGTGCTTCTAGAGATGGGTGGCCGTGCGTGTGCATCTAGATTTGGGTGGCCGCAAGTGTGCTTCTTGGGTCGTGTGGCCGTGTCTGTGCTTCTCGAGTTGGGTGGTCGTGTGTGTGTGTGCTTCTAGAGTTAGTGGGCGTGTGTGTGCTTCTGGATATGTGTGTGTGTGTGTGTGTGTGTGTGTGTGTGTGTGTGTGTGTGTGTGTGTGTGTGTGGTTCTAGAATTGACTGGGTGGGTGTGTTCTTCTAGAGTTGTGTACACGTGTGTGTGTGCTTCTAGAATTTGGTGGCCGTGTGTGTGCTTCTCGCAATGAGTGGTCGCGTGTGTGCTACTCGAGTTGGGTGGCTGTGAGCATGCTTCTTGAGTTGGGTGGATGAAGGTGCGATTCCAGAGTTGGGTGGCCATGCTTGTGCTTCTAGAGTTGTGAGGACATGTGTGTGCTTCTAGATTTGGTTGACCGTGCATGTGCTTCTATTGTTGGGTTGCCGTGCTTGTGCTTCTAGATTTGGGGTTCCCACCTGTGCTTCTATAGAAAGGTGGCCGTGTCTGTGCTTCTAGAGTTGGGTGGCCATGCTTGTGCATCTACATTTGTGTGGCCATGCGTGTGCTTCTAAAATTGGGAGGGCGTGCGCGTGCTTCAAGAGTTGGATGGGCGCTTGGGTGTTTCCACAGTTGGGTGGCCCTGTGCTTGCTTCTAGAGTTGGGTGGCCGTGCGTGTGCATCTAGAGTTGTGAGGCCATGCATGTGCTTCTCGAGTTGGGCTGCCATGCGTGTTTTTCAAGAGCTGTGTGGCCATGCGTGTCCTTCTATAATAGGATGGCCGCGTGTGTGCTTCTGGAGATGGCTGGCCGCATGTGTGCTTCTAGAGTTGGGTGGCCGCATGTGTGCTTCTCGAATTTGATGGCTGAGTGTATGCTTCTCGACTTAGGGGGCTGCGTGTGTGCTTCTAGAGTTGGGTGGCCGTGCATGTGCTTCTAGAGTTGGGTGGCCGTGCGTGTGCCTCTAGAGATGGGTGGGCATGCATGTTCTTCTAGATTTGGGTGGCCCAGGTGTGCTCCTAGAGTTGTGAAGCCATGCATGTGCTTCTAGAGTTGGGAGGCCGTGCGTGTGTTTCAAGAGCTGTGTGGCCATGTGTGTCCTTCTATAATAGAATGGCCGTGTGTGTGCTTCTAGCGATGGGTGCCGCATGTGTGCTTCTAGAGTTGGGTGGCCGCATGCGTGCTTCTCGAATTTGTTGGCCGAGTGTATGATTCTTGACTTGGGGGGCTGCATTTGTGCTTCTAGAGTTCGGTGGCTGCGTGTTTGCTTCTAGAGTTGGGTGGCCGTGCGTGTGCTTCTTGATTTTGGTGGCTGTGTGTGTGCTTTAAGGTTTGGCTGGATGCAGATGTGCTTCTAGAGTTGGATGGCCGCGTCTGTGCTTCTTGATTTGGCTGTATGCTCATGTGTTTCTAGTTTTTGGTGGCCGCACGTGTGTTTCTAGAGTTGCGTGGCTGTGTGTGTGCTTCTGGAGTTGGGTGGCCGTGTGTCTATTTCCGGGGTGTGTGTTGTGTCGGGGTGTTTTTTTCTTCAAAGTGTCCTTCTAGAGTCGGGTGGCCGTGTGTGTGCTTCTAGAGTCAGGTGGCCGCATTTGTGCTTCTTGAGTTGGGTGGCCGCGTGTGTGCTTCTTGAGTTGGGTGGCCATGTGTGTGCTTCATGAGTTGGGTGCTGCGTGTGTGCTTCATGATTTGGGTGGCCGCGTGTGTGTTTCTATAGTTGGGTGGCCATGTGTTTGCCTCTAGAGTTGCGTTGCCGCGTGTGTGCCTCTCACCTTTGGGTGGCTGTGTGTGTGCTTCTTGAGTTGGGTGGCCGCGTCTGTGTTTCTAGAGTTGGGTGGTCTCGTGTGTGCTTGTCGAGTTGTGTGTCTGTTTCCGGGGTTGTGTGTTGCAATGGTGTGTTTCTTTCATCGGGGTGTTTGTTCCGTCGTGGTCTGCTTCTACAGTCGGTTGCGTTTGTGTGTATTTTTAGCGTCGGATGTCCGCATGTGTGATTCTTGATTTGGGCAGCTACGTTTGTGCTTCTAGAGTTGGGTGGCCATGTGTTTGCTTCTAGAGTTGGGTGGCCACGTGTGTGCGGCAAATTTGGGTGGCCGTTTGTCTGTTGCTGGGAGTGTGTGTTGCGTCGGGGCCTGTGTTTTGTCAGGGTGTTTGTTTCATTGGGGTGTGCTACTAGAGTCAGGTGGCTGCCTTTGTGCTTCTCAAGTTGGGTGGCCGCGTGTGTGTTTCTAGAGTTGGGTGGCCGCGAGTTTGCTTCTAGTACTGGGTGGCTGCATGTGTGCTTCTCGTGCTGGTTGGCCGTGTGTGCTTCTCGAGTTGCGTGGCCGCGTCTGTGCTTCTAGAGTTGGGTGGCCGCATGTGTGCTTCTAGAGTTGGGTGTGTGGGTGTGTATGTGTGTGACTCTACAGAAAGTTGGGTGTGCATGTGATTCTGGAGATGGGTGGCCATGCCTGTGCTTCTATAGTTGGGTAGTCATGTGTATGCATCTAGATTTGGGTGGCTGCAAGTCTGCTTTTAGAGTTGGGTGGCCGCGTGTGTGCATCTTGAATTGGGAGGCCGCATGTGTGCTTCTTGAATTGGGAGGCCGCGTGAGTGCTTCTCGAGTTGCATGATTGCGTGTGTGCTTCTAGAGTTGGGTGGCCGCATGTGTTCTTCTGGAGTTGGGTGGGCATGTGTGTGACTCTAGAGATGGTTGGGCATGCGTGTTCATCTAGATTTGGGTGGCCACAAGTGTGCTTCTTGGGGTGTGTGGCCGTGTCTGTGCTTCTCGAGTTGTGTGTCTGTGTGTGTGCTTCTAGAGTTGGTGTGTGTGTGTGTGCTTCTGGATATGGGTGTGTGTGTGTGTGTGTGGTTCTAGAATTGAGTGGGTGTGGGTGTTCTTCTAGAGTTGTGTGGGCATGTGTGTGCTTCTAGAGTTTGGTGGCCGTTTGTGTGCTTCTTGCAATGAGTGGTCGCGTGTGTGCTATTCGAGTTGGGTGGCCGTGAGCGTGCTTCTTGAGTTGGGTGGATGAAGGTGCGATTCCAGAGTTGGGTGGCTGTGCTTGTGCTTCTAGAGTTGTGAGGACATGTGTGTGCTTCTAGATTTGGTTGCCGTGCTTGTGCTTCTAGATTTGGGGTTCCCACCTGTGCTTCTATAGAAGGGTGGCCATGTGTGTGCTTCTAGAGTTGGGTGGCCATGCTTGTGCATCTAGAGTTGGGTGGCCTTGTGTGTGCTTCCAGAATTGGCAGGTTGTGCGCGTGCTTCAAGAGTTGGATGGGCGCTTGGGTGCTTCCACAGTTGGGTGGTCCTGTGCTTGCTTCTAGAGTTGGGTGGCCCTGTGCTTGCTTCTAGAGTTGGGTGGCCGTGCGTGTGTTTCTTGAGTTGGGTGGCCATGCATTTGCTTCTAGAGTTTGGTGGCCGTGCGTGTGTTTCAAGAGCTGTGTGGCCATGCGTGTCCTTCTATAATAGGATGGCCGTGTGTGTGCTTCTAGAGATGGGTGGCCGCATGTGTGCTTCTAGAGTTGGGTGGCTGCATGTGTGCTTCTCGAATTTGATGGCCGAGTGTATGCTTCTCGACTTAGGGGCCATGTGTGTGCTTCTAGAGTTGGGTGGCCGTGTGTGTGCTTCTTGATTTTGGTGACCCTGTGTGTGCTTTAATGTTTGGCTGGACGCACGTGTGCCTCTAGAGTTGGATGGCCACGTCTGTGCTTCTTGATTTGGCTGGACGCTCATGTGTTTCTAGTTTTTGTTGGCCGCGTGTCTGCTTCTAGAGTTGTGTGGCCGTGTGTGTGCTTCTGGAGTTGGGTGGCCGTGTGTCTATTTCCTGGGTGTGTGTTGCATCAGGGTGTTTTTTTCTTCAAAGTGTCCTTCTAGAGTTGGCTGGCCACGTGTGTGCTTCTAGAGTCAGGTGGCCGCATTTGTGCTTCTTGAGTTGGGTGTCCGTGTGTGTTCTTCTAGAGTTGGGTGGCCACGTGTGTGCTTCATGACTTGGGTGGCCGCGTGCGTGTTTCATGAGTTGGGTGGCCGCGTGTGTGTTTCTATATTTGGGTGGTCTCGTGTGTGCTTGTCAAGTTGTGTGTCTGTTTCCGGGGTTGTGTGTTGCGTCGGTGTGTGTGTTTCATCGGGGTGTTTGTTCCATCGGTGTCTGGTTCTAGAGTCGTGTGGCCGCGTGTGTGCTTGTTGAGTTGTTGGCCGCATGTGTGCTTCTATATTTGGCTGGATGCATGTGTGCTTCCAGACTTGGGTGGCCACGTGTGTGCTTCTAGAGTTGGGTGGCTGTGTGTGTGTTACAAAGTTGGTTGGCCGTGTGTGTGTTTCCGGGAGTGTGTGTTACGTCGGGGCATGTGTTTCGTCGGTGTGTTTGTTACGTCGGGTTGTGCTTCCAGAGTCGGGTGGCCGTGTTTGTGCTTCTAGAGTTGGTGGCCGTGTGTGTGATTCTAGAGATTGGTGGCCGCGTGTTTGTTTCTTGTGCTGGGTGGCCACGTGTGCGCTTCTCGATTTGGGTGGCCGCGTGCGCTTCTCGGGTTTAGTGGCCACGTGTGTGCTTCTAGAGTTGGGTAGGCGTGCGTGTGCCTCTAGAGATGGGTGGGCATGCATGTTCTTCTAGATTTGGGTGGCCACACGAGTGCTTCTAGAGTTGTGAAGCCATGCATGTGCTTCTAGAGTTGGGAGGCCGTGCGTGTGTTTCAAGAGCTGTGTGGCCGTGTGTGTCCTTCTATAATAGAATGGCCGTGTGTGTGCTTCTAGAAACGGGTGCCGCATGTGTGCTTCTAGAGTTGGGTGGCCGCATGTGTGCTTCTCGAATTTGGTGGCCGAGTGTATGATTCTTGACTTGGGGTCTGCGTTTGTGCTGCGTGTTTGCTTCTAGAGTTGAGAGGCCGTGCGTGTGCTTCTTGATTTTGGTGGCCATGTGTGTGCTTTAAGGTTTGGCTGGACGCACGTGTGCTTCTAGAGTTGGATGGCCGCGCCTGTGCTTCTTGATTTGGCTGGATACTCATGTGTTTCTAGTTTTTGGCGGTCGCACGTGTGCTTCTAGAGTTGTATGGCCGTTTGTGTGCTTCTGGAGTTGGGTGGCCGTGTGTCTATCTCTGGGGTGTGTGTTGTGTCGGAGTGTTTTTTTCTTCAAAGTGTCCTTCTAGAGTCGGGTGGCCGCGTGTGTGCTTCTAGAGTCAGGTGGCCGCATTTGTACTTCTTGAGTTGGGTGGCCACGTGTGTGCTTCATGAGTTGGGTGCCGCGTGTGTGCTTCATGATTTGGGTGCCGCGTGTGTGTTTCTATAGTTGGGTGGCCATGTGTTTGCCTCTAGAGTTGGGTTGCCGCGTGTGTGCCTCTCGCCTTTGGGTGGCTGTGTGTGTGCTTCTTGAGTTGGGTGGCTGCGTCTGTGTTTCTAGAGTTGGGTGGTCTCGTGTGTGCTTGTCGAGTTGTGTGTCTGTTTCCGGGGTTGTGTGTTGCATCGGTATGTTGCTTTCATCGGGGTGTTTGTTCCGTCGTGGTCTGCTTCTACAGTCGGTTGGCTTTATGTGTGTTTTTAGCGTCGGGTGGCCGCGTGTGTGATTCTCGATTTGGGTGGCTACGTTTGTGCTTCTAGAGTTGGGTGGCCGTGTGTTTGCTTCTAGAGTTGGGTGGCCATGTGTGTGCTGCAAAGTTGGGTGGCCGTTTGTCTGTTGCTGGGAGTGTGTGTGTTGCGTTGGGGCCTGTGTTTTGTCAGGGTGTTTGTTTCATCGGGGTGTGCTACTAGAGTTGGGTGGCTGCATTTGTGCTTCTCGAGTTGGGTGGCCGCGTGTGTGATTCTAGAGTTGGGTGGCCGCGAGTTTGCTTCTAGTGCTGGGTGGCTGTGTGTGTGCTTCTCGTGTTGGTTGGCCGAGTGTGCTTCGCGATTTTAGTGGCCACGTGTGTGCTTCTAGAGTTGGGTGGGCATGTGTGTGCCTCTAGAGATGGGTGTGCGTGCATGTGCTTCTAGAGTTGGGTGGCCACACGTGTGCTTTTACAGTTGGGTGGCTGAGTATGTGCTTCTAGATTTGGGTGGTTATGCGTGTTCTTCTAGAGTTGGGTCACCGTGTGTGTGCTTCTAGAGTGGGTGGCCACACATGTGCTTCTCGAGTAGGGTGGCTGTGTGTGTGCTTCTCGAGTCGGTGGCCGCATCTGTGTTTCTAGAGTTGGGTAGTCTTGTGTGTGCTTGTCGAGTTGTGTGTCTGTTTCCGGGTTTGTGTGTTGCGTTGGTGTGTTTGTTTCATGGGGTGTTTGTTCCATCGGGGTCTGTTTCTAGAGTCGGGTGGCCGTGTGTGTGTGCTTGTTGAGTTGGGTGGCCGTATGTGTGCTTCTAGATTTGGCTGGACACGTGTGTGCTTCTAGACTTGGGTGACTGTGTGTGTGCTACAAAGTTGGGTGGCCGTGTGTCTGTTTCCGGGAGTGTGCTGCATCGGGGCATGTCGGGGTGTTTGTTTCGTCAGGTTGTGCTTCTAGAGTCAGGTGGCCACATTTGTGCTTCTTGAGCTGGGTGGCCGCGTGTGTGATTCCAGAGTTGGGTGGCCACGTGTTTGCTTCTAGTGCCAGGTGGCTGTGTGTGTGCTTCTTGATTTCGGTGGCCGCGTGTGCTTCTCGTGTTTAGTGGCCACATGTGTGCTTCTAGAGTTGGGTGGGCGTGCGTGTGCTTCTAGAGTTGGGTGGCTGCGTATGCGCTTCAAAATTTGGGTGGCCGTGCGTGTTCTTCTAGATTTGGGTCGCCATGCGTGTGCTTCTAGAGTTGGGTGACCACACATGTGCTTCTAGAGATGGGTGGGCATGCGTATGCTTCTAGAGTTGGGTGGCCGTGAGTGTGCTTCTAGAGTTAGGTGGCCGTGTGTTTGTTTCTGCTGGTGTGTGTTTCATCGGGGTGTGTGTTTTGTCGGGGTGTGCGTTTCATCGGGGTGTGTGTTCTGATGGGGTGTGCATGTCTTTTGGGGTGGGTGTGTTTTGGGGCATGTGCGTTTTATCGGTGTGTCTATTGCGACGGGGTGTGTGTGTGTTTTGGGGGCGGGTGTGTTTCGTGGCGGGTGTGTTTTGGGGCGGGTGTTTCAAGAGGTGGGTGGCCATGTGTGTGCTTCTTGAGTTTGGTGGTCATGCGCATGCTTCTAGTGTCAGGTGTCCGCACCTGTGCTTCTGGATTTGGGTGACAGTGCGTGTTATTCTAGAGTTGGGTCGCCATGTGTGTGCTTCTAGAGTTGGGTGGTCGCGAGTGCTTCTAGAGTTGGGTGGGCATGTGTGTGCTTCTGGAGTTGGGTGGCCATGTGTGTGCTTCTAGAGATGGGTGGGCATGCATGTGCTTCTAGGGTTTGGTGGCCGTGTGTCTGCTTCTCACATTGGGTGGTCGCATGTGTCCTTCTCGAGTTGGGTGGCCGTGTGTGTGCTTCTGGAGTTGGGTGGACGAGCGTGTGCTTCTAGAGTTGTGTGGACATGTTCGTGCTTCTAGAGTTGGTCGACCGTGCATGTGCTTCTATTGTTGGTTTGCCATGCTTGTGCTTCTGGAATTGGGTGGCCGTGCCTGTGCTTCTAGAGATTGGTGGCCGTGTATGTGATTCTAGAGTTGGGTGGCCATGCTTGTACATCTAGATTTGGGTGGCCGTGCATGTGCTTCTAGAGTTGGGAGGGCGTGCGCGTGCTTCAAGAGTTGGATAGGTGCTTCTGTGCTTCCACAGTTGGATGGCCCTGCAATTGATTTTAGATTTGGGTGGCCATGCATGTGCTTCTAGAGTTGTGAGGCCATGCATGTGCTTCTAGAGTTGGGCGGCCGTGCATGTGTTACTAGAGCTGTGTGGCCATGCATGTCCTTCAATAATAGGGTGGCCGTGCGTGTGCTTCTAGAGGTGGATGGCCACATGTGTGCTTCTAGGGTTGGGTGTCGGTGTGTGTGCTTCTAGATATGGATGGGTGTGGTGTGTGCTACAAGAGTTGGGTGGCTGTGCATCTGCTTCCAGAGTTGCGTGGGCATGTGTGTGCTTCTAGAGTTGGGTGGCCATGAGTGTGCACGTAGAGTTGGGTGGCTGTGCATGTTCTAGAAGAACAGACGTGGCCACCCATCTCTAGAAGCACAGGCGCATCCACCCAAATCAAGAAGCACAGATGTGGCCACCCAACTCTAGAAGCACATGCATGGCCACCCAACTCCAGAAGCAAACGCATGACCACCCAGATCTAGAAGCAAATGCACAGCCAGCCAACTCGGCAAGCACACGCATGGCCACCCAAGTCTAGAAGCACACACATGCCCACGCAACTCTAGAAGCACATGCACGACCACCCAACACAAGAAGCACCCACCACGCCCATCCATATCTAGAAGTACACACACCGACACCCAACCCTAGAAGCACACACGCAGCCACCCACTTGTAGAAGCACATGCACGGCCACCCTATTATTGAAGGACATGCCACTCAAAACTAGAGGTACACGTGCGTCCAACCAAATCGAGAAGCACAGACGTGTCATCCAACTCTAGAAGCACACACATGTCCAGCCAAATCTAGAAGCACACAGGCGTCTGCCCAACTCGAGAAGCACACAGACAGCCACGCAAGTCGAGATGCACATATGTGGCCACCCAACTCAAGAATCACACACGCGGGCAAAAACTTCGAGAAGCACACACACAGCCAGCCAAGTCTAGAAGCACACACATGGCCACGCAACTCTAGAAGCTGACACATGGCCACCCAAAACTAGAAGCACATGCATGTCCAGCCAAATCGAGAAGCACAGACACAGCCATCCAACTCCAGAAGCACACCCGTGTCCAGCCAAATCATAAAGCACACACGCGGCCACTAAAATCGAGAAGCACACATGCAGCCACCCAACTCCAGAAGCACATACACGGGCACCCAACTCTAGAAGCAAACAAGTAGTCCCCCAAGTCGAGAAGCACTCACATGGCCACGAAATTTGAGAAGCACACACGTGGCCATCCAACTCAAGAGGCACACACGTGGCCACCCAATTCGAGATGCACACATGTAGCCACCCAACTCTAGAAGCAAACATGTGACCACCCAACTCTTGAAGCACACACTTGGCCACACAACTCAAGAAGCACACACGCGGCCACCAGACGCTAGAAGCACACACGCGTCCAACCAAATCGAGAAGCACACACACGGCCATCCAACTCTAGAAGCACATGCACGTCCAACCAAATCTAGAAGCACACATGCAGTCACCCGACTTGACAAGCACACACGTGACCACTCAACTCAAGAAGAACAACGAGCCCACCCGACTCTAGAAGCACACACGCGGACACCTGACTCTAGAAGCACACATGGAGCCACCTGACACTAGAAGCACACAAGCCAACACCCAAATCTAGAATCACACGTGCGGCCACCCAACTTGAGAAGTAGAGGCGCGGCCACCAATCTCTAGGAGTACAATCAGCTCCACCCAACTCTAGAAGCACATGCACAGCCAAACAACTCTAGAAGCACAGGCACAGCCAACCAAATCTGGAAGCACAGGCGCAGCCAGTCAACTCTAGAAGCACACGCACGCCCATCCAACACTTGAAGCACATGCACGCCCACCAACACTAGAAGCACACACACGGCCACCCAAATCTAGTTGCAAAAGCACAGCCACCCAATTGTAGAAGCACACGCACAGCCACCCACCTCTACAAGCACACACACAGCCATTCATCTCTAGAAGCACACACATGCCCACGCAACTCTAGAAGAACATGCACGGCCACCCAAATCTAGAAGCACACCCGCCCACCCATATCTAGAAACAACCACATGGGCACCCAACTCTAGAAACACACATGTGGCCACCCAACTCGAGAAACACACACGCAGCTACCTAACTATAGAAGGACACACGAGGCCACCGACTCTAGAAGCACACATGCAGCCACCCAACTCTAGAAGCACACAAGTGGACTCCCAAATCTAGTATCACACAAGGGGCCACCCAACTCTAGAAGCACACACACGGCCACCCAACTCTAGAAGCACACATGCAGCCACCCAACTCTAGAATCATTCAAGCGGACTCCCAAATCTAGTATCACACAAGCGGCCACCCAACTCTAGAAGCATACACGTGGCCACCCAACTCTAGAAGCACACACGCGGCCACCCAACTCGAGAATCACACACGCGGCCATGAAATGCGAGAAGCACACGCACAGCCACCCAACTCCAGTATCACACCTATGGCCACCCAACTCTAGAAGCACACACGCGCCCACCCAAATCTACAAGCACCCACGCATCCACCCAACACTAGAGGCACACATGCATCCAGCCAAATCGAGAAGCACAGATGCAGCCATCCAAATCTAGAAGCACACACGTGGCCACACAACTCGAGATGCATTATGCGGTCACCCAACCCAAGAATCATACATACGGCCACCCAACTCCAGTATCACACCTATGACCACCCAACTCTAGAAGCACACAGACGCCCATCCAAATCTACAAGCACCCACGCGGCTACCCAACACTAGAGGCACATATGCGTCCAGCCAAATCGAGAAGCACAGATGCGGCCATCCAACTCTAGGAGCACACGTGCGTCCAGCCAAATCTAGAAGCACACACGTGGCCACACAATTCGAGATGCATTATGCAGCCACCCAACTCGAGAATCAAACATACGGCCACCCAACTCTAGAAGCACACACACGGCCACGCAACTCTAGAAGCACACACACGGCCACCCAAAACTAGAATCACATGCACATCCAGCCAAATCTAGAAGCACACAAGCAGCCACATAAATCTGGAAGCACACACGCAGACACCCGACTCTAGAAGCACACACGTGGCAACCCAACTGTAGAAGTACACATGCAGCCACCCAACTCTAGAAGCACACAAGCAGACTCCCAAATCTAGTATCACACAAGCGGCCACCCAACTCTAGAAGCACACACGCATCCACCCAAAACTAGAATCACATGCGCGTCCATCCAAATCAAGAAGCACAGATGTGGCCATCCAACTCTAGAAGCACACGTGTGACTAGCCAACTCTAGAAGCACACACGCAGCCACCAAGCTCTAGAAGCAAACACGCAGCCACCCAAATCTAGAAGCAGACATGTGGCCAACCAACTCGAGAAGCACACACACATCCAGCCAAATCTTAAAGCACACACACAGCCACCCGACTCGACAAGCACACACGCGACCAACCAACTCTAGAAGCACACACGCAGCCACCAAACTCGAGAAGCACACACGTGGGCTACCAAGACAAGAAGCACACATACGGCCACCCAATTCGAGATGCACACACGTGGCCACCCAACTCTAGAAGCAAACACACGGCCACCCAACTCTAGAAGCACACCCTTGGCCACCCAACACGTGAGGCAGACATGCGGCCACTCAACGCTAGAAGCACATATGTGGCCACACAACTCTGGAAGCACACACACTGGCACATAACTCGAGAAGCACACACGTGGCCACCTAACTCTAGAAGGACACACATGCCCACGCAACTCTAGAAGCACATGCACGACCACCCAACACAAGAAGCACCCACCACGCCCATCCATATCTAGAAGTACACACACCGACACCCAACCCTAGAAGCACACACGCAGCCACCCACTTGTAGAAGCACATGCACGGCCACCCTATTATTGAAGGACATGCCACTCAACACTAGAGGTACACGTGCGTCCAACCAAATCGAGAAGCACAGACGTGTCATCCAACTCTAGAAGCACACACATGTCCAGCCAAATCTAGAAGCACACAGGCGTCTGCCCAACTCGAGAAGCACACACACAGCCACGCAAGTCGAGATGCACATATGTGGCCACCCAACTCAAGAATCACACACGCGGGCAAAAACTTCGAGAAGCACACACACAGCCAGCCAAGTCTAGAAGCACACACATGGCCACGCAACTCTAGAAGCTGACACATGGCCACCCAAAACTAGAAGCACATGCATGTCCAGCCAAATCGAGAAGCACAGACACGGCCATCCAACTCCAGAAGCACACCCGTGTCCAGCCAAATCATAAAGCACACACGCGGCCACTAAAATCGAGAAGCACACATGCAGCCACCCAACTCCAGAAGCACATACACGGGCACCCAACTCTAGAAGCAAACAAGTGGTCCCCCAAGTCGAGAAGCACTCACATGGCCACGAAATTTGAGAAGCACACACGTGGCCATCCAACTCAAGAGGCACACACGTGGCCACCCAATTCGAGATGCACACATGTAGCCACCCAACTCTAGAAGCAAACATGTGACCACCCAACTCTTGAAGCACACACTTGGCCACACAACTCAAGAAGCACACACGCGGCCACCAGACGCTAGAAGCACACACGCGTCCAACCAAATCGAGAAGCACACACACGGCCATCCAACTCTAGAAGCACATGCACGTCCAACCAAATCTAGAAGCACACATGCAGTCACCCGACTTGACAAGCACACACGTGACCACTCAACTCAAGAAGCACAACGAGCCCACCCGACTCTAGAAGCACACACGCGGACACCTGACTCTAGAAGCACACATGGAGCCACCTGACACTAGAAGCACACAAGCCAACACCCAAATCTAGAATCACACGTGCGGCCACCCAACTTGAGAAGTAGAGGCGCGGCCACCAATCTCTAGGAGTACAATCAGCTCCACCCAACTCTAGAAGCACATGCACAGCCAAACAACTCTAGAAGCACAGGCACAGCCAACCAAATCTGGAAGCACAGGCGCAGCCAGTCAACTCTAGAAGCACACGCACGCCCATCCAACACTTGAAGCACATGCACGCCCACCAACACTAGAAGCACACACACGGCCACCCAAATCTAGTTGCAAAAGCACAGCCACCCAATTGTAGAAGCACACGCACAGCCACCCACCTCTACAAGCACACACACAGCCATTCATCTCTAGAAGCACACACATGCCCACGCAACTCTAGAAGAACATGCACGGCCACCCAAATCTAGAAGCACACCCGCCCACCCATATCTAGAAACAACCACATGGGCACCCAACTCTAGAAACACACATGTGGCCACCCAACTCGAGAAACACACACGCAGCTACCTAACTATAGAAGGACACACGAGGCCACCGACTCTAGAAGCACACATGCAGCCACCCAACTCTAGAAGCACACAAGTGGACTCCCAAATCTAGTATCACACAAGGGGCCACCCAACTCTAGAAGCACACACACGGCCACCCAACTCTAGAAGCACACATGCAGCCACCCAACTCTAGAATCATTCAAGCGGACTCCCAAATCTAGTATCACACAAGCGGCCACCCAACTCTAGAAGCATACACGTGGCCACCCAACTCTAGAAGCACACACGCGGCCACCCAACTCGAGAATCACACACGCGGCCATGAAATGCGAGAAGCACACGCACAGCCACCCAACTCCAGTATCACACCTATGGCCACCCAACTCTAGAAGCACACACGCGCCCACCCAAATCTACAAGCACCCACGCATCCACCCAACACTAGAGGCACACATGCATCCAGCCAAATCGAGAAGCACAGATGCAGCCATCCAAATCTAGAAGCACACACGTGGCCACACAACTCGAGATGCATTATGCGGTCACCCAACCCAAGAATCATACATACGGCCACCCAACTCCAGTATCACACCTATGACCACCCAACTCTAGAAGCACACAGACGCCCATCCAAATCTACAAGCACCCACGCGGCTACCCAACACTAGAGGCACATATGCGTCCAGCCAAATCGAGAAGCACAGATGCGGCCATCCAACTCTAGGAGCACACGTGCGTCCAGCCAAATCTAGAAGCACACACGTGGCCACACAATTCGAGATGCATTATGCAGCCACCCAACTCGAGAATCAAACATACGGCCACCCAACTCTAGAAGCACACACACGGCCACGCAACTCTAGAAGCACACACACGGCCACCCAAAACTAGAATCACATGCACATCCAGCCAAATCTAGAAGCACACAAGCAGCCACATAAATCTGGAAGCACACACGCAGACACCCGACTCTAGAAGCACACACGTGGCAACCCAACTGTAGAAGTACACATGCAGCCACCCAACTCTAGAAGCACACAAGCAGACTCCCAAATCTAGTATCACACAAGCGGCCACCCAACTCTAGAAGCACACACGCATCCACCCAAAACTAGAATCACATGCGCGTCCATCCAAATCAAGAAGCACAGATGTGGCCATCCAACTCTAGAAGCACACGTGTGACTAGCCAACTCTAGAAGCACACACGCAGCCACCAAGCTCTAGAAGCAAACACGCAGCCACCCAAATCTAGAAGCAGACATGTGGCCAACCAACTCGAGAAGCACACACACATCCAGCCAAATCTTAAAGCACACACACAGCCACCCGACTCGACAAGCACACACGCGACCAACCAACTCTAGAAGCACACACGCAGCCACCAAACTCGAGAAGCACACACGTGGGCTACCAAGACAAGAAGCACACATACGGCCACCCAATTCGAGATGCACACACGTGGCCACCCAACTCTAGAAGCAAACACACGGCCACCCAACTCTAGAAGCACACCCTTGGCCACCCAACACGTGAGGCAGACATGCGGCCACTCAACGCTAGAAGCACATATGTGGCCACACAACTCTGGAAGCACACACACTGGCACATAACTCGAGAAGCACACACGTGGCCACCTAACTCTAGAAGGACACACATGCCCACGCAACTCTAGAAGCACATGCACGACCACCCAACACAAGAAGCACCCACCACGCCCATCCATATCTAGAAGTACACACACCGACACCCAACCCTAGAAGCACACACGCAGCCACCCACTTGTAGAAGCACATGCACGGCCACCCTATTATTGAAGGACATGCCACTCAACACTAGAGGTACACGTGCGTCCAACCAAATCGAGAAGCACAGACGTGTCATCCAACTCTAGAAGCACACACATGTCCAGCCAAATCTAGAAGCACACAGGCGTCTGCCCAACTCGAGAAGCACACACACAGCCACGCAAGTCGAGATGCACATATGTGGCCACCCAACTCAAGAATCACACACGCGGGCAAAAACTTCGAGAAGCACACACACAGCCAGCCAAGTCTAGAAGCACACACATGGCCACGCAACTCTAGAAGCTGACACATGGCCACCCAAAACTAGAAGCACATGCATGTCCAGCCAAATCGAGAAGCACAGACACGGCCATCCAACTCCAGAAGCACACCCGTGTCCAGCCAAATCATAAAGCACACACGCGGCCACTAAAATCGAGAAGCACACATGCAGCCACCCAACTCCAGAAGCACATACACGGGCACCCAACTCTAGAAGCAAACAAGTGGTCCCCCAAGTCGAGAAGCACTCACATGGCCACGAAATTTGAGAAGCACACACGTGGCCATCCAACTCAAGAGGCACACACGTGGCCACCCAATTCGAGATGCACACATGTAGCCACCCAACTCTAGAAGCAAACATGTGACCACCCAACTCTTGAAGCACACACTTGGCCACACAACTCAAGAAGCACACACGCGGCCACCAGACGCTAGAAGCACACACGCGTCCAACCAAATCGAGAAGCACACACACGGCCATCCAACTCTAGAAGCACATGCACGTCCAACCAAATCTAGAAGCACACATGCAGTCACCCGACTTGACAAGCACACACGTGACCACTCAACTCAAGAAGCACAACGAGCCCACCCGACTCTAGAAGCACACACGCGGACACCTGACTCTAGAAGCACACATGGAGCCACCTGACACTAGAAGCACACAAGCCAACACCCAAATCTAGAATCACACGTGCGGCCACCCAACTTGAGAAGTAGAGGCGCGGCCACCAATCTCTAGGAGTACAATCAGCTCCACCCAACTCTAGAAGCACATGCACAGCCAAACAACTCTAGAAGCACAGGCACAGCCAACCAAATCTGGAAGCACAGGCGCAGCCAGTCAACTCTAGAAGCACACGCACGCCCATCCAACACTTGAAGCACATGCACGCCCACCAACACTAGAAGCACACACACGGCCACCCAAATCTAGTTGCAAAAGCACAGCCACCCAATTGTAGAAGCACACGCACAGCCACCCACCTCTACAAGCACACACACAGCCATTCATCTCTAGAAGCACACACATGCCCACGCAACTCTAGAAGAACATGCACGGCCACCCAAATCTAGAAGCACACCCGCCCACCCATATCTAGAAACAACCACATGGGCACCCAACTCTAGAAACACACATGTGGCCACCCAACTCGAGAAACACACACGCAGCTACCTAACTATAGAAGGACACACGAGGCCACCGACTCTAGAAGCACACATGCAGCCACCCAACTCTAGAAGCACACAAGTGGACTCCCAAATCTAGTATCACACAAGGGGCCACCCAACTCTAGAAGCACACACACGGCCACCCAACTCTAGAAGCACACATGCAGCCACCCAACTCTAGAATCATTCAAGCGGACTCCCAAATCTAGTATCACACAAGCGGCCACCCAACTCTAGAAGCATACACGTGGCCACCCAACTCTAGAAGCACACACGCGGCCACCCAACTCGAGAATCACACACGCGGCCATGAAATGCGAGAAGCACACGCACAGCCACCCAACTCCAGTATCACACCTATGGCCACCCAACTCTAGAAGCACACACGCGCCCACCCAAATCTACAAGCACCCACGCATCCACCCAACACTAGAGGCACACATGCATCCAGCCAAATCGAGAAGCACAGATGCAGCCATCCAAATCTAGAAGCACACACGTGGCCACACAACTCGAGATGCATTATGCGGTCACCCAACCCAAGAATCATACATACGGCCACCCAACTCCAGTATCACACCTATGACCACCCAACTCTAGAAGCACACAGACGCCCATCCAAATCTACAAGCACCCACGCGGCTACCCAACACTAGAGGCACATATGCGTCCAGCCAAATCGAGAAGCACAGATGCGGCCATCCAACTCTAGGAGCACACGTGCGTCCAGCCAAATCTAGAAGCACACACGTGGCCACACAATTCGAGATGCATTATGCAGCCACCCAACTCGAGAATCAAACATACGGCCACCCAACTCTAGAAGCACACACACGGCCACGCAACTCTAGAAGCACACACACGGCCACCCAAAACTAGAATCACATGCACATCCAGCCAAATCTAGAAGCACACAAGCAGCCACATAAATCTGGAAGCACACACGCAGACACCCGACTCTAGAAGCACACACGTGGCAACCCAACTGTAGAAGTACACATGCAGCCACCCAACTCTAGAAGCACACAAGCAGACTCCCAAATCTAGTATCACACAAGCGGCCACCCAACTCTAGAAGCACACACGCATCCACCCAAAACTAGAATCACATGCGCGTCCATCCAAATCAAGAAGCACAGATGTGGCCATCCAACTCTAGAAGCACACGTGTGACTAGCCAACTCTAGAAGCACACACGCAGCCACCAAGCTCTAGAAGCAAACACGCAGCCACCCAAATCTAGAAGCAGACATGTGGCCAACCAACTCGAGAAGCACACACACATCCAGCCAAATCTTAAAGCACACACACAGCCACCCGACTCGACAAGCACACACGCGACCAACCAACTCTAGAAGCACACACGCAGCCACCAAACTCGAGAAGCACACACGTGGGCTACCAAGACAAGAAGCACACATACGGCCACCCAATTCGAGATGCACACACGTGGCCACCCAACTCTAGAAGCAAACACACGGCCACCCAACTCTAGAAGCACACCCTTGGCCACCCAACACGTGAGGCAGACATGCGGCCACTCAACGCTAGAAGCACATATGTGGCCACACAACTCTGGAAGCACACACACTGGCACATAACTCGAGAAGCACACACGTGGCCACCTAACTCTAGAAGGACACACATGCCCACGCAACTCTAGAAGCACATGCACGACCACCCAACACAAGAAGCACCCACCACGCCCATCCATATCTAGAAGTACACACACCGACACCCAACCCTAGAAGCACACACGCAGCCACCCACTTGTAGAAGCACATGCACGGCCACCCTATTATTGAAGGACATGCCACTCAACACTAGAGGTACACGTGCGTCCAACCAAATCGAGAAGCACAGACGTGTCATCCAACTCTAGAAGCACACACATGTCCAGCCAAATCTAGAAGCACACAGGCGTCTGCCCAACTCGAGAAGCACACACACAGCCACGCAAGTCGAGATGCACATATGTGGCCACCCAACTCAAGAATCACACACGCGGGCAAAAACTTCGAGAAGCACACACACAGCCAGCCAAGTCTAGAAGCACACACATGGCCACGCAACTCTAGAAGCTGACACATGGCCACCCAAAACTAGAAGCACATGCATGTCCAGCCAAATCGAGAAGCACAGACACGGCCATCCAACTCCAGAAGCACACCCGTGTCCAGCCAAATCATAAAGCACACACGCGGCCACTAAAATCGAGAAGCACACATGCAGCCACCCAACTCCAGAAGCACATACACGGGCACCCAACTCTAGAAGCAAACAAGTGGTCCCCCAAGTCGAGAAGCACTCACATGGCCACGAAATTTGAGAAGCACACACGTGGCCATCCAACTCAAGAGGCACACACGTGGCCACCCAATTCGAGATGCACACATGTAGCCACCCAACTCTAGAAGCAAACATGTGACCACCCAACTCTTGAAGCACACACTTGGCCACACAACTCAAGAAGCACACACGCGGCCACCAGACGCTAGAAGCACACACGCGTCCAACCAAATCGAGAAGCACACACACGGCCATCCAACTCTAGAAGCACATGCACGTCCAACCAAATCTAGAAGCACACATGCAGTCACCCGACTTGACAAGCACACACGTGACCACTCAACTCAAGAAGCAAAACGAGCCCACCCGACTCTAGAAGCACACACGCGGACACCTGACTCTAGAAGCACACATGGAGCCACCTGACACTAGAAGCACACAAGCCAACACCCAAATCTAGAATCACACGTGCGGCCACCCAACTTGAGAAGTAGAGGCGCGGCCACCAATCTCTAGGAGTACAATCAGCTCCACCCAACTCTAGAAGCACATGCACAGCCAAACAACTCTAGAAGCACAGGCACAGCCAACCAAATCTGGAAGCACAGGCGCAGCCAGTCAACTCTAGAAGCACACGCACGCCCATCCAACACTTGAAGCACATGCACGCCCACCAACACTAGAAGCACACACACGGCCACCCAAATCTAGTTGCAAAAGCACAGCCACCCAATTGTAGAAGCACACGCACAGCCACCCACCTCTACAAGCACACACACAGCCATTCATCTCTAGAAGCACACACATGCCCACGCAACTCTAGAAGAACATGCACGGCCACCCAAATCTAGAAGCACACCCGCCCACCCATATCTAGAAACAACCACATGGGCACCCAACTCTAGAAACACACATGTGGCCACCCAACTCGAGAAGCACACACGCAGCTACCTAACTATAGAAGGACACACGAGGCCACCGACTCTAGAAGCACACATGCAGCCACCCAACTCTAGAAGCACACAAGTGGACTCCCAAATCTAGTATCACACAAGGGGCCACCCAACTCTAGAAGCACACACACGGCCACCCAACTCTAGAAGCACACATGCAGCCACCCAACTCTAGAATCATTCAAGCGGACTCCCAAATCTAGTATCACACAAGCGGCCACCCAACTCTAGAAGCATACACGTGGCCACCCAACTCTAGAAGCACACACGCGGCCACCCAACTTGAGAATCACACACGCGGCCATGAAATGCGAGAAGCACACGCACAGCCACCCAACTCCAGTATCACACCTATGGCCACCCAACTCTAGAAGCACACACGCGCCCACCCAAATCTACAAGCACCCACGCATCCACCCAACACTAGAGGCACACATGCATCCAGCCAAATCGAGAAGCACAGATGCAGCCATCCAAATCTAGAAGCACACACGTGGCCACACAACTCGAGATGCATTATGCGGTCACCCAACCCAAGAATCATACATACGGCCACCCAACTCCAGTAACACACCTATGACCACCCAACTCTAGAAGCACACAGACGCCCATCCAAATCTACAAGCACCCACGCGGCTACCCAACACTAGAGGCACATATGCGTCCAGCCAAATCGAGAAGCACAGATGCGGCCATCCAACTCTAGGAGCACACGTGCGTCCAGCCAAATCTAGAAGCACACACGCGGCCACACAATTCGAGATGCATTATGCAGCCACCCAACTCGAGAATCACACATGCGGCAACGAAATTCGAGTAGCACACACACGGCCACCCAACCCGAGAATCAAACATACGGCCACCCAACTCTAGAAGCACACACACGGCCACGCAACTCTAGAAGCACACACACGGCCACCCAAAACTAGAATCACATGCACATCCAGCCAAATCTAGAAGCACACAAGCAGCCACATAAATCTGGAAGCACACACGCAGACACCCGACTCTAGAAGCACACACGTGGCAACCCAACTGTAGAAGTACACATGCAGCCACCCAACTCTAGAAGCACACAAGCGGACTCCCAAATCTAGTATCACACAAGCGGCCACCCAACTCTAGAAGCACACACGCATCCACCCAAAACTAGAATCACATGCGCGTCCAGCCAAATCAAGAAGCACAGATGTGGTCATCCAACTCTAGAAGCACACGTGTGACTAGCCAACTCTAGAAGCACACACGCAGCCACCAAGCTCTAGAAGCAAACACGCAGCCACCCAAATCTAGAAGCAGACATGTGGCCAACCAACTCGAGAAGCACACACACATCCAGCCAAATCTTAAAGCACACACACGGCCACCCGACTCGACAAGCACACACGCGACCAACCAACTCTAGAAGCACACACGCAGCCACCAAACTCGAGAAGCACACACATGGGCTACCAAGACGAGAAGCACACATGCGGCCACCCAATTCGAGATGCACACACGTGGCCACCCAACTCTAGAAGCAAACACACGGCCACCCAACTCTAGAAGCAGACCCTTGGCCACCCAACACGTGAGGCAGACATGCGGCCACTCAACGCTAGAAGCACATATGTGGCCACACAACTCTGGAAGCACACACACTGGCACATAACTCGAGAAGCACACACGTGGCCACCTAACTCTAGAAGGACACACGAGGCCACCCGACTCTAGAAGCACTCACGTGGCCACCCGACTCTAGACGCACACACGTGGCCGCCCAACTCTAGAAGCACACACGTGACCGCCCAACTCCAGAAGCACACACGCAGTCACGCAACACTAGAAGCACACAAGCGGATTCCCAAATCTAGAAAAACACAAGCGGACACCCAACTAGAGAAGCACACACGCAGCCACCCAACTTGAGAAGCACAAGTGCGGCCACCAAGCTCTAGGAGTACATGCACGGTCACCCAAATCTAGAAGCACACGCAAACCCACCCAACTCTAGAGGCACACACGCCCACCCAACTCTAGAAGCATACACGTGGCACCTAAATCTAGAAGCAAACATGCTGCCACCCAACTCAAGAAGCACAAACGCGGCTACCCAACTCTAGAAGCACACACAAGGCCATTCCTACTCTAGCAGCACAACCCGACGAAACGAACACCCTGATGAAAAACTCACCCCAACACAGCACACAACCCTGGAAACAGACTCACGTCCTCCCAACTCTAGAAGCACATGCGTGGTAACACAAGTCGAGAAGCACACACGCGGCCACCAAATTCAGGAAGCACACACGTGGCTACCCAACTCTAGAAGCAGACCCCAATGAAACAAAAACGAGAAACAAAACCCAATGCAACAGACACCCCCTGAAACAGACACACAGCCACCCAACTCCAGAAACACGCACACGGCCAACCAACTCTAGAAGCACACAGGCGGCCATCCGACTCGACAAGCACACACGCAACCACCCAACTCTAGAAGCACACATGCATGGTCACTCAAATCTAGAAGCACATGCAAACCCATCCAACTCTAGAGGCATGCCCACCCTACTCTAGAAGCACACACGCAACCACCCAACTCTAGAAGCACACACGCGGCCACCCAACTCGAGAAGTACACACATGGCCATCCAATTCGAGAAGCAAATATGCGGCCAAGCTACTCGAGAATCACACACATGGCCACGAAATTCGAGGAGCACATCCAAGGCCACCCAACTCTAGAAGCACCCACCCAACACTAAAGGCAAACACATGGCCACCCAACTCTAGAAGCACACACACGGCCAAACATCTCTAGAAGCACATGCACATCGAGCCAAATCTAGAAGCACAGGCACAGCCACCCAACTCTGGAAGCACACACGGGACCAGCCAACTCCAGAAGCATGCACACAGCCACCCAACTCTAGAAGCACACACACGGCCAACCAATTGTAGAAACAGCACCCGGCACCCAACTGGAGAAGCACACGTGCATCCAGCCAAATCGAGAAGCACACACGCAGCCATCCAACTCCAGAGGCACACGCGCATCCAGCCAAAACTAGAAGCACACACATGGCCACCCAAATCTAGAAGCACCCACGTGGCCATCCAATACTAGAGGCACACATGTGTCCAGCCAAATCAAGAAGCACAGACACGGCCATCCAACTCTGAAAGCACACACCGTCCAGCCAAATCTAGAAGCACACACGCAGCCACCAAATTCGGGAAGCACACACGCGGCCACACAACTCTAGAAGCAGACCCCAATGAAACAAAAACCCCGATGAGACACACATCCCAACGCAACAGACACTCCCAGAAACAGACACATGGCCACCCAACTCCAGAAGCACACACGCAACCATCCAACTCTATAAGTGGACTGCCAAATCTAGAATCACACAAGCGGCCACCCAACTCGAGAAGCACACATGCAGCCATGCAACTTGAGAAGCAAAAGCGCGGCCACCAATCTCTAGGAGTACATGCATGGCCACACAAATCTAGAATCACTGGTGCGGCCAGCCAACTCCAGAAGCACACGCATGGCCACACAACTTTAGAAGAACACCCGTGGCCATCCATGTCAGGAAGTATACGCATGGCTACCAAAAGCTAGACACACACGCACAGCCACCTAACTCTAGAAGCACACGCATGGCCACCCAACTCTAAAAGCACATGCATGGCCACCCAACTCTAGAAGCACAAGCATGGCTACCCAACTCTAGAAGCACACACACGCCCGCCCATATCTAGAAGCACACACATGGACACCCACCTCTAGAAGCACACACCTGGCCACCTATCTCTAGAAGCACACACAAAGCCACCCTATTATAGAAGGACATGTACGGCCACACAGCTCTAGAAGCACATGCAAGGCCACCAAACTCTTGAAGCACAAGCACGGCCACCCATCACTAGAAGCACATACACGGCCACTCAACTCTATAAGCACCCGCACAGCCACGCAACTCTAGAAGCAGACCCCAATGAAACAAAAACCCCGATGAGACACACATCCCAACGCAACAGACACCCCCAGAAACAAACACACGGCCACCCAACTCCAGTAGCACACACGCAACCATCCAACTCTATAAGCGGACTGCCAAATCTAGAATCACACAAGCGGCCACCCAACTCCAGAAGCACGCATGCAGCCATGCAACTTGAGAAGCACAAGTGCGGCCACCAATCTCTAGGAGTACATGCACGGCCACACAAATCTAGGTGCACACACATGGCCACCCAACTCTAGACGCACACGCACGGCCACCCTATTATAGAAGGACACACAAGGCCACACAGCTCCAGAAACACACGCATGGCCTCCCAACTCTAGAAGCACACGCATGGCTTCACAACTGTAAAAGCACATGCAAGGCCACCAAACTCTTGAAGTACAGGCACGGCCACCTATCACTAGAAGCACACGCTCGTACACCCAACTCTAGAAGCACATGCACAGCCACCCAACACGAGAAGCACACACACACCCACTCAAATCTGGAACCACACACACGCGCACCCATATCTAGAAGCACACACACGGCCACCAACTCTAGAACCACACACACAAACCACCCAACTCGAGAAGCACAGGCGCGGCCACCCAACTCTAGAAGTAGACACAGGGCCACCCAACTCCAGAAGCACACGCACAGCCATGCAACTCCAGAAGCACACACAAGCCCATCCAACTCTAGAAGCACACACACACACACCTAACTCTAGAAGGAAACACGTGGCCACCCACCTCTAGAAGCACACACCTGGCCACCTATCTCTAGAAGCACACACACAGCCACCTTATTATAGAAGAACACGTACGGCCACACAGCTCTAGAAACACATGCAAGGCCACCAAACTCTTGAAGCACAAGCACGGCCACCCATCACTAGAAGCACATACACGGCCACCCAACTCTATAAGCACCCGCACGGCCACGCAACTGTAGAAGCAAACTCAGGGCCACCCAACTGTGGTAGCACACAAGCGCCCATCCAACTCTTCACGCATGCACAAGCCCTCCCTACTTTAGAAGCACATGCACGGCCACACAAATCTAGGTGCACACACATGGCCACCCAACTCTAGAAGCACACGCATGGCCACCCTATTATAGAAGGACACACACGGCCAATTAGCTCCAGAAACACATGCATGGCCTCCCAACTCTAGAAGCACACGCATGGCTTCACAACTGTAGAAGCACATGCAAGGCCACCAAACTCTTGAAGTACAGGCACGGCCACCTATCACTAGAAGCACACACTCGTACACCCAACTCTAGAAGCACATGCACAGCCACCCAACACGAGAAGCACACACACGCCCACTCAAATCTGGAACCACATACACGCCCACCCATATCCAGAAGCACACACACGGCCACCAACTCTAGAACCACACACACAAGACCACCCAACTCGAGAAGCACAGGCGCGGCCACCCAACTCTAGAAGTAGACACACGGCCACCCAACTCCAGAAGCATACGCACAGCCACGCAACTCCAGAAGCACACACACACACACACACCTAACTCTAGAGGGAAATACGTGGCCACCCAACTCTAGAAGCACATACATGGCCACCCAACTCTAGAAGCACACTCGTGGCCACACGACTGTAGAAGCACATGCACGGTGACCCAACTCTAGAAGAACATGCGTGGTCATCCAAATCTAGAAGAACAGGCACGGCAACCCGACACTAGATGCATGCGCATGGCCACCAAACTCAAAAAGCACACACATGGCGACCCACCTCTTGAAACACCAGCCCCAAAACACACCCGCCCCGAAAGACACCCACCAAAAAACGCACACCCCGACAAAACACACACCCTGACAAAACACACACCCTCAGAAACACACACATAGCCATCCAACTCTAGAAGCACTCAAACGGCCACCCAACTCTAGAAGCACACACACAGTGACCAAACTCTAGAAGCTCATGCACGGCCACCCATCACTAGAAGCACATGCACAGCCACCCAACTCGAGAAGCACATGCAGGCCCACCCAACTCGAGAAGCACACACGTGGCCACCCAAATTGAGAAGCACACATGCGGCCACTCAAATTGAGAAGCACACATGCAGCAACCCAGCACTAGAAGCACACACGTGGCCACCCAACACTAGAAGCACATGCGGGTCCAGCCAAATCGAGAAGCACAGGCGCGGCCACCCAACTCTAGAAGCACACTCACGTCCAGCCAAATCGAGAAGCACACATGCGGCCACCCAACTCGCAAACACACACGTGACCACACAACTCTGGATGCACACATGTGGCCACCCAACTCGAGAAGTACATACGCAACCGCCCAACTCTAGAAGCAAACACACGGCCGCCCAAAACTAGAAGCACTCACGCGGACACCCAACTCGAGAATCACAGACATGGAAACGAAATTCGAGAAGCACACACATGGCCACCCAACTCGAGAAGCAAGCACGTGGCCACCCAACTCTAAGATCGCACACATGGCCACCCAACTCTAGAAGTACACACGTGGCCACCCAACTCTAGAAGCACACGCATGTCCAGCCACATCTAGAAGTACAGGCGTGGGCACCTTACTCTAGAAGCACACATGCGCCCAGCCAAATATAGAAGCACACATGTGGCCTCTGGACTGGACAAGCACACACATGGCCACCTGACTCTAGAAGCACACCCCGATGGAAAAAAACACCCCGACAAAACACACACTCTGACGCAACACACAACCCTGGAAATAGACACACAACTCAACAAGCAGAAAGACGGCCGCCCAACTCCAGAAGCACACACGTGGCCACCCAACTCTAGAAGCACATGAAGCCAACACTAGAAGCACATGCGGGTCCAGCCAAATCAAGAAGCATAGACGCGGCCACCCAACTGTAGAAGCACACTCGTGTCCAGCCAAATCTAGAAGCACACATGTGGCCACCAGACTCGCAAACACACACACGACCACCCAACTCTGGATGCACACACTCAACCACCCAACTCGAGAAGTACATACGCGACCGCCCAACTCTAGAAGCAAACACGCAGCCACCCAAAACTAGAAGCACACACGAGGACACCCAACTCGAGAATCACATACACGGAAATGAAATTCGAGAAGCACACATGCGGCCACCCAACTCGAGAAGCACACATACGGCCACACCATTAGAGAAGCAGACACGCGGCCAACAACTTCAAGAAGAACACACGTGGCCACCCAACTCTAGAAGAACACACGTGGCCAAACAACTCTAGAAGCACACACATGGCCACCCAACTGCAGAAGCACACACGCAGCCACCCAACTCTAGAAGCACAAACCTGTCAAGCCAAATCTAGAAGCACACACACAGCCACCCAATTCTAGAAGCACACAGTCCACCACACAACTCGAGAAGCACACACGCAGCCACCCAACTCTAGAAGCAAGTGCGCATCGAGTCAAATCGAGAAGCATAGACACAGCCATCCAATTCTAGAAGCACATGCGCGTCCAGCCAAAACTAGAAGCATACAGGCGACCATCTGACTCGAAAAGCACACACGCGACCACCCAACACTAGCAGCACACATGCGGCCACCCAACTCGAGAAGTACACATGCGGCCACCCTACTCGAGAAGAACATATGCAGCCAAGCTACTCGAGAATCACACACATGGCCACAAAATTCGAGAAGCACACACACGGCCACCCAACTCCAGAAGCACACCCACGGCCACCCATCTCTTGAAGAACACACAGGGCCACCCAAATCTAGAAGCACCCACCCAACACTAGAGGCACACACTTAGCCACCCAACTCGAGAAGCACACAGGCGGTCACCCAATGACCCGATTCGAGAAACACACACATGTCCAGCCAAATCGACAAGCACAGACATGGCGATCAAACTCTAGAATGACAAGCGCATCCACCCAAATCTAGAAGCACCCAGCCAACATTAGAAACACACACGCGACCACCCAACTCTGGATGCACACACGCAGCAACCCAACTCCAGAAGTACATACGTGACCGCCCAACTCTAGAAGCAAACACGCGGCAACCCAAAATTAGAAGCACACACGCAGACCCCCAACTCGAGAAGCACAGGCGCGGCCACCCAACTCTAGAAGTAGACACAGGGCCACCCAACTCCAGAAGCACACGCACAGCCACGCAACTCCAGAAGCACACACAAGCCCATCCAACTCTAGAAGCACACACACACACACCTAACTCTAGAAGGAAACACGTGGCCACCCACCTCTAGAAGCACACACCTGGCCACCTATCTCTAGAAGCACACACACAGCCACCTTATTATAGAAGAACACGTACGGCCACACAGCTCTAGAAACACATGCAAGGCCACCAAACTCTTGAAGCACAAGCACGGCCACCCATCACTAGAAGCACATACACGGCCACCCAACTCTATAAGCACCCGCACGGCCACGCAACTCTAGAAGCAAACTCAGGGCCACCCAACTGTGGTAGCACACAAGCGCCCATCCAACTCTTCACGCATGCACAAGCCCTCCCTACTTTAGAAGCACATGCACGGCCACACAAATCTAGGTGCACACACATGGCCACCCAACTCTAGAAGCACACGCACGGCCACGCTATTATAGAAGGACACACACGGCCTCATAGCTCCAGAAACACACGCATGGCCTCCCAACTCTAGAAGCACACGCATGGCTTCACAACTGTAGAAGCACATGCAAGGCCACCAAACTCTTGAAGTACAGGCACGGCCACCTATCACTAGAAGCACACACTCGTACACCCAACTCTAGAAGCACATGCACAGCCACCCAACACGAGAAGCACACACACGCCCACTCAAATCTGGAACCACATACACGCCCACCCATATCCAGAAGCACACACACGGCCACCAACTCTAGAACCACACACACAAGACCACCCAACTCGAGAAGCACAGGCGCGGCCACCCAACTCTAGAAGTAGACACACGGCCACCCAACTCCAGAAGCATATGCACAGCCACGCAACTCCAGAAGCACACACATGCCCAGCCAACTCTAGAAGCACACACACACACACACACACCTAACTCTAGAGGGAAATACGTGGCCACCCAACTCTAGAAGCACATACATGGCCACCCAACTCTAGAAGCACACTCGTGGCCACACGACTGTAGAAGCACATGCACGGTGACCCAACTCTAGAAGAACATGCGTGGTCATCCAAATCTAGAAGAACAGGCACGGCAACCCGACACTAGATGCATGCGCATGGCCACCAAACTCAAAAAGCACACACATGGCGACCCACCTCTTGAAACACCAGCCCCAAAACACACCCGCCCCGAAAGACACCCACCAAAAAACGCACACCCCGACAAAACACACACCCTGACAAAACACACACCCTCGGAAACACACACATAGCCATCCAACTCTAGAAGCACTCAAACGGCCACCCAACTCTAGAAGCACACACACAGTGACCAAACTCTAGAAGCTCATGCACGGCCACCCATCACTAGAAGCACATGCACAGCCACCCAACTCGAGAAGCACATGCAGGCCCACCCAACTCGAGAAGCACACACGCGGCCACCCAAATTGAGAAGCACACATGCGGCCACTCAAATTGAGAAGCACACATGCAGCAACCCAGCACTAGAAGCACACACGTGGCCACCCAACACTAGAAGCACATGCGGGTCCAGCCAAATCGAGAAGCACAGGCGCGGCCACCCAACTCTAGAAGCACACTCACGTCCAGCCAAATCGAGAAGCACACATGCGGCCACCCAACTCGCAAACACACACGTGACCACACAACTCTGGATGCACACATGTGGCCACCCAACTCGAGAAGTACATACGCAACCGCCCAACTCTAGAAGCAAACACACGGCCGCCCAAAACTAGAAGCACTCACGCGGACACCCAACTCGAGAATCACAGACATGGAAACGAAATTCGAGAAGCACACACACGGCCACCCAACTCGAGAAGCAAGCACGTGGCCACCCAACTCTAAGATCGCACACATGGCCACCCAACTCTAGAAGTACACACGTGGCCACCCAACTCTAGAAGCACACGCATGTCCAGCCACATCTAGAAGTACAGGCGTGGGCACCTTACTCTAGAAGCACACATGCGCCCAGCCAAATATAGAAGCACACATGTGGCCTCTGGACTGGACAAGCACACACATGGCCACCTGACTCTAGAAGCACACCCCGATGGAAAAAAACACCCCGACAAAACACACACTCTGACGCAACACACAACCCTGGAAATAGACACACAACTCAACAAGCAGAAAGACGGCCGCCCAACTCCAGAAGCACACACGTGGCCACCCAACACTAGAAGCACACACGTGGCCACCCAACACTAGAAGCACATGAAGCCAACACTAGAAGCACATGCGGGTCCAGCCAAATCAAGAAGCATAGACGCGGCCACCCAACTGTAGAAGCACACTCGTGTCCAGCCAAATCTAGAAGCACACATGTGGCCACCAGACTCGCAAACACACACACGACCACCCAACTCTGGATGCACACACTCAACCACCCAACTCGAGAAGTACATACGTGACCGCCCAACTCTAGAAGCAAACACGCAGCCACCCAAAACTAGAAGCACACACGAGGACAGCCAACTCGAGAATCACATACACGGAAATGAAATTCGAGAAGCACACATGCGGCCACCCAACTCGAGAAGCACACATACGGCCACACCATTAGAGAAGCAGACACGCGGCCAACAACTTCAAGAAGAACACACGTGGCCACCCAACTCTAGAAGAACACACGTGGCCAAACAACTCTAGAAGCACACACATGGCCACCCAACTGCAGAAGCACACACGCAGCCACCCAACTCTAGAAGCACAAACCTGTCAAGCCAAATCTAGAAGCACACACACAGCCACCCAATTCTAGAAGCACACAGTCCACCACCCAACTCGAGAAGCACACAGGCGGTCACCCAATGACCCGATTCGAGAAACACACACATGTCCAGCCAAATCGACAAGCACAGACATGGCGATCAAACTCTAGAATGACAAGCGCATCCACCCAAATCTAGAAGCACCCAGCCAACATTAGAAACACACACGCGACCACCCAACTCTGGATGCACACACGCAGCAACCCAACTCCAGAAGTACATACGTGACCGCCCAACTCTAGAAGCAAACACGCGGCAACCCAAAATTAGAAGCACACACGCAGACCCCCAACTCGAGAAGCACAGGCACGGCCACCCAACTCTAGAAGTAGACACAGGGCCACCCAACTCCAGAAGCACACGCACAGCCATGCAACTCCAGAAGCACACACAAGCCCATCCAACTCTAGAAGCACACACACACACACCTAACTCTAGAAGGAAACACGTGGCCACCCACCTCTAGAAGCACACACCTGGCCACCTATCTCTAGAAGCACACACACAGCCACCTTATTATAGAAGAACACGTACGGCCACACAGCTCTAGAAACACATGCAAGGCCACCAAACTCTTGAAGCACAAGCACGGCCACCCATCACTAGAAGCACATACACGGCCACCCAACTCTATAAGCACCCGCACGGCCACGCAACTGTAGAAGCAAACTCAGGGCCACCCAACTGTGGTAGCACACAAGCGCCCATCCAACTCTTCACGCATGCACAAGCCCTCCCTACTTTAGAAGCACATGCACGGCCACACAAATCTAGGTGCACACACATGGCCACCCAACTCTAGAAGCACACGCACGGCCACGCTATTATAGAAGGACACACACGGCCTCATAGCTCCAGAAACACACGCATGGCCTCCCAACTCTAGAAGCACACGCATGGCTTCACAACTGTAGAAGCACATGCAAGGCCACCAAACTCTTGAAGTACAGGCACGGCCACCTATCACTAGAAGCACACACTCGTACACCCAACTCTAGAAGCACATGCACAGCCACCCAACACGAGAAGCACACACACGCCCACTCAAATCTGGAACCACATACACGCCCACCCATATCCAGAAGCACACACACGGCCACCAACTCTAGAACCACACACACAAGACCACCCAACTCGAGAAGCACAGGCGCGGCCACCCAACTCTAGAAGTAGACACACGGCCACCCAACTCCAGAAGCATACGCACAGCCACGCAACTCCAGAAGCACACACATGCCCAGCCAACTCTAGAAGCACACACACACACACACACCTAACTCTAGAGGGAAATACGTGGCCACCCAACTCTAGAAGCACATACATGGCCACCCAACTCTAGAAGCACACTCGTGGCCACACGACTGTAGAAGCACATGCACGGTGACCCAACTCTAGAAGAACATGCGTGGTCATCCAAATCTAGAAGAACAGGCACGGCAACCCGACACTAGATGCATGCGCATGGCCACCAAACTCAAAAAGCACACACATGGCGACCCACCTCTTGAAACACCAGCCCCAAAACACACCCGCCCCGAAAGACACCCACCAAAAAACGCACACCCCGACAAAACACACACCCTGACAAAACACACACCCTCGGAAACACACACATAGCCATCCAACTCTAGAAGCACTCAAACGGCCACCCAACTCTAGAAGCACACACACAGTGACCAAACTCTAGAAGCTCATGCACGGCCACCCATCACTAGAAGCACATGCACAGCCACCCAACTCGAGAAGCACATGCAGGCCCACCCAACTCGAGAAGCACACACGCGGCCACCCAAATTGAGAAGCACACATGCGGCCACTCAAATTGAGAAGCACACATGCAGCAACCCAGCACTAGAAGCACACACGTGGCCACCCAACACTAGAAGCACATGCGGGTCCAGCCAAATCGAGAAGCACAGGCGCGGCCACCCAACTCTAGAAGCACACTCACGTCCAGCCAAATCGAGAAGCACACATGCGGCCACCCAACTCGCAAACACACACGTGACCACACAACTCTGGATGCACACATGTGGCCACCCAACTCGAGAAGTACATACGCAACCGCCCAACTCTAGAAGCAAACACACGGCCGCCCAAAACTAGAAGCACTCACGCGGACACCCAACTCGAGAATCACAGACATGGAAACGAAATTCGAGAAGCACACACACGGCCACCCAACTCGAGAAGCAAGCACGTGGCCACCCAACTCTAAGATCGCACACATGGCCACCCAACTCTAGAAGCACATGAAGCCAACACTAGAAGCACATGCGGGTCCAGCCAAATCAAGAAGCATAGGCGCGGCCACCCAACTGTAGAAGCACACTCGTGTCCAGCCAAATCTAGAAGCACACATGTGGCCACCAGACTCGCAAACACACACACGACCACCCAACTCTGGATGCACACACTCAACCACCCAACTCGAGAAGTACATACGCGACCGCCCAACTCTAGAAGCAAACACGCAGCCACCCAAAACTAGAAGCACTCACGAGGACACCCAACTCGAGAATCACATACACGGAAATGAAATTCGAGAAGCACACATGCGGCCACCCAACTCGAGAAGCACACATACGGCCACACCATTAGAGAAGCAGACACGCGGCCAACAACTTCAAGAAGAACACACGTGGCCACCCAACTCTAGAAGAACACACGTGGCCAAACAACTCTAGAAGCACACACATGGCCACCCAACTGCAGAAGCACACACGCAGCCACCCAACTCTAGAAGCACAAACCTGTCAAGCCAAATCTAGAAGCACACACACAGCCACCCAATTCTAGAAGCACACAGTCCACCACACAACTCGAGAAGCACACACGCAGCCACCCAACTCTAGAAGCAAGTGCGCATCGAGTCAAATCGAGAAGCATAGACACAGCCATCCAATTCTAGAAGCACATGCGCGTCCAGCCAAAACTAGAAGCATACAGGCGACCATCTGACTCGAAAAGCACACACGCGACCACCCAACACTAGCAGCACACATGCGGCCACCCAACTCGAGAAGTACACATGCGGCCACCCTACTCGAGAAGAACATATGCAGCCAAGCTACTCGAGAATCACACACATGGCCACAAAATTCGAGAAGCACACACACGGCCACCCAACTCCAGAAGCACACCCACGGCCACCCATCTCTTGAAGAACACACAGGGCCACCCAAATCTAGAAGCACCCACCCAACACTAGAGGCACACACTTAGCCACCCAACTCGAGAAGCACACAGGCGGTCACCCGATGACCCGATTCGAGAAACACACACATGTCCAGCCAAATCGACAAGCACAGACATGGCGATCAAACTCTAGAATGACAAGCGCATCCACCCAAATCTAGAAGCACCCAGCCAACATTAGAAACACACACGCGACCACCCAACTCTGGATGCACACACGCAGCAACCCAACTCGAGAATCACACACACGGAAACGAAATTCGAGAAGCACACACGCAACCACCCAACTCGAGAAGAACACACATGGCCACCCTACTCCAGAAGCACACACGCAGCCACCCAACTCTAGAAGCACAAACATGTCAAGCCAAATCTAGAAGCACAGGCACGGCCACCCAACTCAATAAGCACACGCGCGTCCAGCCAAATCTAGAAGCACACATGCGGCCACCCAACTTGAGAAGCACACAGCCGGCCACAGAACTCGAGGAAGAACATATGCGGCCACCCAACTCTAGAAGCACATGCACATTGAGCCAAATCCAGAAGCACAGATGTGGCCATCCAATTCTAGAAGCACATGCGTGTCCAGCCAAAACGAGAAGCATACAAGCGGCCATCCGACTCGACAAGCACACACGCGACCACCCAATTGTAGCAGCACACACGCGGCCACCCAACTCGAGAAGTGCACACACGGCCACCCAACTCGAGAGGCACATATGCGGCCAAGCTACTCGGGAATTACGCACACGGCCACAAAATTTGAGAAGCACATACACGGCCACCCAACTCTAGAAGCACACACACGACCACCCAAATCTAGAAGCTCCCACCCAACACTAGAGGCAGACACTTGGCCACCCAACTCGAGAAGCACACATGCGGTCACCCGATGACCCAATGCTAGAAACACACACATGTCCAGCCAAATCGAGAAGCCCAGACGCGGCTATCCAACTCTAGAAGCACAAGCACGTCCACCCAAATCTATAAGCACCCACCCAACATTAGAAGCACACACGCAGCCACTCAACTAAAGAAGCACACGTGTAGCCACCCGACTCTAGAAGCACACATGCAGCCACACAACTCTGGAAGCACACACGCTGCCACACAACTTGAGAAGCACTCACGCAGCCACCTAACTCTAAAAGGACACATGAGGCCACCCAACTCTAGAAGCATTCACACGTCCACCCGACTCTAGAAGCACACACGTGTCCACCCAACTCTAGAAGCACACACGCAGTCACCCAACACTAGAAGCACACAAGCGGACTCCCAAATCTAGAATCACACAAGCAGCCACCCAACTCGAGAAGCACACACACGGCCACCAAACTTGAGAAGCACAAACGTGGCCACCAATCTCTAGGAGTACATGCATGGCCACCCAAATCTAGAAGCAGATGCACGCCCACCCAACTCTAGAGCCACACACACGCCCACCCAACTCTAGAAGCATACACACAGCACCCAAATCTAGAAGCAAACATGCTGCCACCCAACTGAAGAAGCACAAACGCAGCTACCCAACTCTAGAAGCACATGTGCATCAAACCAAATCGAGAAGCACAGGCAGGGCCACCCAACTCTGGAAGCACACACAGGCACAGCCAACTCTAGAAGCACACACGTGGCCACCAAATTCGAGAAACACACACGCAGCTACCCAACTCTAGAAGCAGACCCCAATGAAACAAAAACCCCGACGAGACAAACAACCCGATGCAACAGACACCCCCGGAAACAGTTGCACGGCCATCCAACTCCAGAAGCACACACACGGCCACCCAACACTAGAAGCACACACGCGACTATCCAACTCTAGAAGCACACACATGTCCACCCAACTCTAGAAGAAAACACGCAGCGACCCAACATTAGAAGCACACGCATGGTAACCCAAGTCGAGAAGCACACACATGGCTACCCAACTCTAGAAGCAGACCCCAATGAAACAAAAACCCAAACGAGACACACTACCCGATGCAACAGACACCCCCGGAAAAAGACACACGGCCACCCAACTCCAGAAGTACACACACGGCCAACCAACTCCAGAAGCACACACATGGCCACCCAACTGTAAAAGCAGCACCCGGCACCCAACTGGAGAAGCACAAGTGCGTCCAGAGAAATCGAGAACCACAGACATGACCATCCAACTCTAGAAGGACACGCGCGTCCAGCCAAAACTAGAAGCACACAGGCGGCCACCCAACTCTAGAAGAACACACGTGGCCAAACAACTCTAGAAGCACACACACGGCCACCCAACTCCAGAAGCACACATGCAGCCACCCAACTGTAGAAGCACAAACATGTCAAGCCAAATCTAGAAGCACAGGCACGGCCACCCAACTCAAGAAGCACACACGTGTCTAGCCAAATCTAGAAGCACACATGCGGCCACCCAACTCTAGAAGCACACAGTCGGTCACACAACTCGAGAAGCACATATGCGGCCACCCAACTCTAGAAGCACATGCACATCGAACCAAATCTAGAAGCACAGACGCAGCCATCCAATTCTAGAAGCACATGCGCGTCCAGCCAAAACTAGAAGCATACAAGCGGCCATCCGACTCTACAAGCACACATGCGACCACCCAACACTAGCAGCACACACGCAGCCACCAAACTCGAGAAGTGCCCACGCGGCCACCCAACTCGAGAGGCACATATGCGGCCCAGCTACTCAGGAATCACACACACGGCCACAAAATTCGAGAAGCACACATACGGCCACCCAACTCCAGAAGCACACACACGGCCACCCAAATCTAGAAGCACCCACCCAACACTAGATGCACACACTTGGCCACCCAACTCGAGAAGCACACACGCGGTCACCCGATGACCCGATGCTAGAAACACACACACGTCCAGCCAAATCGAGAAGGCCAGACGCAGCTATCCAACTCTAGAAGCACAAGTGCATCCACCCAAATCTAGAAGCACCCACCCAACATTAGAAGCACACACGCAGCCACCCAACTAAAGAAGCACAAATGTGGCCACCCGACTCTAGAAGCACACATGCAGCCACGCAACTCTCGAAGCACACACGCTGCCACGCAACTCTAGAAGCACTCATGCAGCTACCTAACTCTAAAAGGACACATGAGGCCACCCAACTCTAGAAGCATTCACGTGTCCACCCGACTCTAGAAGCACACACGTGTCCACCCAACTCCAGAAGCACACACGCAGTCACCCAACACTAGAAGCACACAAGTGGACTCCCAAATCTAGAATCACACACAGGGCCACCCAACACTAGAAGCACACACATGACTATACAACTCTAGAAGCACACACATGACCACCCAAATCTAGAAGCAAACATGCAGCGACCCAACTTTAGAAGCACACGTACGGTAACCCAAATCGAGAAACACACAAGCGGCCACCAAATTCAAGAAGCACACACGTGGCTACCCAACTCTAGAAGCAGACTCCAATGAAACAAAAACCCCAACGAGACACACAACCCGATGCAACAGACACCCCCGGAAACAGACACATGGCCAACCAACTCCAGAAGCACACACATGGCCACCCAACTGTAAAAGCAACACCCGGCACCCAACTGGAAAAGCACATGTGCGTCCAGCGAAATCGAGAAGCACAGACGCGACCATCCAACTCTAGAAGTACATGCACGACCAGCAAAAACTAGAAGCACACAGGTGGCCAACCAACATGACAAGCACACACGCAACCACCCAACTCCAGAAGCACACACGCGGCCACCCAACTAGCGAAGTACACACGCGGCCATGCAATTCGAGAAGCACATATGCGGCCAAGCTACTCGAGAATCAGACACGCAGCCACGAAATTCGAGAAGCACACACATGGCCACCCAACTCCAGAAGTATACCCAAGGCCAACCAACTCTAGAAGCACACACACGGCCACCCAAATCTAGAAGCACCCACCCAACACTAGAAGCACGCACATGGCCACACAAATCTAGAAACACACACGCAGCCAACCACCTCTAGAAGCACATGTGCATCGAGCCAAGTCTAGAAGCACAGGCATGGCCTCCCAACTCTAGAAGCACATGCACATCCAGCCAAATCTAGAAGAACAGGCGTGGCCACTCAACTCTGGAAGCACACACGGGCCCAGCCCACTCCAGAAGTACGCACACGGCCACCCAACTCTAGAAGCACACACACAGCCACCCAATGGTAGAAGCAGCACCCGGTACCCAACTGGAGAAGCACACATGCGTCCAGCCAAATTGAGAAGCACAGATGCGGCCATCCAACTCCAGCAGCACATGCGCGTCCAGACAAAACTAGAAGTACACAGGCGGCCATCCGACTCAACAAGCACACACATGGCCACCCAACTCGAGAAACACACACACAGCCACCCAACTCGAGAAGCACGCACATGGCCACCCAAATCTGGAAGCACCCATGTGGCCACCCAACACTAGAGGCACACATGTGTCCATCCAACTCTAGAAGCACACGCCGTCCAGCCAATTCTAGAAGCACACATGCGGCCACCCAAACCGAAATGCACTTACACAGCCACACAACTCTAGAAGCACACACGCAGCCACCAAACTCTAGAAGCACACAAGCGGCCACCCATCTCGAGAAGCACACGCGCTGTATCCCAAGTCAAGAAGCACACAAGCGGCCACCAAATTTGGGAAGCAATCACGCGGCCACCCAACTCTAGAAGCAGACTCCAATGAAACAAAAACCCCAACGAGACACACAACCCGACGCAACAGACACCCCCAGAAACAGACACACGGCCACCCAACTCCAGAAGCACACACGCAACCATCCAACTCTAGAAGCACACAAGCGGACTCCCAAATCTAGAATCACACAAGCGGCCACCCAACTCGAGAAGCACAAGCGCGGCCACCAATCTCTAGGAGTACATGCACGGCCACCCAACTTTGAATCACAGGTATGGCCAGCTAACTCTAGAAGCACACGCACGCCCATGCAACTCTAGAAGAACACTCGTGGCCATCCATCTCAAGAAGTACACGCATGGCTACCCAAATGTAGAAGCACACGCACAGCCACCCAACTCTAGAAGCACACACATGGCCACCCAACTCTAGAAGCACATGCATGGCCACCCAACTCTAGAAGCACATGCATGACCACCCAACTCTAGAAGTACACACATGCCCGCCCATATCTAGAATTACACACATGGCCACCCAACTCTAGAAGCACATTCACAGCAACCAAACTCTAGAAGCTCACGCATGGCCACCCATCACTACAAGCACATGCACAGGCACCCAACTCTAGAGGCATACGCACCCACACCCAACTCGACAAGCACACACGTGGCCACCCAAATTGAGAAGCACACATGCGGCCACCGAGCACTAGAAGCACACACGTGGCCACCCAACACTAGAAGCACGTGTGGGTCCAGCCAAATCGAGAAGCACAGGCGTGGCGACACAACTCTAGAAGCACAGTCACGTCCAGCCAAATCTAGAAGCACACATGCGGCCACCAGACTCGCAAACACACATCTGACCACCCAACTCTGGATGCACACATGTGGCCACCCAACTCTAGAAGCAACCACGCAGCCACCCAAAACTAGAAGCACACATGCGGACAGCCAACTCGAGAATCACACACATGGAAATGAAATTCGAAAAGCACACACGCGGCCACTCAACTCGAGAAGCACACACGCGGCCACCCAGCACTAGAAGCAAACAAGCGGCCACCCAACTCTAAGATCGCACACATGGCCACCCAACTCTAGAAGCACACACGTGGCCACCCAACTCTAGAAGCACACGCATGTCCAGCCACATCTAGAAGTACAGGCGTGGGCACCTTACTCTAGAAGCACAAATGCGCCCAGCCAAATATAGAAGCGCACATGTGGCCTCTGGACTCGACAAGCACACACATGGCCACCTGACTCTAGAAGCACACCCCGACGGAAAAAAACACCCCGACAAAACACACACTCTGACGCAACACACAACCCCGGAAATAGACACACAACTCGACAAGCAGAAACGCGACCACCCAACTCTAGAAACACAGACGCGGCCACCCAACTCTAGAAGCACACACGTGGCCACCCAACACTAGAAGCACATGCGGGTCCAGCCAAATCGAGAAGCACAGGCGCGGCCACCCAACTCTAAAAGCACACTCTTGTCCAGCCAAATCTAGAAGCACACATGTGGCCACCCGACTCGTAAACACACACGTGATCACCCAACTCTGGATGCACACATGTGGCCACCCAACTCGAGAAGCACTCACGCAGCCACCCAACTCGAGAAGCAAACAGGCCGCCGCCCAAAACTAGCAGCAAACACGCGGACACCCAACTCGAGAATCACACACACGGAAACGAAATTCGAGAAGCACACACGTGGCCACCCAAATCGAGAAGTACACACGCAGCCACACAATTAGAGAAGCACACACGCGGCCAACAAATTCAAGAACACATGCGTCCACCCAACTCTAGAAGAACACACGTGGCCAAACAACTCTAGAAGCACACACACGGCCACCCAACTCCAGAAGCACACACGCAGCCACCCAACTCTAGAAGCACAAACCTGTCAAGCCTAATCTAGAAGCACAGGCATGGCCACCCAACTCTAGAAGCACACTCGTGTCTAGGCAAATCTAGAAGAACACATGCAGCCACCCAACTTGAGAAGCATACACGCAGCCACTCAACTCTAGAAGCACATGCACATTGAGCCAAATCGAGAAGCACACATGCGGCCACCAATCTCTAGAAGAACACAGTCGGACACATAACTCGAGAAGCACACACACGGCCACCCAACTCTAGAATCACATGCGCATTGAGCCAAATCGAGAAGCACAGACGCAGCCATCCAACTCTAGAAGCACATGCGCATCCAGCCAAAACTAGAGGCATACAGGTGGCCAACCAACTCTAGAAGCACAGACGCGGCCACCCAACTCTTGAAGCATACACAAGGCCACCCAAATCTAGAAGCACCCACCCAACACTAGAGGCACACACTTAGCCACACAACTCGAGAAGCACTCACGCGGCCACCTGATGACTCGATGCTAGAAACACACACACGTCCAGCCAAATCGAGAAGCACAGAGGCGAACATCCAACTCTAGAAGCACAAGCGCGTCCACCCAAATCAAGAAGCACCCACCCAACATTTGAAGCACACACGCAGCCACCCGACTCTACAAGCGCACATGCAGCGACACAACTCTAGAAGCACACACTCTGCCACGCAACTCGAGAAGCACACACGCAGCGACCAAATTCGAGAAGCACACACGCGGCCACCCAACTCTAGAAGCAGACCCCAATGAAACAAAAAGCTCAACGAGACACACAACCCGACACAACAGACACCCTTGGAAACAGATGCACGGCCACCCAACTGCAGAAGCATGCACTCAGCAGCCCAACTCTAGAAGTACACACAGGTCCACCCAACTGTAGAAGCAGCACATGGCACCCAACTGGAGAAGCATACGTGCGTCCAGCCAAATCGAGAAGCACAGATGTGGCCATCCAACTTGACAAGCACACACACGACCACCCAACTCTAGAAGCACACACATGGCCACCCAACTCAAGAAACACACACACGGCCACCCAAAAAGAAAAGCACACCCACGGCCACCCAACTCTAGAAGCACACACATAGCCACCAAATTCGGGAAGCACACACGCGGCCACCCAACTCTTGCAGCAGACCCCATGAAACAAAAACCCCAATGAGACACACAACCCGAAGCAACAGACACCCCTGGAAACAGGCACATGGCCACCCAACTCTAGAAGCACACACACGGCCATCCAACTCGAGAAACACACAGGCGGCCACCCAACTCGAGAAGCACATATGCTGCCAAGCAACTCTTGAATCACACACGTGGCCATGAAATTCGAGAAGCACACACACGGCCACTCAACTCCAGAAGCAAACCCACGGCCACCCAACTCTAGAAGCACACACATGGCCACACAAATCTAGAAGTACCCACGTGGCCACCCAACACTAGAGGCACACATGCGTCCAGCCAAATCGAGGAACACAGACATGGCCATCCAACTCTAGAAGCACACACGTGTCCAGCCAATTCTAGAAGCACACAGGCGGCCATCCAACTTGACAAGCACACACACGACCACCCAACTCTAGAAGAACACAAATGGCCACCCAACTCAAGAAACACACACACGGCCACCCAACTCGAGAAGCACACCCACGGCCACCCAACTCAAGAAGCACACACATAGCCACCAAATTCTGGAAGCACACACACGGCCACCAACTCTAGAAGCAGACCCCAATGAAACAAAAACCCCGACGAGACACACAACCCGATGCAACAGACACCCCCGGAAACAGACACATGGCCACCCAACTCCAGAAGCACACACGCAGCCACCCAACTCTATAAGCACACAAGCGGACTCCCAAATCTAGAATCACACAAGCGGCCACCCAACTTGTGAAGATCACACACGTGGCCACGCAACTTGAGAAGCACAAGCGCGGCCACCAATCTCTAGGAGTACACGCACGGCCACCCAACTTTAGAAGAACACACGTGGCCAAACAACTCCAGGAGCAGACACACGGCCACCCAACTCCAGAAGCACACACGCGGCCACCCAACCCTAGAAGCACAAAGGTGTCAAGCCAAAACTAGAAGTACAGGCATGGCCACCCAAATCTAGAAGCACATGTGTGTCCAGCCAAATCTAGAAGCACACATGTGGCAACCCAACTCTGGAAGTACACAGGTGGCCACACAACTCGAGAAGCACACACATGGCCACCCAATTCGTAAAGCGCACACACGCCAACAAATTCGAGAAGAACACACGTGGCCTCCCAACTCTAGAAGAACACACGTGGCCACCCAACTCCAGAAGCACACATGTGACCATCCAACTCTAGAAGCAAAAGCGCATCCAGCCAAATCTATAAGATCCAGCACGGCCATCCAACTCTAGAAGCACCAGCGAATCCAGCCAAATCTAGAAGCACCAGCATGGCCACCCAACTGTAGAAGCACATGCGCGTCCAAGCAAATCTAGAAGCACGAACACGGACACCCGACTCGACAACACATACACAACAACCCAAATCTAGAAGCACACACGCGGCCACCCAACTCTAGAAGCACATATGTGGCCACCCAATTTGAGAAGCACACACGCGGCCATCCAACTCAAGCAGCACAAATGTGGCCACCTGAGTCTAGAAGCATACACGAGGCCACCCGACTCCAGAAGCACGCCTCGACGAAACACACACTCCGATGAAACACACACCCTGGCACAACACCCCTGCCCCCCAGAAACAGACATATGGCCACCCAACTCCATAAGCACACATACGGCAACCTAACTCTAGAAGCACAAATATGGCCAACCAACTCTAGAAGCACACACACGGCCTCCCAACACTAGAAGCACACGCGCGTCCAGCCACATAGAGAAGCACAGATGTGGCCAACCATCTCTAGAAGCACGCTCACAGCCTCACAACTCGAGAAGCACATGCACGGCCACCCAAGTCTAGAAGCACATGCAGGACCCCCCATCTCTAGAGGCACAAGCACGCCTAACCAACTCTAGAAGCACACACATGTCTACCTGACTCAAGAAGCACACACCTGGCCACCCAATTCTAGAAGCACACACGGAGCCACCCAACTCTAGAAGCACAAAAGTGGACTCCCAAATCTAGAATCACACACATGGCCACCCAACTCGAGAAGCACACACGTGGCCACCCAACTCGAGAATCAAAGGAACGGCCACCAGTCTCTAGGAGCAAACGCATGGCCACCCAAATCTAGAAGCAGAGGTGTGATCACTCAACTCTAGAAGCACACACGCTGCCACCCAACTCTAGAAGCAAACACGTGGCCACCCACTTCGAGAAGAACACATGCAGCTAACAAATTCAAGAAGAACACACGCGGCCACCCAACTCTAGTAGAACACACGTGGCCACCCAACTCTAGAAGCAAACACACGGCCACCCAAATCCAGAAGCACACGCACAGCTACCCAACTCTAGAAACACAAGCGCGTCCAGCCAAATTTAGAAGCACAGGCATGGCCACCCAACTCTACAAGCACATGCGCATCTAGCCAAAGCTAGAAGCACACACGCGGCCACCTGACCTGACAACACACACGACCACCTGACTATAGAAGCACACACGTGGCCAACTGACTCTAGAAGCACACACGGAGCCACACAACTCTAGAAGCACACAAGCAGACTCCCAAATCTAGAATCACACACGCAGCGACCCAACTCGAGAAGCACACACACGGCCACCCAACTCGAGGAACACAGGTGTGGCCACCAATCTTTAGAAGTAAACACATGGCCACCCAAATCTAGAAGCACAGGTGCAACCACTCAACTCTAGAAGCAAACACGCGGTCGCCCAACTCTAGAAGCACACACGTGACCACCCAACTCTAGAAGCAAACACGCAGCCACCCAACTCTAGAGGCACACACATGGCCACACAACTCAAGAAACACACACGCGGCCACCCACTTCGAGAAGCACACATGCGGCCAACAAATTCAAGAAGCACACACGCGGCCACCCAACTCTAGAAGCACACACGTGGCCACCCAACTCGAGAAGCACACACACGGCCACCCAACTCAAGAAGCACAAATGCAGCCATCCAACTCTCGAAGAATACACGTGGCCACCCGACTTTAGAAGCACACCCTGACGAAACAAACACCCCGATGAAACACACACCCCGGGGCAACACATCCCCCGAGAAACAAACACACGGCCACCCAACCCCATAAGCACACACATGGCCACCCAACTCTAGAAGCACACGCGCGGCTTCCCAACACTAGAAGCACATGCGCTCCAGCCACATGGGGAAGCACAGACACGGCCACACAACTCTAGAAGCACATGCATGGCCATCCATTTCTAGAGGCACATGCATGGCCAACCAATTCCAGAAGCACACCCGCGTCCCCACGAATCTAGAAGCACACACGTGGCCACCCAACTCTGGAAGCTCACACGCAGTCACCCAAATCTAGAAGCACAGAAGCAGACTCCCAAATCTAGAATCACACACAGGGCCACCCAACTCGAGAAGATCAGTCATGGCCACCAATCTTTAGGTGTACACACATGGCCACCCAACTCCAGAAGCACATGCACGGCCATCCACCTCCAGAAGAAAACGAACAGCCACCCAACTCTAGAAGCATATGCACGGCCACCCAATTCTAGAAGCAAGTGCATTGCCACCCAACTCCGGAAGCACATGCGTGCCTATCCAACACTTGAAGCACATGCATGCCCACCCAACTCTGGAAGCAAATGCACGGCCACCCAGAACTAGAAGCAAATGCACAGCCAGCCAACTCTGCAAGCACACGCACGGCCACCCAACTCTAGAAGCACACGCACGGCACCCTATTATAGAAGGACACACAAGGTCACACAGCTCTAGAAACACATGCACAGCCACCCAAATCTAGAAGCACAGGTGCAGCCAATCAGCTCTAGAAGCACACGCATGGCCACTCGACTATAGAAGCACACATGCGGCCACCCAACTCTAGAAGCACACACTTGGCCACCCACCTCTAGAAGCTCCGACGTGGCCACCCAAATCTAGAAACACAGATGCGGCCACCCAACTGTAGAAGCACATGCACAGCAACCCAACTCCAGAAGCAAACGCACGACCACCCAACTCTAGAAGCACATGCACGGCCACCGAACTCTAGAAGCAAATGCATGGCCACCCACTTCCAGAAGCACATGCACGCCAATCCAACACTTGAAGCACATGCATGCCCACCCAACTCTGGAAGCACATGCACGGCCACCCTATTATAGAAGGACACGCAGGGCCACACAGCACTAGAAACACACACATGCCCTCCCAACTCTAGAAGCACATGCAAGGCCACCCAAATCTAGAAGCACAGGTGCGGCCACTCAAATCTACAAGCACAAGCATGGCCTCCCAACAATGGAAGCACACATGCGGCCACCCAACTCGAGAAGCAGACACGCGACCACCCAATGCGAGAAGCAAACACATGGCCATCAAACTCTAGAATCACATCCATGCCCACGCATCTCTATATGCACAGGCAGGGCCACCCAACTTCAGAAGCAAACACATGCCCACCCAACTCTAGAAGCACACACACACACATAATTCGAGAAGGAAACACGTGGCCACTTAACTCTAGAAGTGCATACGTGGCCACCCAACTCTAGAAGCACAAGTATGGCCACCCAAATCTAAACGCACACTCGTGGCCTCCCAACTCTAGAAGCACACGCACGGTGACCCAACTCTAGAAGAACACGTGCGGTAACTCAAATCTAGAAGCACAGGCACGGCCACCCGCCACTAGAAGCACGTACCAAACTCAAAAAGCAAAAACACGGCCACCCATCTCTTGAAACACCTGCCCCAAAACACACCCGCCCCAGAACCCACCCGTCCCAAAACACACACACACACCGTCACAATAGACACCCCGATAAAACACACATGCCCCAAAGCATACCCACCCCAAAAGACATGCACACCCCATCAGAACACACACCCCAACAAAACGCACACCTGGACAAAACACACACCCCGATGAAGCAAACCACCCGACGGAACACACACCCCTGGAAACTCACACACGGCCACCCAAATCTAGAAGCACACAAGCGGACTCCCAAATCTAGAATCACACACGGGACCACCCAACTGGAGAAGCACAGTCGCGGCCACCAATCTTTAGGTGTACACACATGGCCACCCAACTCTAGAAGATCACGCATGGCCACCCAACTCCAGAAGCAAATGCATGGCCACCCAACTCCGGAAGCACATGCACGGCCACCCATATCTAGAAGCAAACGCACGGCCACCCAACTTTAGAAGCACACCCACACCCATGCAACTCTAGAAGCACATGCATGGCCAGCCAGCTCAAGAAACACACACCATGCCCATCCATATCTAGAATCATACACACGGACACCCAACTCTAGAAGCACAGACATGGCCACCCATCCCTAGAATCACACGCACAGCCACCCTATTATAGAAGGACATGCACAGCCACACAGCTCTAGAAACAAATACACAGCCACCCAACTCTAGAAGCACAGGTGCAGCCAGTCAGCTCTTGAAGCACACGCATGGCCACACAACTATAGAAGCACACATGCGGCCACCCAACTCTAGAAGCACACACTTGGCCACCCATCTCTAGAAGCACAGGCGCCTCCACCCAAATCTAGAAGCACAGATGTGGCCACCCAGCACTAGAAGCAGATGCACGCCCACCCAACTCCAGAAGCAAGCGCACGGCCACCCAACTCTGGAAGCACATGCACAGCAACCATACTCTAGAAGCAAATGCATGGCCACCCAAAACAAGAAGCACATACATGCCCATCAAAAACTTGAAGCAAATGCACGCCCACCCAACTCTGGAAGAACACACCACACCCAACCACATCTAGAAGCACACACACAGACACCCAACTCTAGAAGCACACACGCGGCCACCCATCTCTAGAATCACACGCAAGGCCACCCTATTATGGAAGGACACGCACATCCACACAGCTCTAGAAACACACGCACGCCCTCCCAACTCTAGAAGCACATACACGGCCAGCCAAATCTAGAAGCACAGGCACGGCCACCCAAATCTAGAAGCACAAGCACAGCAACCCAACAGTAGAAGCATGCGCATGGGCGACCAAATCTAGGAGCACACACATGTCCTCACGACTCTAGAAAGACACGCACGGCCACCCAACTCTGGAAGCACACGCTCGTCCACCCAGCTCCAGAAGCACACACACGGCCACCAATCTTTAGAAGCACAGGCGCGGCCACCCAAATCTAGAAGCACAGGCACGGCCACCCAACTCGGGAAGCACACGAACCGTCGACCAACTGTAGAAGCACACACATGTCCTCACAACTCTAAAATCACACGCACGGCTACCCAACTCAAGAAGCACACACACGGCCACCAAAATCAACAAGCTCATGCATGCCCATCCATCTCTAGAAGCACACGCATGGCCACCCAGCTCCAGAAGCAAACACATGCACATGCAACTCTAGAACCACACACACACACACACACACACACACACACACACACACACACACACACACATAACTCTAGAAGGAAACACGCAGCCACTCAACTCTAGAAGCACACATGTGGCCACCCAACTCTAGAAGCACATGCACGGCCACCCAACTCTAGAAGCACAAACATGGCCACACAACTCTAGAAGCACACACGTGGCCACCCAACTCTAGAAGCACATATGCGGCCACCCAATTTGAGAAGCACACACGCGGCCATCCAACTCAAGAAGCACAAATGTGGCCACCTGAGTCTAGAAGCATACACGAGGCCACCCGACTCCAGAAGCACACCTCAACGAAACACACACTCCGATGAAACACACACCCTGGCACAACACCCCTGCCCCCCAGAAACAGACATATGGCCACCCAACTCCATAAGCACACATACGGCAACCTAACTCTAGAAGCACAAACATGGCCAACCAACTCTAGAAGCACACACACGGCCTCCCAACACTAGAAGCACACGCGCGTCCAGCCACATAGAGAAGCACAGATGTGGCCAACCATCTCTAGAAGCACGCTCACAGCTTCACAACTCGAGAAGCACATGCACGGCCACCCAAGTCTAGAAGCACATGCAGGACCCCCCCATCTCTAGAGGCACAAGCACGCCTAACCAAATATAGAAGCACACACATGTCTACCTGACTCAAGAAGCACACACCTGGCCACCCAATTCTAGAAGCACACACGGAGCCACCCAACTCTAGAAGCACAAAAGTGGACTCCCAAATCTAGAATCACACACATGGCCACCCAACTCGAGAAGCACACACGTGGCCACCCAACTCGAGAATCAAAGGAACGGCCACCAGTCTCTAGGAGCAAACGCACGGCCACCCAAATCTAGAAGCAGAGGTGTGATCACTCAACTCTAGAAGCACACACGCTGCACCCAACTCTAGAAGCAAACACGTGGCCACCCACTTCGAGAAGAACACATGCAGCTAACAAATTCAAGAAGAACACACGCGGCCACCCAACTCTAGTAGAACACACGTGGCCACCTAACTCTAGAAGCAAACACACGGCCACCCAAATCCAGAAGCACACGCGCAGCTACCCAACTCTAGAAACACAAGCGCGTCCAGCCAAATTTAGAAGCAAAGGCATGGCCACGCAACTCTACAAGCACACGCGCATCTAGCCAAAGCTAGAAGCACACACGTGGCCAACTGACCCTAGAAGCACACACGGAGCCACACAACTCTAGAAGCACACAAGCAGACTCCCAAATCTAGAATCACACACGCAGCCACCCAACTCGAGAAGCACACACATGGCCACCCAACTCGAGAAACACAGGTGTGGCCACCAATCTTTAGAAGTAAACACATGGCCACCCAATTCTAGAAGCACAGGTGCGACCACTCAACTCTAGAAACAAACACGCGGCCGCCCAACTCTAGAAGCACACACGTGACCACCCAACTCTAGAAGCAAACACGCGACCACCCAACTCTAGAGGCACACACGTGGCCACCCAACTCAAGAAACACACACGCGGCCACCCACTTCGAGAAGCACACATGCGGCCAACAAATTCAAGAAGCACACACGCGGCCACCCAACTCTAGAAGCACACATGTGGCCAACCAACTCGAGAAGCACACACATGGCCACCCAACTCGAGAAGCACACACGCGGCCACCCAACTCAAGAAGCACAAATGCAGCCACCCAACTCTAGAAGAATACACGTGGCCACCCGACTCTAGAAGCACACCCTGACGAAACAAACACCCCGATGAAACACACACCTCGGCGCAACACATCCCCCGAGAAACAAACACACGGCCACCCAACTCCATAAGCACACACATGGCCACCCAACTCTAGAAGCACAAACACGGCCACCCAACTCTAGAAGCACACGCACGGCTTCCCAACACTAGAAGCACATGCGCTCTAGCCACATGGAGAAGCACAGACACGGCCACACAACTCTAGAAGCACATGCATGGCCATCCATTTCTAGAGGCACATGCATGGCCAACCAATTCCAGAAGCACACCCGCGTCCCCACGACTCTAGAAGCACACACGTGGCCACCCAACTCTGGAAGCTCACACGCAGTCACCCAAATCTAGAAGCACAGAAGCAGACTCCCAAATCTAGAATCACACACAGGGCCACCCAACTCGAGAAGATCAGTCATGCCCACCAATCTTTAGGTGTACACACATGGCCACCCAACTCCAGAAGCACATGCACGGCCACCCACCTACAGAAGAAAACGAACATCCACCCAACTCTAGAAGCATATGCACGGCCACCCAATTCTAGAAGCAAATGCATTGCCACCCAACTCCGGAAGCACATGCGTGGCGATCCAACACTTGAAGCACATGCATGCCCACCCAACTCTAGAGGCAAACACGCGACCACCCAACTCTAGAGGCACACACGTGGCCACCCAACTCAAGAAACACACACGCGGCCACCCACTTCGAGAAGCACACATGCGGCCAACAAATTCAAGAAGCACCCACGCAGCCACCCAACTCTAGAAGCACAGATGTGGCCACCCAACTCGAGAAGCAAACACATGGCCACCCAACTCGAGAAGCACACACGCGGCCACCCAACTCAAGAAGCACAAATGCAGCCACCCAACTCTAGAAGAATACACGTGGCCACCCGACTCTAGAAGCACATCCTGACGAAACAAACACCCCGATGAAACACATACCTCGGCGCAACACATCCCCCGAGAAACAAACACACGGCCACCCAACTCCATAAGCACACACATGGCCACCCAACTCTAGAAGCACAAACACGGCCACCCAACTCTAGAGGCACATGCGCGGCTTCCCAACACTAGAACCACATGCGCTCTAGCCAAAGGGAGAAGCACAGACACGGCCACACAACTCTAGAAGCACATGCATGGCCATCCATTTCTAGAGGCACATGCATGGCCAACCAATTCCAGAAGCACACCCACGTCCCCACGACTCTAGAAGCACACACGTGGCCACCCAACTCTGGAAGCTCAAACGCAGTCACCCAAATCTAGAAGCACAGAAGCAGACTCCCAAATCTAGAATCACACACAGGGCCACCCAACTCGAGAAGATCAGTCATGGCCACCAATCTTTAGGTGTACACACATGGCCACCCAACTCTAGAAGCACATGCACGGCCACCCACCTCCAGAAGAAAACGAACAGCCACCCAACTCTAGAAGCATATGCACGGCCACCCAATTCTAGAAGCAAATGCATTGCCACCCAACTCCGGAAGCACATGCGTGCCGATCCAACACTTGAAGCACATGCATGCCCACCCAACTCTGGAAGCAAATGCACGGCCACCCAGAACTAGAAGCAAATGCACAGCCAGCCAACTCTGCAAGCACACGCACGGCCACCCAACTCTAGAAGCACACGCACGGCACCCTATTATAGAAGGACACACAAGGTCACCCAACTCTAGAAACACATGCACAGCCACCCAAATCTAGAAGCACAGGTGCAGCCAATCAGCTCTAGAAGCACACGCATGGCCACTCAACTATAGAAGCACACATGCGGCCACCCAACTCTAGAAGCACACACGTGGCCACCCACCACTAGAAGCTCCGACGTGGCCACCCAAATCTAGAAGCACAGGCTCATCCACCCAAATCTAGAAACACAGATGCGGCCACCCAACTGTAGAAGCACATGCACGGCAACCCAACTCCAGAAGCAAACGCACGACCACCCAACTCTAGAAGCACATGCACGGCCACCGAACTCTAGAAGCAAATGCATGGCCACCCACTTCCAGAAGCACATGCACGCCAATCCAACACTTGAAGCACATGCATGCCCACCCAACTCTGGAAGCACATGCACGGCCACCCTATTATAGAAGGACACGCAGGGCCACACAGCTCTAGAAACACACACATGCCCTCCCAACTCTAGAAGCACTTGCAAGGCCACCCAAATCTAGGAGCACAGGTGCGGCCACTCAAATCTACAAGCACAAGCATGGCCTCCCAACAATGGAAGCACACACGTGGCCACCCAACTCGAGAAGCAGACACGCGACCACCCAATGCGAGAAGCAAACACATGGACATCAAACTCTAGAATCACATCCATGCCCACGCATCTCTAGATGCACAGGTACGGCCACCCAACTTCAGAGGCAAACACATGCCCACCCAACTCTAGAAGCACACACACACATAATTCGAGAAGGAAACACGTGGCCACTTAACTCTAGAAGTGCATACGTGGCCACCCAGCTCTAGAAGCACAAGTATGGCCACCCAAATCTAAACGCACACTCGCGGCCTCCCAACTCTAGAAGCACACGCACGGTGACCCAACTCTAGAAGAACACGTGCGGTAACTCAAATCTAGAAGCACAGGCACGGCCACCCGCCACTAGAAGCACGTACCAAACTCAAAAAGCAAAAACACGGCCACCCATCTCTTGAAACACCTGCCCCAAAACACACCCGCCCCAGAACCCTCCCGTCCCAAAACACACACACACACAGTCACAATAGACACCCCGATAAAACACACATGCCCCAAAGCATACCCACCCCAAAAGACATGCACACCCCATCAGAACACACACCCCAACAAAACGCACACCTGGACAAAACACACACCCCGATGAAGCAAACCACCCGACGGAACACACACCCCTGGAAACTCACACACGGCCACCCAAATCTAGAAGCACACAAGCGGACTCCCAAATCTAGAATCACACACGGGACCACCCAACTGGAGAAGCACAGTCGCGGCCACCAATCTTTAGGTGTACACACACGGCCACCCAACTCCAGAAGATCACACATGGCCACCCAACTCCAGAAGCAAATGCATGGCCACCCAACTCCGGAAGCACATGCACGGCCACCCATATCTAGAAGCAAACGCACGGCCACCCAACTTTAGAAGCACACCCACACCCATGCAACTCTAGAAGCACATGCATGGCCAGCCAGCTCAAGAAACACACACCACGCCCATCCATATCTAGAATCATACACACGGAAACCCAACTCTAGAAGCACACACTTGGCCACCCATCTCTAGAAGCACAGGCGCCTCCACCCAAATCTAGAAACACAGATGCGGCCACCCAACTGTAGAAGCACATGCACGGCAACCCAACTCCAGAAGCAAACGCACGACCACCCAACTCTAGAAGCACATGCACGGCCACCGAACTCTAGAAGCAAATGCATGGCCACACCCAATTCCAGAAGCACATGCACGCCAATCCAGCACTTGAAGCACATGCATGCCCACCCAACTCTGGAAGCACATGCACGGCCACCCTATTATAGAAGGACACGCAGGGCCACACAGCTCTAGAAACACAGACATGCCCTCCCAACTCTAGAAACACACGCACGGTGACCCAACTCTAGAAGAACGTGCGGTAACTCAAATCTAGAAGCACAGGCACGGCCACCCGCCACTAGAAGCACGTACCAAACTCAAGAAGCAAAAACACGGCCACCCATCTCTTGAAACACCTGCCCCAAAACATACCCGCCCCAGAACCCACCCGTCCCAAAACACACACACACACCGTCACAATAGACACCCCGATAAAACACACATGCCCCAAAGCATACCCACCCCAAAAGACATGCACACCCCATTAGAACACACACCCCAACAAAACGCACACCTGGACAAAACACACACCCCGATGAAGCAAACCACCCGACGGAACACACACCCCTGGAAACTCACACACGGCCACCCAAATCTAGAAGCACACAAGCGGACTCCCAAATCTAGAATCACACACGGGACCACCCAACTGGAGAAGCACAGTCGCGGCCACCAATCTTTAGGTGTACACACACGGCCACCCAACTCTAGAAGATCACGCATGGCCACCCAACTCCGGAAGCACATGCACGGCCACCCATATCTAGAAGCAAACGCACGGCCACCCAACTTTAGAAGCACACCCACACCCATGCAACTCTAGAAGCACATGCATGGCCAGCCAGCTCAAGAAACACACACCATGCCCATCCATATCTAGAATCATACACACGGACAACCAACTCTAGAAGCACAGACATGGCCACCCATCCCTAGAATCACACGCACAGCCACCCTATTATAGAAGGACATGCACAGCCACACAGTTCTTGAAACAAATACACAGCCACCCAACTCTAGAAGCACAGGTGCGGCCAATCAGCTCTTGAAGCACACGCATGGCCACGCAACTATAGAAGCACACATGCGGCCACCCAACTCTAGAAGCACACACTTGGCCACCCATCTCTAGAAGCACAGGCGCCTCCACCCAAATCTAGAAGCACAGATGTGGCCACCCAACACTAGAAGCACATGCATGCCCACCCAACTCCAGAAGCAAACGCACAGCCACCCAACTCTGGAAGCACATGCACAGCAACCATACTCTAGAAGCAAATGCATGGCCACCCAAAACCAGAAGCACATACATGCCCATCAAAAACTTGAAGCAAATGCACGCCCACCCAACTCTGGAAGAACACACCATGCCCAACCACATCTAGAAGGACACACACAGACACCCAACTCTAGAAGCACACACGCGGCCACCCATCTCTAGAAGCACACGCAAGGCCACCCTATTATGGAAGGACACGCACATCCACACAGCTCTAGAAACACACACACGCCCTCCCAACTCTAGAAGCACTTGCGCGGCCACCCAAATCTAGAAGCACAGGCACGGCCACCCAAATCTAGAAGCGCAAGCACAGCAACCCAACAGTAGAAGCATGCGCACGGGTGACCAAATCTAGAAGCACACACATGTCCTCACGACTCTAGAAAGACACGCACGGCCACCCAACTCTGGAAGCACACGCTCGTCCACCCAGCTCCAGAAGCACACACACGGCCACCAATCTTTAGAAGCACAGGCGCGGCCACCCAAATCTAGAAGCACAGGCACGGCCACCCAACTCGGGAAGCACACGAACCGTCGACCAACTGTAGAAGCACACACATGTCCTCACAACTCTAAAAGCACACGCACGGCAACCCAACTCAAGAAGCACACACGCGGCCACCAAAATCAACAAGCTCATGCATGCCCATCCATCTCTAGAAGCACACGCATGGCCACCCAGCTCCAGAAGCAAACACATGCACATGCAACTCTAGAACCACACACACACACACACACACACACACACACACACACACACACACACACACACACACACACACACACACGCACACGCACACACATAACTCTAGAAGGAAACACGCAGCCACTCAACTCTAGAAGCACACATGTGGCCACCCAACTCTAGAAGCACATGCACGGCCACCCAAATCTAGAAGCAAATGCAGGGCCACCCAACTGTGGAAGCACACAAGCGCCCATCCAATTCTTGAAGCACGCGCATGCCCTCCCAACTCTGGAAGCACATGCACAGCCACCCAAATCTAGATGCACAAGCATGGACACCAATCTCTAGAAGCACACGTAGGGCCACCCAACTCTAGAAGCACAAACATGTCCACACAACTCTAGAAGCACACACGTGGCCACCCAACTCTAGAAGCACACTCGCGGCCACCCAATTCGAGAAGCCCACACGTGGCCAACAAATTCAAGAAGAACACATGCGGCAACCCAATTCGAGAATCACACATGCAGCCACACAACTCAAGATGCACAAATGCGGCCACCCATCTCTAGAAGCATAAAGGCGGCCACCTGAATCTAGAAGCACACCACGACAAAACAAACAAACTGGCACAACACATCCGCCCACAGAAACAGACACATGGCCACCCAGCTCCATAAGCAAACACACGGCCACCCAACTCTAGAAGCACAAACACGGACACCCAACTCTAGAAGCACACGCAGGACCACACAACTGTGGAAGCACACAAGCGCCTATCCAACTCTTGAAGCATGCGCACGCTCTCACAACTCTAGTAGCACATGCACGGCCACCCAAATCTAGATGTACAAGCATGGACACCTAACTCTAGAAGCACATGCACGGCCACCCAACTCTAGAAGCACACGCACTGTCGACCAACTCTAGAAGCACACACATGTCCTAACAACTCTAGAAGCACACGTAAGGCCACCCAACTCTGGAAGTACACGCTCGTCCACCCAACTCCAGAAGCACATGCACGGCCACCCAACTCGAGAAGCACACATGCGACCGCACAATGCGAGAAGCACACACATGGCCACCAAACTAGAAGCACATGCATGCCCAACCATCCCTAGAAGCACACACGCGGCCACCCAAATTCAAAAGCAAACACACGCCCAACCAACTCTAGAAGCACACAAACACACACCTAACTCTAGAAGGAAACACGTGGCCACCCAACTCTAAATGCGCATTCGTGGACACCCAAGTCTAGAAGCACAAGTACAGTCACCCAAATCGAGAAGCACACATGCGAACACACAATGCGAGAAGCACAGACATGGCCACCAAACTCTAGAATCACACACATGGCCACCCATCGCTAGAAGCACACACACGGCCACTCAAATTCAGAAGCAAACACACGCCAACCAACTCTAGAAGCACACACCTAATTCTAGAAGGAAACACGCGGTCACCCAGCTCTAGAAGTGCATTTGCGGCCACCCAAAACTAGAAGCGCACGCATGGCCACTCAACACTAGAAGCACGCGCATGGCCACCAAACTCAAGAAGCACATACACGGCCACCAATCTCTAGAAGCACAGGCACGGCCACCCAAATGTAGAAGCACAAGCTTGGCAACCCAACAAAAGAAGCACATGCAATGCCACCCAACTCTGGAAGCACACGCACGGCCACCCAACTCGAGAAGCACACATAAGACGACACAATGCAAGAAGCACACACATGGCCACCAAACTCTAGAAGCACATGCATGCCCACCCATCCCTAGAAGCACACACACGGCCACCCAAATTCAGAAGCAAACACAGGCCCACCCACCTCTAGAAGCACACAAACACACACCTAACTCTAAAAGTAAACACTCGGCCACCCAACTCTAGGAGCACAAACACGGCCACCCAAAACTAGAAGCACACGCATGGCGAACCAACTATAGAAGAACACTCGCGGCAACCCAAATCGAGAAGCACACACGCGGCCAACAAATTCAAGAAGAACACACACGGAAAACCAATTCGAGAAGCACACATGTAGCCAAACAACTCAAGATGCACAAATACGGCCAACCGACTCTAGAAGCATAAAGGCGGCCACCCGAATCTAGAAGCAAACCCCGATGAAACAAACAACCCAGCGCAACAACCAACCCCAAGAAACAGACACATGGCCACCCAACTCCATAAGCAAACACACGGCCACCCAACTCTAGAAGCACACACGCAGCTACCCAACTCTAGAAACACAAGCGCGTCCAGCCAAATCTAGAAGCACAGGCATGGCCACCCAACTCTAGAAGCACACGTGCATCTAGCCAAAGTTAGAAGCACACACGCGGCCACCTGACCCGACAAACACACACGACCACCTGACTATAGAAGCACACACGTGGTCAACTGACTCTAGAAGCACACATGGAGCCACACAACTCTAGAAGCACACAAGCAGACTCCCAAATCTAGAATCACACACGCAGCCACCTAACTCGAGAAGCACACACACGGCCACCCAACTCGAGGAACACAGGTGTGGCCACCAATCTTTAGCAGTAAACACATGGCCACCCAAATCTAGAAGCACAGGTGCAACCACTCAACTCTAGAAGCAAACACGCGGCTGCCCAACTCTAGAAGCACACACGTGACCACCCAACTCTAGAAACAAACACGCAGCCACCCAACTCTAGAGGCACACACGTGGCCACCCAACTCGAGAAACACACACGCGGCCACCCACTTCGAGAAGCACACATGCGGCCAACAAATTCTAGAAGCACACACGCGGTCACCCAACTCTAGAAGCACACACGTGGCCACCCAACTCGAGAAGCACACACAGCCACCCAACTCGAGAAGCACACACGCGGCCACCCAACTCAAGAAGCACAAATGCAGCCACCCAACTCTAGAAGAATACACGTGGCCACGCGACACTAGAAGCACACCCTGACGAAACAAACACCCCGATGAAACACACACCCTGGCGCAACACATCCCCCGAGAAACAAACACAGGGCCACCCAACTCCATAAGCACACACATGGCCATCCAACTCTAGAAGCACAAACACGGCCACCCAACTCTAGAAGCACACGCGCAGCCACCCAACACTAGAAGCACATGTGCTCCAGCCACATGGAGAAGCACAGACACGGCCACACAACTCTAGAAGCACATGCATGGCCATCCATCTCTAGAGGCACATGCATGGCCAACCAATTCCAGAAGCACACCCGCGTCCCCACGACTCTAGAAGCACACACGTGGCCACCCAACTCTGGAAGCTCACACGCAGTCACCCAAATCTAGAAGCACAGAAGCAGACTCCCAAATCTAGAATCACACACAGGGCCACCCAACTCGAGAAGATCAGTCACGGCCACCAATCTTCAGGTGTACACACATGGCCACCCAACTCCAGAAGCACATGCACGGCCACCCACCTCCAGAAGAAAACGAACAGCCACCCAACTCTAGAAGCATATGCACGGCCACCCAATTCTAGAAGCAAATGCATTACCACCCAACTCCGGAAGCACATGTGTGCTGATCCAACAATTGCAGCACATGCATGCCCACCCAACTCTGGAAGCAAATGCACAGCCACCCAGAACTAGAAGCAAATGCACAGCCAGCCAACTCTGCAAGCACACGCACGGCCACCAACTCTAAAAGCACACGCACGGCACCCTATTATAGAAGGACACACAAGGTCACACAGCTCTAGAAACACATGCACAGCCACCCAAATCTAGAAGCACAGGTGCAGCCAATCAGCTCTAGAAGCACACGCATGGCCACTCAACTATAGAAGCACACATGCAGCCCCCCAACTCTAGAAGCACACACGTGGCCACCCACCTCTAGAAGCTCCGACGTGGCCACCCAAATCTAGAAGCACAGGCTCATCCACCCAAATCTAGAAACACAGATGTGGCCACCCAACTGTAGAAGCACATGCACGGCAACCCAACTCCAGAAGCAAACGCACGACCACCCAACTCTAGAAGCACATGCACAGCCACCGAACTCTAGAAGCAAATGCATGGCCACCCAACTCCAGAAGCACAAACATGGCCACACAACCATAGAAGCAAACACATGGCCACCCAACTCTAGAAGCACAAACATGGCCACCCAACTCTAGAAGCAAATGCAGGGCCATCCAACTGTGGAAGCACACAAGCACCCATCCAACTCTTGAAGCACATGCATGCCCTCACAACTAAAGAAGCACAGGCACGGCCATATAAATCTAGATGCACAAGCATGGACACCAATCTCTAGAAGCACAGGCGGGGCCACCCAACTCTAGAAGCACAAACACGGCCACACAACTCTAGAAGAACAGACGCGGCCACCCAACTCTAGAAGCACACACGCGGCCACCCAATTCGAGAAGCACACACGTGGCCACCAAATTCAAGAAGAACACACGCGGCAACCCAATTCGAGAAGCACACATGCAGCCACACAACTCAAGATGCACAAATGCAGCCGCCCATCTCTAGAAGCATAAAGGCAGCCACCCGAATCTAGAAGCACAGCCCGATGAAACAAACAACCCAGCGCAACACACAGCCCCCTCAGAAACAGACACATGGCCACCCAACTCCATAAGCAAAAACACGGCCAACCAACTCTAGAAGCACAAACACGGACACCCAACTCTAGAAGCACACGCACGGCCACCCAACTGTGGAAGCACACAAGCGCCTATCCCACTCTTGAAACATGTGCACGCCCTCACAACTCTAGAAGCACACGAAAGGCAACCCAAATCTAGATGCACAAGCATGGACACCCAACTCTAGAAGCACACACGGCCACCAATCTCCAGAAGCACAGGTACGGCCACCCAAATCTAGAAGCACAAGCACAGTCACCCAACTCAAGAAGCACACATGTGAACACACAATGCAAGAAGCACACACATGGCCATGAAACTCTAGAAGCACATGCATGCCCACCCATCCCTAGAAGCACACACATAGCCACCCAAATTCAGAAGCAAACACACGCCACCCAACTCTAGATGCACACAAACACACACCTAACTCTAGAAGGAAACACGCAGCCTCCCAGCTCTAGAAGTGCATTCGCGGCCACTCAAAACTAGAAGCACACACGCGGCCACCCAACACTAGAAGCACGCGCATGGCCACCAAACTCAAGAAGCACACACACGGCCGCCAATCTCTAGAAGCACAGGCACGGCCACCCAAATCTAGAAGCACAAGCATGGCAACCCAACAATAGAAGCACATGCAAGGCAACCCAACTCTGGAAGCGCACGCTCGTCCACCCAACTGCAGAAGCACACGCATGGCCACCCAACTCGAGAAGCACACATAAGACAACACAATGCGAGAAGCACACATATGGCCACCAAACTCTAGAAGGACATGCATGCCCAACCATCCCTAGAAGCACACACACGGCCACCCAAATTCAGAAGCAAACACACGCCCATCCAACTCTAGAAGCACACAAACACACACCTAACTCTAGAAGGAAACACACGGCCACCCAAAACTAGAAGCACACGCACGGCGATCCAACTCTAGAAGAACACTCGCGGCCACCCAAATCGAGAAGCACACACGCGGCCAACAAATTCAAGAGGAACACACACGGCAACCCAATTCGAGATGCATACACGCAGCCAAACAAGATGCACAAATGAAGCCACCCAAATCTAGAAGCAAACACATGGCCACCCAACTCTAGAAGCACAAACACGGACACCCAACTCTATATGCACATGCACGGCCACCCAACTCTAGAAGCAAATGCAGGGCCATCCAACTGTAGAAGCACACAAGCGCCCATCCAACTCTTGAAGCATGCGCAGGCCCTCCCAACTCTAGAAGCACAGGCGCAGCCACCCAACTCTATAAGCAAAAACACAGCCACACAACTCTAGAAGCACACACATGGCCACCCAACTCTAGAAGCACACACGCGGCCACCCAATTTGAAAAGCACAAACACGGCCAACAAATTCAGGAAGAACACACATGGCAACCCAATTCGAGAAGCACGCATGTAGCCGCACAACTCAAGATGCACAAATACGGCCACCCGACGCTAGAAGCATAAAGGCGGCCACCCGAATCTAGAAGCAAACACCAATGAAACAAACAACCCGGCGCAACACCCCCCCCCCCCCCCCCACGTCCCCCCACCCACTACCCCCAACCCCCACCCCCAGAAACAGACATATGGCCACCCAACCCCATAAGCAAACACACGGCCACCCAACTCTAGAAGCACAAACATGGCCACCCAGCTGTAGAAGCACACACACGGCCAAAAATCTCTAGAGGCACAGGCGGGGCCACCCATCTCTAGAGGCACATGCAAGCCCAACCAACTCTAGAAGCACAAATGCATCCACCCGAATCTAGAAGCACGCACGTGGCCACCCAACTCGAGAGGCACACATGCAGCCACCCAACTCTAGATGCACACACGTGGCCACCCAACTCTAGAAGCACAGGTGCATCCAACCAAATCTAGAAGCACTGGTGCAGCCACCCGAATCTAAAAGAACATGCACGGCCACCCAACTCCAAGAAGCAAGCACACGGCCACCCAACTCTAGAAGCATACACATGGCCACCCAACCCTAGAAGCAAATGCATAGCCACCCAAATCCAGAAGCACATGTGCGCCCATCCAACACTTGAAACAAATGCACGCCCACCCAACTCTGGAAGCATATGCACAGCCACACAAATCTAGAAGCACACACGTGGCCACCCAACTCTAGAAGCACACACGCAGCCACCAAACTCTAGGAGCACATGCAGGGCCAACCAAATCCAGAAGCACAGGTGCATCCACCCAAATCTAGAAGCACGGGGCAGCCACCCAACTCTAGAAGGACATGCACGGCCACCCAACTCCAAAAGCAAATGCACGGCCACCCAACTCTAGAAGCATACGCATGGCCAACCAACCCTAAAAGCAAATGCATAGCCACGCAACTCCAGAAGCACATGTGCACCCTTGCAATACTTGAAGGACATGCACGCCAACCCAACTCTGGAAGCACATGCACAGCCACCCAAATCTAGAAGCACACACACAGCCACCCACATCTAGAAGCACACACACAGCCACCCAACTCTACAAGCACACACACGGCCACACAACTCTACAAGCACACACACGCCCACGCAACTCTAGAAGCACATGCATGGCCACCCAACTCTAAAAGCACACACCACGCCCACCCATATCGAGAAGCACACACACGGACACCCAACTCTAGAAGCACACATGCGGCCACCCATCTATAGAAGCACATGCACGGCCACCCTATTATAGAAGGACACGCATGGCAACACAGCTCTAGAAACAGACGCACAGCTGCCCAACTCTAGGAGCAAATGCATGGCCTCACAACTCTAGAAGTACATGCACAGCCACCAAACACTTGAAGCACAGGCACGGCCACCCATCACTAGAAGCACACGAATGGCCACCCAAATCTAGAAGCAAACGCAGGGCCACTGAACTGTGGAAGCACACAAGCGCCCATCCAACTCTTGAAGCATACGCACGCCCTCCCAACTCTAGAAGCACACCCAAATCTAGATGCACAAGCATGGCCACCCACTCTTGAAACACAAACAAGGCCACCAATCTCCAGAGGCACAGGCGGGGCACCTAACTCTATTAGCACAAACACGGCCATACAATTCTAGAAGCACACACGCAGCCACCCAACTCAAGATGCACAAATGTGGCCAGCTGACTCTAGAAGCTTAAACGCAGCCATCCAAATCTAGAAGCACACCCCAGTGAAACAAACAACACGGCGCAACACCCACGCCCCCCGCCCCCCCCCCACCCCACAGAAACAGACACATGTCCACTCAACTCCATCAGCACACACACGGTCACCCAACTCTAGAAGCACAAGCACGGCCACCCACTCTAGAAGTACACACATGGCCACCCAACTCTAGAAGCAAATGCAGGGCCACCCAACTGTGGAAGCACACAAGCGCCCATTCAACGCTTGAAGCATGTGCACGCCCTCCCAACTCTAGAAGCACATGCATGGCTACACAAATCTAGATGTACAAGCATGGCCACCAATCTCTAGAGTTACAGGTGGGCCACCCAACTCTGGAAGCACAAACAGGGCCACTCAATACTAGAAGCACACACGTGGCCACCCAAATCTAGAAGCCCACACGCAGCCACCCAATTCAAGAAGCACACACGTGGCCACCCAATTCGAGAAGCACAAACGCAGCCACCCAACTCAAGATGCACAAATGCGGCCACCTGACTCTAGAAGATTACTCGCAGCTACCCAACTCTGGAAGCAAGCCCCGACAAAACAAACACCCTGACGAAACACACACCCCAGCGCAACACCACCCCACCACCTGCCCCCCTCCCCACCCCCCAACCCCCCCCCCCCCCCCCCCCCCCCCCCGTCCCCAGAAACAGACACCCGGCCACCCAACTCCATAAGCCCAGATGCGGCCACCCAACACTATAAGTACACGTGCATCCATCCACATCGAGAAGCACAGATGGGGCCACCCAACTCTAGAAGCACGCTGACAGCCACACAACTCGAGATGCACATGCACGGCCACCCAATTATAGAAGCACATGCATGGCCACCCATCTCTAGAGGCACACGCAAGCCCAACCAACTCTAGAAACACACACACATCCACCGAAATCTAGAAGCACACACGTGGCCACCCAACTCGAGAAACACAGGCACGGACACCAATCTCTAGGAGTACACGCACGGCCAACCAAATCCAGAAGGACAGGTTCATCCACCCAAATCTAGAAGCACAGGTGCAGCCACCCAACTCTAGAAGCACATGCATGGCCACCCAACTCCAAAAGCACAAGCACGGCCACACAACTCTAGAAGCACACACACGCCCACACAAGTCTAGAAGCACATGCATGGACACCCAACTCTAGAAGCACACACCACGCCCAACCATATCTAGAAGCACACACACGGACACCCAACTCTAGAAGAACGCATGCGGCCACCCATCTATAGAAGCACACGCATGGCCACCCTATTATAGAAGGACATGCACGGCCACACAGCTCTAGAAACAGATGCACAGCTGCCCCACTCTAAAAGCAAATGCATGGCCTCACAACTCCGTTTATACATGCACAGCCACCAAAATCTTGAAGCACAGGCACGGCCATCCATCACTAGAAGCACACGCACGGCCAGCCAACTCTAGAAGCAAATACAGGGCCACCCAACTGTGGAAGCACACAAGAACCCATCCAACTCTTGAAGCATGTGCACGCCCTCATAACTCTAGAAGCACACACACGGCCAACCAAATCTAGATGCACAAGCATGGCCACCCACTCTTGAAGCACAAATAAGGCCACCAATCTCTAGAGGCACTGGCAGGGCCACCCAACTCTAGAAGCACACACACAGCGAACCAATTCGAGAAGCACACATGCAGCCAACAAATTCAAGAAGAACACACACGGCAACCCAATTCGAGAAGCACACATGCAGCCACACAACTCATGATGCACAAATGCGGCACGCGACTCTAGAAGCATAGATGTGGCCACCCAAATCTAGAAGCACAGCCCAATGAAACAAGCAACCTGGCACAACACCCACACCCACCCCCACCCCGCCCCCCGCCCCCCACAAAAAAGCAGACACATGTCCACCCAACTCCATAAGCACACACACGGTCACCCAACTCTAGAAGCGCAAGCACGGCCACACAACTACAGAAGAACACACATGGCCAAAATCTGGAAGCACAAACAGGGCCACCCAACTCTAGAAGCACACACGCGGCCACCCAATTCAAGAAGCACACACGCAGCCACACAACTCGAGATGCACACACGTGACCAACCAATTCGAGAAGCACACATGCAGCCCCCCAACTCAGGATGCACAAATGCAGCCACCTGACTCTAGAAGCATACAAGCAGCCACCCGACTCCAGAAGCACACCCCGACAAAACAAACACCCCGACGAAACACACACCCCGGCGCAACACATTCTCCCAAGAAACAGACAACCGGACACCCAATTCCATAAGCACAGATGTGGCCACCCAACACTACAAGCACACGTGCGTCCATCCACATCGAAAAACACAGATGCGGCCACACAACACTAGAAGCATGTGCATGGCCACATAACTCGAGACGCACATACATGGCCACCCATCTCTAGAGGTACATGCAAGCCCAACCAACTCTAGAAGCACACACGTGTCCACCTGAATCTTGAAGCACACATGTGGCCACCCAACGCTAGAAGCACACACGTGGCCACCCATCTCTAGAAGCACATGCATGGCCACCCAAATCTAGAAGCACAGGCGTGGCCACCCAACTCTAGAAGCACATGCACGGCCACCCAACTCCAGAAGTAAATGCATGGCCACTCAACTCTAGAAGCATACGCATGGCCACCCAACCCTAGAAGCAAATGCATAGCCACCCAACTCTGGAAGCACATGTGCACCCATCCAATAATTGAAGCACATGCACTCCCACCCAACTCTGGAAGCACATGCACGGCCACCTAAATCTAGAAGCACACACAAGCGAATGCAACTCTAGAAGCACATGCATGGCCACCCAACTCTAGAAGCACACACCATGCCCACCCATATCTAGAAGCAGATGCACAGACACCCACATCTAGAAGCACATGCACAGCCACTCAACTCTACAAGCACATGCACGGCCACCCAACTCTAGAAGCATACACATGGCCACCCAACCCTAGAAGCAAATGCATCGAGCCACCCAACACCGAAAGCACATGTGTGCCCATCCAACAATTGAAGAACATGCACGCCAACCCAACTCTGGAAGCACACGCACGGCCACCCAACTCTAGAAGCACACACAGGCCCACGCAGCTCTAGAAGCACATGCAAGGCAACCCAAATCTAGATGCACAAGCATGGACACACAACTCTAGATGCACACACATGGCCACCAATCTCTAGAAGCACAGGCGTGGCCACCCAACAATAGAAGCACACGCACGGTCGACCAACTCTAGAAGCACACACATGTCCTCACAACTCTAGAAGCACACGCAAGGCCACCCAACTCTGGAAGCACACGCTCGTCCACCCAACTCCAGAAAAACATGCACAGTCACCCAACTCGAGAAGCACACATGTGACCACACAATGCGAGAAACACACACATGGCCACCAAAATCTAGAAGCACATGCATGCCCACCAATCCCTAGAAGCACACACATGGCCACCCAAATTCAGAAGCAAACACACGCCCACCCAACCCCAGAAGCACACAAACACAAACCTAACTCTAGAAGGAAACACGCAGCCACCCAACTCTAGAAGCGCATTTGTGGCCACCCAAAACTAGAAGCACACGCATGGCGACCCAACTCTAGAAGCACACACACGGCCACCAATCTCTAGAAGCACAGGCATGGCCACCCAAATCTAGAAGCACAAGCACGGCAACCCAACAATAGAAGCATACGCAAGGCCACCCAACTCTGGAAGCACATGCACAGCCACCCAACTCGAGAACACATGTGACCACACAATGCGAGAAGCACACACACGGCCACCCAACTTCAGAAGCAAACACACACCCACCCAACTCTAGAATCACACAAACACACACCTAACTCTAGAAGGAAACACGCGGCCACCCAACTATAGAAGCGCATTCGCGGCCACCCAAAACTAGAAGCACATGCATGGCGACCCAAATCTAGAAGAACACGCGCAGCCACCCAAGACTAGAAGCACTCACATGGCCACCAAACTGAAGAAGCACACACACAGCCACACACCTCTTGAAACACCCACCCCAAAACACACCCGCACCGAAACACACCCGCCCCAAAACACACACACACCCCGTCACAATAGATACACCGATAAAACACACATGCCCCGAAACACACACGCCCCAAAAGACATGCACACCCCGGCGAAATACATACCCCGACGAAACGAACACCCCGACAAAACACAAACCCCCGGAAATACACACACGGCCTCCCAACTCTAGAAGCATACAAACGGCCACCCAACTCTAGAAGCACACATACAGCGACCAAACTCTAGAAGCACATGCACGGCCACCCATCTCTAGAAGCACACGCACGCCCAGCCATCTCTAGAGGCACACGCATGCCCACACAACTCTAGAAGCACACACGCAGCCAAACAAATCGAGAAGCACACATGCGGTCACCCAGCACTAGAGGCAAACACGTGGCCACCGAACAAAGGAAGCACACACGCGTCCACCAAACTCGGGAAGCACACACGCGGCCACCTAATTCCAGAAGCCCACACGTGGCAACCCAACTCTAGAAGCAAACACGGGGCATCCCAACTCCAGAAGCACAGGTGCGGCCACCCAACTCGAGAAGCACAAATACAGCCCCCCGACATAAGAAGCACACGCACAGTCACCCAACTCTAGAAGCACAGGTGCGCCCACCCAAATCTAGAAGCACATGTGCGCACAACCAACACTTGAAGCACATGCACGCCCACCTAACTCTGGAAGCACACACCACATCCACCCAAATCTAGAAGCACATACATAGACACCGACATCTAGAAGCACATGCACAGCCACCCAACTCTAAAAGCACACACATGCCAATGCAACTCTAGAAACACATGCATGGACATCCAATTCTAGAAGCACACCACGCCCGGCCATATCTAGAAGCACACACACTGACACCCAACTCTAGAAGAACGCACGCGGCCACCCATCTCTATAAGCACACGCACGGCCACCCTATAAAAGAAGGACACGCAAGGCCACACAGCTCTAGAAACACACGCACAGCTGCCCAACTCTAGAAGCATATGCATGGCCTCATAACTCTAGAAGCACATGCACGGCCTCAGAACTCCTGAAGCACAGGCACGGCCACCCATCACTAGAAGCACACGCACGGCCACCCGACTCTAGAAGCAAATGCAGGGCCACCCAACTGTGGAAGCACACAAGCACCCATCCAACTCTTGAAGCACGTGCACGCCCTCACAACTCTAGAAGCACACGCACGGCCACCCAAATCTAGATGCACAAGCATGGCCACCAATCTCTAGAAGCACAGGGGGTCCACCCAACGCTAGAAGCACAAACACGGCCACACAACTCTAGAAGAACACACACAGCCACCCAACTCTAGAAGCACACATGCAGTCACCCAATTCAAGAAGCACACACGCGGCCAACAAATTCAGGATGAACACATGCAGCAACCCAATTCGAGAAGCACACACATAGCCACACAACTCAAGATGCACAAATGCGGCCACCCGACTCTAGAAGCATAAAGGTCACCACCCGAATCAAGAAGCACACCCCTACGAAACAAACAACCCGGCGCAACACCCCGCCCCACAGCCCCCCCCCCCCCCCCGCCCCCCAGAAACAGACAAATGGCCACCCAACTCCATAGGCAAACACACGGACACCCAACTCCAGAAGCACATGCAGGGCCACGCAACTCTAGAAGCACACAGGCGCCCATCCAACCCTTGAAGCATGTGCACGACCTCCCAACTCAAGTAGCACACGCACGGCCACCAATCTCTAGAAGCACAAACACGGCCACACAACTCTAGAAGCACACACACGGCCACCCAACACTAGAAGCACGCACGTGGCCACCCAACTCTAGAAGCACACATGCGGCCACCCAATTCGAAAAGCACACACGCGGCCAACAAATTCAAGAACACATGCGGCAACCCAATTCGAGAAGCACACATGCAGCCACACCACTCAAGATGCACAAATGCGGCCATCCGACTCCAGAAGCATAAAGGCGGCCACCCAACTCTAGAAGAGCACGCACGACCACCCAAATCTAGATGCACAAGCATGGCCACCAATCTCTAGAGGCACAGGCAGTGCCACCCAATTCTGGAAACACAAACAGGGCCACCCAACACTAGAAGCACACACGCGGCCACCCAACTCTAGAAGCACAAACAGGGCCAACCAATCCTAGAAGCACACATGCGATCAACCAACTCTAGAAGCACACACGTGGCCACCCAATTCAAGAAGCACACATGCAGCCACCCAACTCAAGATGCGCAAATGCGGACAACTGACCCTAGAAGCATACACGCAGCCAGCCGACTCTGGAAGCACACCTCGACAAAACAAACACCCTGACGAGACACACACTCAGGTGCAACACACCCCCTCCCAGAAACAGACACCCAGCCATCCAACTCCATAAGCACAGATGTGGCCAACCAACACTAGAAGCACACGTGCATCCATCCACATCAAGAAGCACTGACGTGGCCACCCAACTCTAGAAGCACGCTCACGGCCACACAACTCTCGAAGCACATGCATGGCCACCCATCTCTAGAGGCACATGCAAGCCCACCCAACTCTAGAACTACACACGCGTCCACTTGAATCTAGAAGCACACACTTGGCCACCCAACAGTAGAAGCACACAGCCACCCAACTCTAGACGCACGCATGTGGACTCCCAAATCTAGAATCACGCACGTGGACTCCCAACTCGAGAAGAACAGATGCGGACACCCAACTCGAGAAGCACAGGCACAGCCATCAATCTATAGGAGTACACGCACGGCCAACCATATCTAGAAGCACAGGTGCGGGCCCTCAACTTGAGAAGCAGATGCAGGGCTACGCAACTCTAGAAGCACACATGTGGCCACCCAACTCCAGAAGCACACACGTGGCCACCCATCTCTAGAAGCACAGTCACATTCACCCAAATCTAGAAGCACAGGCGCGGCCACCCAACTCTAGAAGCACATGCACGGCAACCCAACTCCAGAAGCAAATGCACGACCACCCAACTCTAGAAGCACATGCACGGCCACCGAACTCTAGAAGCAAATGCATGGCCACCCAATTCCAGAAGCACATGCACGCCAATCCAACACTTGAAGCACATGCATGCCCACCCAACTCTGGAAGCACATGCACGGCCACCCTATTATAGAAGGACACGCAGGGCCACACAGCTCTAGAAACACACACATGCCCTCCCAACTCTAGAAGCACATGCAAGGCCACCCAAATCTAGGAGCACAGGTGTGGCCACTCAAATCTACAAGCACAAGCATGGCCTCCCAACAATGGAAGCACACACGCGGCCACCCAACTCGAGAAGCAGACACGCGACCACCCAATGCGAGAAGCAAACACATGGCCATCAAACTCTAGAATCACATCCATGCCCAAGCATCTCTATATGCACAGGCACGGCCACCCAACTTCAGAAGCAAACACATGCCCACCCAACTCTAGAAGCACACACACACACATAATTCGAGAAGGAAACACGTGGCCACTTAACTCTAGAAGTGCATACGTGGCCACCCAACTCTAGAAGCACAAGTATGGCCACCCAAATCTAAACGCACACTCGCGGCCTCCCAACTCTAGAAGCACACGCACGGTGACCCAACTCTAGAAGAACACGTGCGGTAACTCAAATCTAGAAGCACAGGCACGGCCACCCGCCACTAGAAGCACGTACCAAACTCAAGAAGCAAAAACACGGCCACCCATCTCTTGAAACACCTGCCCCAAAACACACCCGCCCCAGAACCCACCCATCCCAAAACACACACACACACCGTCACAATAGACACCCCGATAAAACACACATGCCCCAAAGCATACCCACCCCAAAAGACATGCACACCCCATCAGAACACACACCCCAACAAAACGCACACCTGGACAAAACACACACCCCGATGAAGCAAACCACCCGACGGAACACACACCCCTGGAAACTCACACACGGCCACCCAAATCTAGAAGCACACAAGCGGACTCCCAAATCTAGAATCACACACGGGACCACCCAACTGGAGAAGCACAGTCGCGGCCACCAATCTTTAGGTGTACACACACGGCCACCCAACTCTAGAAGATCACGCATGGCCACCCAACTCCAGAAGCAAATGCATGGCCACCCAACTCCGGAAGCACATGCACGGCCACCCATATCTAGAAGCAAACGCACGGCCACCCAACTTTAGAAGCACACCCACACCCATGCAACTCTAGAAGCACATGCATGGCCAGCCAGCTCAAGAAACACACACCACGCCCATCCATATCTAGAATCATACACACGGACACCCAACTCTAGAAGCACAGACATGGCCACCCATCCCTAGAATCACACGCACAGCCACCCTATTATAGAAGGACATGCACAGCCACACAGCTCTAGAAACAAATACACAGCCACCCAACTCTAGAAGCACAGGTGCGGCCAATCAGCTCTTGAAGCACACGCATGGCCACGCAACTATAGAAGCACACATGCGGCCACCCAACTCTAGAAGCACACACTTGGCCACCCATCTGTAGAAGCACAGGCGCCTCCACCCAAATCTAGAAGCACAGATGTGGCCACCCAACACTAGAAGCACATGCACACCCACCCAACTCCAGAAGCAAGAGCACGGCCACCCAACTCTGGAAGCACATGCACAGCAACCATACTCTAGAAGCAAATGCATGGCCACCCAAAACAAGAACCACATACATGCCCATCAAAAACTTGAAGCAAATGCACGCCCACCCAACTCTGGAAGAACACACCACGCCCAACCACATCTAGAAGCACACACACAGACACCCAACTCTAGAAGCACACACGCGGCCACCCATCTCTAGAAGCACACGCAAGGCCACCCTATTATGGAAGGACACGCACATCCACACAGCTCTAGAAACACACGCACGCCCTCCCAACTCTAGAAGCACATACATGGCCACCCAAATCTAGAAGTACAGGCACGGCCACCCAACTCTGGAAGCACACGCTCGTCCACCCAGCTCCAGAAGCACACACACGGCCACCAATCTTTAGAAGCACAGGCGCGGCCAGCCAAATCTAGAAGCACAGGCACGGCCACCCAACTTGGGAAGCACACGAACCATCGACCAACTGTAGAAGCACACACATGTCCTCACAACTCTAAAATCACACGCACGGCTACCCAACTCAAGAAGCACACACGCGGCCACCAAAATCAACAAGCTCATGCATGCCCATCCATCTCTAGAAGCACACGCATGGCCACCCAGCTCCAGAAGCAAACACATGCACACGCAACTCTAGAACCACACACACACACACACACACACACACACACATATAACTCTAGAAGGAAACACACAGCCACTCAACTCTAGAAGCACACATGTGGCCACCCAACTCTAGAAGCACATGCACGGCCACCCAAATCTAGAAGCAAATGCAGGGCCACCCAACTGTGGAAGCACACAAGCGCCCATCCAACTCTTGAAGCACGCGCACGCCCTCCCAACTCTAGAAGCACATGCACAGCCACCCAAATCTAGATGCCCAAGCATGGACACCAATCTCTAGAAGCACACGTAGGGCCACCCAACTCTAGAAGCACAAACATGGCCACACAACTCTAGAAGCACACACGTGGCCACCCAACTCTAGAAGCACATATGCGGCCACCCAATTTGAGAAGCACACACGCGGCCATCCAACTCAAGAAGCACAAATGTGGCCACCTGAGTCTAGAAGCATACACGAGGCCACCCGACTCCAGAAGCACACCCCGACGAAACACACACTCCGATGAAACACACACCCTGGCACAACACCCCTGCCCCCCAGAAACAGACATATGGCCACCCAACTCCATAAGCACACATACGGCAACCTAACTCTAGAAGCACAAACATGGCCAACCAACTCTAGAAGCACACACATGGCCTCCCAACACTAGAAGCACACACGCGTCCAGCCACATAGAGAAGCACAGATGTGGCCAACCATCTCTAGAAGCACGCTCACAGCTTCACAACTCGAGAAGCACATGCACGGCCACCCAAGTCTAGAAGCACATGCAGGACCCCCCATCTCTAGAGGCACAAGCACGCCCAACCAACTCTAGAAGCACACACATGTCTACCTGACTCAAGAAGCACACACCTGGCCACCCAATTCTAGAAGCACACACGGAGCCACCCAACTCTAGAAGCACAAAAGTGGACTCCCAAATCTAGAATCACACACATGGCCACCCAACTCGAGAAGCACACACGTGGCCACCCAACTCGAGAATCAAAGGAACGGCCACCAGTCTCTAGGAGCAAACGCACGGCCACCCAAATCTAGAAGCACAGGTGTGATCACTCAACTCTAGAAGCACACACGCTGCCACCCAACTCTAGAAGCAAATACGTGGCCACCCACTTCGAGAAGAACACATGCAGCTAACAAATTCAAGAAGAACACACGCGGCCACCCAACTCTAGTAGAACACACGTGGCCACCCAACTCTAGAAGCAAACACACGGCCACCCAAATCCAGAAGCACACGCGCAGCTACCCAACTCTAGAAACACAAGCGCGTCCAGCCAAATTTAGAAGCAAAGGCATGGCCACCCAACGCTACAAGCACACGCGCATCTAGCCAAAGCTAGAAGCACACACGCGGCCACCTGACCCAACAACACACACGACCACCTGACTATAGAAGCACACACGTGGCCAACTGACTCTAGAAGCACACACGGAGCCACACAACTCTAGAAGCACACAAGCAGGCTCCCAAATCTAGAATCACACACGCAGCCACCCAACTCGAGAAGAACACACACGGCCACCCAACTCGAGAAACACAGGTGTGGCCACCAATCTTTAGGAGTAAACACATGGCCACCCAAATCTAGAAGCACAGGTGCCACCACTCAACTCTAGAAACAAACACGTGGCCGCCCAACTCTAGAAGCACACATGTGACCACCCAACTCAAGAAACACCCATGCGGCCACCCACTTCGAGAAGCACACATGCGGCCAACAAATTCAAGAAGCACACACGCGGCCACCTAACTCTAGAAGCACACATGTGGCCAACCAACTCGAGAAGCACACACATGGCCACCCAACTCTAGAAGCACACACGTGGCCACCCAACTCAAGAAGCACAAATGCAGCCACCCAACTCTAGAAGAATACACGTGGCCACCCGACTCTAGAAGCACACCCTGACGAAACAAACACCACGATGAAACACACACCTCGGCGCAATACATCCCCCGAGAAACAAACACACGGCCACCCAACTCCATAAGCACACACATGGCCACCCAACTCTAGAAGCACAAACACGGCCACCCAACTCTAGAAGCACATGCACGGCTTCCCAACACTAGAAGCACATGCGCTCTAGCCACATGGAGAAGCACAGACACGGCCACACAACTCTAGAAGCACATGCATGGCCATCCATTTCTAGAGGCACATGCATGGCCAACCAATTCCAGAAGCACACCCGCGTCCCCACGACTCTAGAAGCACACACGTGGGCACCGAACTCTGGAAGCTCACACGCAGTCACCCAAATCTAGAAGCACAGAAGCAGACTCCCAAATCTAGAATCACACACAGGGCCACCCAACTCGAGAAGATCAGTCATGGTCACCAATCTTTAGGTGTACACACATGGCCACCAAACTCCAGAAGCACATGCACGGCCACCCACCTCCAGAAGAAAACGAACAGCCACCCAACTCTAGAAGCATATGCACGGCCACCCAATTCTAGAAGCAAATGCATTGCCACCCAACTCTGGAAGCACATGCGTGCTGATCCAACACTTGAAGCACATGCATGCCCACCCAACTCTAGAAGCAAACACGCGACCACCCAACTCTAGAGGCACACACGTGGCCACCCAACTCAAGAAACACACACGCGGCCACCCACTTCGAGAAGCACACATGCGGCCAACAAATTCAAGAAGCACACACGCGGCCACCCAACTCTAGAAGCACACATGTGGCCAACCAACTCGAGAAGCACACACATGGCCACCCAACTCGAGAAGCACACACGCGGCCACCCAACTCAAGAAGCACAAATGCAGCCACCCAACTCTAGAAGAATACACGTGGCCACCCGACTCTAGAAGCACACCCTGACGAAACAAACACCCCGATGAAACTCACACCTCGGCGCAACACATCCCCCGAGAAACAAACACACGGCCACCCAACTCCATAAGCACAAACACGGCCACCCAACTCTAGAAGCACACGCACAGCTTCCCAACACTAGAAGCACATGCGCTCTAGCCACATGGAGAAGCACAGACACGGCCACACAACTCTAGAAGCACATGCATGGCCATCCATTTCTAGAGGCACATGCATGGCCAACCAATTCCAGAAGCACACCCGCGTCCCCACGACTCTAGAAGCACACACGTGGGCACCGAACTCTGGAAGCTCACACGCAGTCACCCGAATCTAGAAGCACAGAAGCAGACTCCCAAATCTAGAATCACACACAGGGCCACCCAACTCGAGAAGATCAGTCATGGCCACCAATCTTTAGGTGTACACACATGGCCACCAAACTCCAGAAGCACATGCACTGCCACCCACCTCCAGAAGAAAACGAACAGCAACCCAACTCTAGAAGCATATGCACGGCCACCCAATTCTAGAAGCAAATGCATTGCCACCCAACTCCGGAAGCACATGCGTGCCGATCCAACACTTGAAGCACATGCATGCCCACCCAACTCTAGAAGCAAACACGCGGCCACCCAACTCTAGAGGCACACACGTGGCCACCCAACTCAAGAAACACACACGCGGCCACCCACTTCGAGAAGCACACATGCGGCCAACAAATTCAAGAAGCACACACGCGGCCACCCAACTCTAGAAGCACACATGTGGCCACCCAACCCGAGAAGCATACACCTGGCCACCCAACTCGAGAAGCACACACGCAGCCACCCAACTCAAGAAGCACAAATGCAGACACCCAACTCTAGAAGAATACACGTGGCCACCCGACTCTAGAAGCACACCCTGACGAAACAAACACCCCGATGAAACACACACCTCGGCGCAACACATCCCCCGAGAAACAAACACACGGCCACCCAACTCCATAAGCACACACATGGCCACCCAACTCTAGAAGCACAAACACGGCCACCCAACTCTAGAAGCACACGCGCGGCTTCCCAACACTAGAAGCACATGTGCTCTAGCCACATGGAGAAGCACAGACACGGCCACACAACTCTAGAAGCACATGCATGGCCATCCATTTCTAGAGGCACATGCATGGCCAACCAATTCCAGAAGCACACCCGCGTCCCCACGACTCTAGAAGCACACACGTGGCCACCCAACTCTGGAAGCTCAAACGCAGTCACCCAAATCTAGAAGCACAGAAGCAGACTCCCAAATCTAGAATCACACACAGGGCCACCCAACTCGAGAAGATCAGTCATGGCCACCAATCTTTAGGTGTACACACATGGCCACCCAACTCCAGAAGCACATGCACGGCCACCAACCTCCAGAAGAAAACGAACAGCCACCCAACTCTAGAAGCATATGCACAGCCACCCAATTCTAGAAGCAAATGCATTGCCACCCAACTCCGGAAGCACATGCGTGCCAATCCAACACTTGAAGCACATGCATGCCCACCCAACTCTGGAAGCAAATGCACGGCCACCCAGAACTAGAAGCAAATGCACAGCCAGCCAACTCTGCAAGCACACGCACGGCCACCCAACTCTAGAAGCACACGCACGGCACCCTATTATAGAAGGACACACAAGGTCACACAGCTCTAGAAACACATGCACAGCCACCCAAATCTAGAAGCACAGGTGCAGTCAATCAGCTCTAGAAGCACATGCATGGCCACTCAACTATAGAAGCACACAAGCGGCCACCCAACTCTAGAAGCACACACGTGGCCACCCACCTCTAGAAGCTCCGACGTGGCCACCCAAATCTAGAAGCACAGGCTCATCCACCCAAATCTAGAAACACAGATGCGGCCACCCAACTGTAGAAGCACATGCACGGCAACCCAACTCCAGAAGCAAACGCACGACCACCCAACTCTAGAAGCACATGCACGGCCACCGAACTCTAGAAGCAAATGCATGGCCAACCAATTCCAGAAGCACATGCACGCCAATCCAACACTTGAAGCACATGCATGCCCACCCAACTCTGGAAGCACATGCACGGCCACCCTATTATAGAAGGACACGCAGGGCCACACAGCTCTAGAAACACACACATGCCCTCCCAACTCTAGAAGCACATGCAAGGCCACCCAAATCTAGAAGCACAGGTGCGGCCACTCAAATCTACAAGCACAAGCATGGCCTCCCAACAATGGAAGCACACACGTGGCCACCCAACTCGAGAAGCAGACACGCGACCACCCAATGCGAGAAGCAAACACATGGCCATCAAACTCTAGAATCACATCCATGCCCACGCATCTCTAGATGCACAGGCACAGCCACCCAACTTCAGAAGCAAACACATGCCCACCCAACTCTCGAAGCACACACACACACACATAATTCGAGAAGGAAACACGTGGCCACTTAACTCTAGAAGTGCATACGTGGCCACCCAACTCTAGAAGCACAAGTATGGCCACCCAAATCTAAACGCACACTCGCGGCCTCCCAACTCTAGAAGCACATGCACGGTGACCCAACTCTAGAAGAACACGTGCGGTAACTCAAATCTAGAAGCACAGGCACGGCCACCCGCCACTAGAAGGACGTACCAAACTCAAGAAGCAAAAACACGGCCACCCATCTGTTGAAGCACCTGCCCCAAAACACACCCGCCCCAGAAGCCACCCGTCCCAAAACACACACACACACACCGTCACAATAGACACCCCGATAAAACACACATGCCCCAAAGCATACCCACCCCAAAAGACATGCACACCCCATCAGAACACACAACCCAACAAAACGCACACCTGGACAAAACACACACCCCGATGAAGCAAACCACCCGACGGAACACACACCCCTGGAAACTCACACACGGCCGCCCAAATCTAGAAGCACACAAGCGGACTCCCAAATCTAGAATCACACATGGGACCACCCAACTGGAGAAGCACAGTCGCGGCCAACAATCTTTAGGTGTACACACACGGCCACCCAACTCCAGAAGATCACGCATGGCCACCCAACTCCAGAAGCAAATGCATGGCCACCGAACTCCGGAAGCACATGCACGGCCACCCATATCTAGAAGCAAACGCACGGCCACCCAACTTTAGAAGCACACCCACACCCATGCAACTCTAGAAGCACATGCATGGCCAGCCAGCTCAAGAAACACACACCACGCCCATCCATATCTAGAATCATACACACGGAAACCCAACTCTAGAAGCACACACTTGGCCACCCATCTCTAGAAGCACAGGCGCCTCCACCCAAATCTAGAAACACAGATGCGGCCACCCAACTGTAGAAGCACATGCATGGCAACCCAACTCCAGAAGCAAACGCACGACCACCCAACTCCAGAAGCACATGCACGGCCAGCGAACTCTAGAAGCAAATGCATGGCCACCCAATTCCAGAAGCACATGCACGCCAATCCAACACTTGAAGCACATGCATGCCCACCCAACTCTGGAAGCACATGCACGGCCACCCTATTATAGAAGGACACGCAGGGCCACACAGCTCTAGAAACACACGCACGGTGACCCAACTCTAGAAGAACACGTGCGGTAACTCAAATCTAGAAGCACAGGCACGGCCACCCGCCACTAGAAGCACGTACCAAACTCAAGAAGCAAAAACACGGCCACCCATCTGTTGAAACACCTGCCCCAAAACACACTCGCCCCAGAACCCACCCGTCCCAAAACACACACACACACCGTCACAATAGACACCCCGATAAAACACACATGCCCCAAAGCATACCCACCCCAAAAGACATGCACACCCCATCAGAACACACACCCCAACAAAACGCACACCTGGACAAAACACACACCCCGATGAAGCAAACCACCCGATGGAACACACACCCCTGGAAACTCACACACGGCCACCCAAATCTAGAAGCACACAAGCGGACTCCCAAATCTAGAATCACACACGGGACCACCCAACTGGAGAAGCACAGTCGCGGCCACCAATCTTTAGGTGTACACACACGGCCACCCAACTCTAGAAGATCACGCATGGCCACCCAACTCCAGAAGCAAATGCATGGCCACCCAACTCCGGAAGCACATGCACGGCCACCCATATCTAGAAGCAAACGCACGGCCACCCAACTTTAGAAGCACACCCACACCCATGCAACTCTAAAAGCACATGCATGGCCAGCCAGCTCAAGAAACACACACCACGCCCATCCATATCTAGAATCATACACACGGACACCCAACTCTAGAAGCACAGACATGGCCACCCATCCCTAGAATCACACGCACAGCCACCCTATTATAGAAGGACATGCACAGCCACACAGCTCTAGAAACAAATACACAGCCACCCAACTCTAGAAGCACAGGTGCGGCCAATCAGCTCTTGAAGCACACGCATGGCCACGCAACTATAGAAGCACACATGCGGCCACCCAACTCTAGAAGCACACACTTGGCCACCCATCTGTAGAAGCACAGGCGCCTCCACCCAAATCTAGAAGCACAGATGTGGCCACCCAACACTAGAAGCACATGCACGCCCACCCAACTCCAGAAGCAAACGCACGGCCACCCAACTCTGGAAGCACACGCACAGCAACCATACTCTAGAAGCAAATGCATGGCCACCCAAAACCAGAAGCACATACATGCCCATCAAAAACTTGAAGCAAATGCACGCCCACCCAACTCTGGAAGAACACACCACGCCCAACCACATCTAGAAGCACACACACAGACACCCAACTCTAGAAGCACACACGCGGCCACCCATCTCTAGAAGCACACGCAAGGCCACCCTATTATGGAAGGACACGCACATCCACACAGCTCTAGAAACACACACACGCCCTCCCAACTCTAGAAGCACTTGCGCGGCCACCCAAATCTAGAAGCACAGGCACGGCCACCCAAATCTAGAAGCGCAAGCACAGCAACCCAACAGTAGAAGCATGCGCACGGGTGACCAAATCTAGGAGCACACACATGTCCTCACGACTCTAGAAAGACACGCACGGCCACCCAACTCTGGAAGCACACGCTCGTCCACCCAGCTCCAGAAGCACACACACGGCCACCAATCTTTAGAAGCACAGGCGCGGCCACCGAAATCTAGAAGCACAGGCACGGCCACCCAACTCGGGAAGCACACGAACCGTCGACCAACTGTAGAAGCACACACATGTCCTCACAACTCTAAAAGCACACGCACGGCCACCCAACTCAAGAAGCACACACGCGGCCACCAAAATCAACAAGCTCATGCATGCCCATCCATCTCTAGAAGCACACGCATGGCCACCCAGCTCCAGAAGCAAACACATGCACATGCAACTCTAGAACCACACACACACACACACACACATACACACACACACACACACACACACACACATATAACTCTAGAAGGAAACACGCAGCCACTCAACTCTAGAAGCACACATGTGGCCACCCAACTCTAGAAGCACATGCACGGCCACCCAACTCTAGAAGCAAATGCAGGGCCACCCAACTGTGGAAGCACACAAGCGCCCATCCAACTCTTGAAGCACGTGCATGCCCTCCCAACTCTGGAAGCACATGCACAGCCACCCAAATCTAGATGCACAAGCATGGACACCAATCTCTAGAAGCACACGTAGGGCCACCCAACTCTAGAAGCACAAACATGGCCACACAACTCTAGAAGCACACACGTGGCCACCCAACTCTAGAAGCACGCTCGCGGCCACCCAATTCGAGAAGCCCACACGCGGCCAACAAATTCAAGAAGAACAAATGCGGCAACCCAATTCGAGAATCACACATGAAGCCACACAACTCAAGATGCACAAATGCGGCCACCCATCTCTAGAAGCATAAAGGCGGCCACCTGAATCTAGAAGCACACCCCGACAAAACAAACAAACTGGCACAACACATCCGCCCACAGAAACAGACACATGGCCACCCAACTCCATAAGCAAACACATGGCCACCCAACTCTAGAAGCACAAACACGGACACCCAACTCTAGAAGCACACGCAAGACCACACAACTGTGGAAGCACACAAGCGCCTATCCAACTCTTGAAGCATGCGCACGCTCTCACAACTCTAGTAGCACATGCACGGCCACCCAAATCTAGATGTACAAGCATGGACACCCAACTCTAGAAGCACATGCATGGCCACCCAACTCTAGAAGCACACGCACTGTCGACCAACTCTAGAAGCACACACATGTCCTAACAACTCTAGAAGCACACGTAAGGCCACCCAACTCTGGAAGTACACGCTCGTCCACCCAACTCCAGAAGCACACGCACGGCCCCCCAACTCGAGAAGCACACATGCGACCGCACAATGCGAGAAGCACACACATGGCCACCCAACTCTAGAAGCACACACAGGCCCACGCAGCTCTAGAAGCACATGCAAGGCAACCCAAATCTAGATGCACAAGCATGGACACACAACTCTAGATGCACACACATGGCCACCAATCTCTAGAAGCACAGGCGTGGCCACCCATCTCTAGAAGCACAAGCACGGCAACCCAACAATAGAAGCACACGCATGGTCGACCAACTCTAGAAGCACACACATGTCCTCACAACTCTAGAAGCACACGCAAGGCCACCCAACTCTGGAAGCACACGCTCGTCCACCCAACTCCAGAAAAACACGCACAGTCACCCAACTCGAGAAGCACACATGTGACCACACAATGCGAGAAACACACACATGGCCACCAAAATCTAGAAGCACATGCATGCCCACCAATCCCTAGAAGCACACACACGGCCACCCAAATTCAGAAGCAAACACACGCCCACCCAACCCCAGAAGCACACAAACACAAACCTAACTCTAGAAGGAAACACGCAGCCACCCAACTCTAGAAGCGCATTTGCGGCCACCCAAAACTAGAAGCACACGCACGGCGACCCAACTCTAGAAGCACACACACGGCCACCAATCTCTAGAAGCACAGGCATGGCCACCCAAATCTAGAAGCACAAGCACGGCAACCCAACAATAGAAGCATACGCAAGGCCACCCAACTCTGGAAGCACGCACTCGTCCACCCAACTCCAGAAGCACATGCACAGCCACCCAACTCGAGAACACATGTGACCACACAATGCGAGAAGCACACACACGGCCACCCAACTTCAGAAGCAAACACACGCCCACCCAACTCTAGAATCACACAAACACACACCTAACTCTAGAAGGAAACACGCGGCCACCCAACTATAGAAGCGCATTCGCGGCCACCCAAAACTAGAAGCACATGCATGGCGACCCAAATCTAGAAGAACACGCGCAGCCACCCAAGACTAGAAGCACTCACATGACCACCAAACTGAAGAAGCACACACACAGCCACACACCTCTTGAAACACCCACGCCAAAACACACCCGCACCGAAACACACCCGCCCCTAAACACACACCCACCCCGTCACAATAGATACACCGATAAAACACACATGCCCCGAAACACACACGCCCCAAAAGACATGCACACCCCGGCGAAATACATACCCCGACGAAACGAACACCCCGACAAAACACAAACCCCCGGAAATACACACACGGCCTCCCAACTCTAGAAGCATACAAACGGCCACCCAACTCTAGAAGCACACATACAGCGACCAAACTCTAGAAGCACATGCACGGCCACCCATCTCTAGAAGCACACGCACGCCCAGCCATCTCTAGAGGCACACGCATGCCCACACAACTCTAGAAGCACACACGCAGCCAAACAAATCGAGAAGCACACATGCGGTCACCCAGCACTAGAGGCAAACACGTGGCCACCGAACAAAGGAAGCACACACGCGTCCACCAAACTCGGGAAGCACACACGCGGCCACCTAATTCCAGAAGCCCACACGTGGCAACCCAACTCTAGAAGCAAACACGGGGCATCCCAACTCCAGAAGCACAGGTGCGGCCACCCAACTCGAGAAGCACAAATACAGCCCCCCGACATAAGAAGCACACGCACGGTCACCCAACTCTAGAAGCACAGGTGCGCCCACCCAAATCTAGAAGCACATGTGCGCACAACCAACATTTGAAGCACATGCACGCCCACCTAACTCTGGAAGCACACACCACATCCACCCAAATCTAGAAGCACATACATAGACACCGACATCTAGAAGCACATGCACAGCCACCCAACTCTAGAAGCACACACATGCCAATGCAACTCTAGAAGCACATGCATGGTCATCCAATTCTAGAAGCACACACCACGCCCGACCATATCTAGAAGCACACACACTGACACCCAACTCTAGAAGAACGCACGCGGCCACCCATCTCTATAAGCACACGCACGGCCACCCTATAAAAGAAGGACACGCAAGGCCACACAGCTCTAGAAACACACGCACAGCTGCCCAACTCTAGAAGCATATGCATGGCCTCACAACTCTAGAAGCACATGCACGGCCTCAGAACTCCTGAAGCACAGGCACGGCCACCCATCACTAGAAGCACACGCACGGCCACCCGACTCTAGAAGCAAATGCAGGGCCACCCAACTGTGGAAGCACACAAGCACCCATCCAACTCTTGAAGCACGTGCACGCCCTCACAACTCTAGAAGCACACGCACGGCCACCCAAATCTAGATGCACAAGCATGGCCACCAATCTCTAGAAGCACAGGGGGGGCCACCCAACTCTAGAAGCACAAACACGGCCACACAACTCTAGAAGAACACACACAGCCACCCAACTCTAGAAGCACACATGCAGTCACCCAATTCAAGAAGCACACACGCGGCCAACAAATTCAGGATGAACACATGCAGCAACCCAATTCGAGAAGCACACACATAGCCACACAACTCAAGATGCACAAATGCGGCCACCCGACTCTAGAAGCATAAAGGTCACCACCCGAATCAAGAAGCACACCCCTACGAAACAAACAACCCGGCGCAACACCCCGCCCCACAGCCCCCCCCCCCCCCGCCCCCCAGAAACAGACAAATGGCCACCCAACTCCATAGGCAAACACACGGACACCCAACTCCAGAAGCACATGCAGGGCCACGCAACTCTAGAAGCACACAGGCGCCCATCCAACCCTTGAAGCATGTGCACGACCTCCCAACTCAAGTAGCACACGCACGGCCACCAATCTCTAGAAGCACAAACACGGCCACACAACTCTAGAAGCACACACACGGCCACCCAACACTAGAAGCACGCACGTGGCCACCCAACTCTAGAAGCACACATGCGGCCACCCAATTCGAAAAGCACACACGCGGCCAACAAATTCAAGAACACATGCGGCAACCCAATTCGAGAAGCACACATGCAGCCACACCACTCAAGATGCACAAATGCGGCCATCCGACTCCAGAAGCATAAAGGCGGCCACCCAACTCTAGAAGAGCACGCACGACCACCCAAATCTAGATGCACAAGCATGGCCACCAATCTCTAGAGGCACAGGCAGTGCCACCCAATTCTGGAAACACAAACAGGGCCACCCAACACTAGAAGCACACACGCGGCCACCCAACTCTAGAAGCACAAACAGGGCCAACCAATCCTAGAAGCACACATGCGATCAACCAACTCTAGAAGCACACACGTGGCCACCCAATTCAAGAAGCACACATGCAGCCACCCAACTCAAGATGCGCAAATGCGGACAACTGACCCTAGAAGCATACACGCAGCCAGCCGACTCTGGAAGCACACCTCGACAAAACAAATACCCTGACGAGACACACACTCAGGTGCAACACACCCCCTCCCAGAAACAGACACCCAGCCATCCAACTCCATAAGCACAGATGTGGCCAACCAACACTAGAAGCACACGTGCATCAATCCACATCAAGAAGCACTGACGTGGCCACCCAACTCTAGAAGCACGCTCACGGCCACACAACTCTCGAAGCACATGCATGGCCACCCATCTCTAGAGGCACATGCAAGCCCACCCAACTCTAGAACTACACACGCGTCCACTTGAATCTAGAAGCACACACTTGGCCACCCAACAGTAGAAGCACACAGCCACCCAACTCTAGACGCACGCATGTGGACTCCCAAATCTAGAATCACGCACGTGGACTCCCAACTCGAGAAGAACAGATGCGGACACCCAACTCGAGAAGCACAGGCACAGCCATCAATCTATAGGAGTACACGCACGGCCAACCATATCTAGAAGCACAGGTGCGGGCCCTCAACTTGAGAAGCAGATGCAGGGCTACGCAACTCTAGAAGCACACATGTGGCCACCCAACTCCAGAAGCACACACGTGGCCACCCATCTCTAGAAGCACAGTCACATTCACCCAAATCTAGAAGCACAGGCGCGGCCACCCAACTCTAGAAGCACATGCACGGCAACCCAACTCCAGAAGCAAATGCACGACCACCCAACTCTAGAAGCAAATGCATGGCCACCCAATTCCAGAAGCACATGCACGCCAATCCAACACTTGAAGCACATGCATGCCCACCCAACTCTGGAAGCACATGCACGGCCACCCTATTATAGAAGGACACGCAGGGCCACACAGCTCTAGAAACACACACATGCCCTCCCAACTCTAGAAGCACATGCAAGGCCACCCAAATCTAGGAGCACAGGTGTGGCCACTCAAATCTACAAGCACAAGCATGGCCTCCCAACAATGGAAGCACACACGCGGCCACCCAACTCGAGAAGCAGACACGCGACCACCCAATGCGAGAAGCAAACACATGGCCATCAAACTCTAGAATCACATCCATGCCCAAGCATCTCTATATGCACAGGCATGGCCACCCAACTTCAGAAGCAAACACATGCCCACCCAACTCTAGAAGCACACACACACACATAATTCGAGAAGGAAACACGTGGCCACTTAACTCTAGAAGTGCATACGTGGCCACCCAACTCTAGAAGCACAAGTATGGCCACCCAAATCTAAACGCACACTCGCGGCCTCCCAACTCTAGAAGCACACGCACGGTGACCCAACTCTAGAAGAACACGTGCGGTAACTCAAATCTAGAAGCACAGGCACGGCCACCCGCCACTAGAAGCACGTACCAAACTCAAGAAGCAAAAACACGGCCACCCATCTCTTGAAACACCTGCCCCAAAACACACCCGCCCCAGAACCCACCCATCCCAAAACACACACACACACCGTCACAATAGACACCCCGATAAAACACACATGCCCCAAAGCATACCCACCCCAAAAGACATGCACACCCCATCAGAACACACACCCCAACAAAACGCACACCTGGACAAAACACACACCCCGATGAAGCAAACCACCCGACGGAACACACACCCCTGGAAACTCACACACGGCCACCCAAATCTAGAAGCACACAAGCGGACTCCCAAATCTAGAATCACACACGGGACCACCCAACTGGAGAAGCACAGTCGCGGCCACCAATCTTTAGGTGTACACACACGGCCACCCAACTCTAGAAGATCACGCATGGCCACCCAACTCCAGAAGCAAATGCATGGCCACCCAACTCCGGAAGCACATGCACGGCCACCCATATCTAGAAGCAAACGCACGGCCACCCAACTTTAGAAGCACACCCACACCCATGCAACTCTAGAAGCACATGCATGGCCAGCCAGCTCAAGAAACACACACCACGCCCATCCATATCTAGAATCATACACACGGACACCCAACTCTAGAAGCACAGACATGGCCACCCATCCCTAGAATCACACGCACAGCCACCCTATTATAGAAGGACATGCACAGCCACACAGCTCTAGAAACAAATACACAGCCACCCAACTCTAGAAGCACAGGTGCGGCCAATCAGCTCTTGAAGCACACGCATGGCCACGCAACTATAGAAGCACACATGCGGCCACCCAACTCTAGAAGCACACACTTGGCCACCCATCTGTAGAAGCACAGGCGCCTCCACCCAAATCTAGAAGCACAGATGTGGCCACCCAACACTAGAAGCACATGCACACCCACCCAACTCCAGAAGCAAGAGCACGGCCACCCAACTCTGGAAGCACATGCACAGCAACCATACTCTAGAAGCAAATGCATGGCCACCCAAAACAAGAACCACATACATGCCCATCAAAAACTTGAAGCAAATGCACGCCCACCCAACTCTGGAAGAACACACCACGCCCAACCACATCTAGAAGCACACACACAGACACCCAACTCTAGAAGCACACACGCGGCCACCCATCTCTAGAAGCACACGCAAGGCCACCCTATTATGGAAGGACACGCACATCCACACAGCTCTAGAAACACACGCACGCCCTCCCAACTCTAGAAGCACATACATGGCCACCCAAATCTAGAAGTACAGGCACGGCCACCCAACTCTGGAAGCACACGCTCGTCCACCCAGCTCCAGAAGCACACACACGGCCACCAATCTTTAGAAGCACAGGCGCGGCCAGCCAAATCTAGAAGCACAGGCACGGCCACCCAACTTGGGAAGCACACGAACGATCGACCAACTGTAGAAGCACACACATGTCCTCACAACTCTAAAATCACACGCACGGCTACCCAACTCAAGAAGCACACACGCGGCCACCAAAATCAACAAGCTCATGCATGCCCATCCATCTCTAGAAGCACACGCATGGCCACCCAGCTCCAGAAGCAAACACATGCACACGCAACTCTAGAACCACACACACACACACACACACACACACACATATAACTCTAGAAGGAAACACACAGCCACTCAACTCTAGAAGCACACATGTGGCCACCCAACTCTAGAAGCACATGCACGGCCACCCAACTCTAGAAGCAAATGCAGGGCCACCCAACTGTGGAAGCACACAAGCGCCCATCCAACTCTTGAAGCACGCGCACGCCCTCCCAACTCTAGAAGCACATGCACAGCCACCCAAATCTAGATGCCCAAGCATGGACACCAATCTCTAGAAGCACACGTAGGGCCACCCAACTCTAGAAGCACAAACATGGCCACACAACTCTAGAAGCACACACGCGGCCACCCAACTCTAGAAGCACATATGCGGCCACCCAATTTGAGAAGCACACACGCGGCCATCCAACTCAAGAAGCACAAATGTGGCCACCTGAGTCTAGAAGCATACACGAGGCCACCCGACTCCAGAAGCACACCCCGACGAAACACACACTCCGATGAAACACACACCCTGGCACAACACCCCTGCCCCCCAGAAACAGACATATGGCCACCCAACTCCATAAGCACACATACGGCAACCTAACTCTAGAAGCACAAACATGGCCAACCAACTCTAGAAGCACACACATGGCCTCCCAACACTAGAAGCACACACGCGTCCAGCCACATAGAGAAGCACAGATGTGGCCAACCATCTCTAGAAGCACGCTCACAGCTTCACAACTCGAGAAGCACATGCACGGCCACCCAAGTCTAGAAGCACATGCAGGACCCCCCATCTCTAGAGGCACAAGCACGCCCAACCAACTCTAGAAGCACACACATGTCTACCTGACTCAAGAAGCACACACCTGGCCACCCAATTCTAGAAGCACACACGGAGCCACCCAACTCTAGAAGCACAAAAGTGGACTCCCAAATCTAGAATCACACACATGGCCACCCAACTCGAGAAGCACACACGTGGCCACCCAACTCGAGAATCAAAGGAACGGCCACCAGTCTCTAGGAGCAAACGCACGGCCACCCAAATCTAGAAGCACAGGTGTGATCACTCAACTCTAGAAGCACACACGCTGCCACCCAACTCTAGAAGCAAATACGTGGCCACCCACTTCGAGAAGAACACATGCAGCTAACAAATTCAAGAAGAACACACGCGGCCACCCAACTCTAGTAGAACACACGTGGCCACCCAACTCTAGAAGCAAACACACGGCCACCCAAATCCAGAAGCACACGCGCAGCTACCCAACTCTAGAAACACAAGCGCGTCCAGCCAAATTTAGAAGCAAAGGCATGGCCACCCAACGCTACAAGCACACGCGCATCTAGCCAAAGCTAGAAGCACACACGCGGCCACCTGACCCAACAACACACACGACCACCTGACTATAGAAGCACACACGTGGCCAACTGACTCTAGAAGCACACACGGAGCCACACAACTCTAGAAGCACACAAGCAGGCTCCCAAATCTAGAATCACACATGCAGCCACCCAACTCGAGAAGAACACACACGGCCACCCAACTCGAGAAACACAGGTGTGGCCACCAATCTTTAGGAGTAAACACATGGCCACCCAAATCTAGAAGCACAGGTGCCACCACTCAACTCTAGAAGCAAACACGTGGCCGCCCAACTCTAGAAGCACACATGTGACCACCCAACTCAAGAAACACACATGCGGCCACCCACTTCGAGAAGCACACATGCGGCCAACAAATTCAAGAAGCACACACGCGGCCACCTAACTCTAGAAGCACACATGTGGCCAACCAACTCGAGAAGTACACACATGGCCACCCAACTCTAGAAGCACACACGTGGCCACCCAACTCAAGAAGCACAAATGCAGCCACCCAACTCTAGAAGAATACACGTGGCCACCCGACTCTAGAAGCACACCCTGACGAAACAAACACCACGATGAAACACACACCTCGGCGCAATACATCCCCCGAGAAACAAACACACGGCCACCCAACTCCATAAGCACACACATGGCCACCCAACTCTAGAAGCACAAACACGGCCACCCAACTCTAGAAGCACATGCACGGCTTCCCAACACTAGAAGCACATGCGCTCTAGCCACATGGAGAAGCACAGACACGGCCACACAACTCTAGAAGCACATGCATGGCCATCCATTTCTAGAGGCACATGCATGGCCAACCAATTCCAGAAGCACACCCGCGTCCTCACGACTCTAGAAGCACACACGTGGGCACCGAACTCTGGAAGCTCACACGCAGTCACCCAAATCTAGAAGCACAGAAGCAGACTCCCAAATCTAGAATCACACACAGGGCCACCCAACTCGAGAAGATCAGTCATGGTCACCAATCTTTAGGTGTACACACATGGCCACCAAACTCCAGAAGCACATGCACGGCCACCCACCTCCAGAGGAAAACGAACAGCCACCCAACTCTAGAAGCATATGCACGGCCACCCAATTCTAGAAGCAAATGCATTGCCACCCAACTCTGGAAGCACATGCGTGCTGATCCAACACTTGAAGCACATGCATGCCCACCCAACTCTAGAAGCAAACACGCGACCACCCAACTCTAGAGGCACACACGTGGCCACCCAACTCAAGAAACACACACGCGGCCACCCACTTCGAGAAGCACACATGCGGCCAACAAATTCAAGAAGCACACAAGCGGCCACCCAACTCTAGAAGCACACATGTGGCCAACCAACTCGAGAAGCACACACATGGCCACCCAACTCGAGAAGCACACACGCGGCCACCCAACTCAAGAAGCACAAATGCAGCCACCCAACTCTAGAAGAATACACGTGGCCACCCGACTCTAGAAGCACACCCTGACGAAACAAACACCCCGATGAAACTCACACCTCGGCGCAACACATCCCCCGAGAAACAAACACACGGCCACCCAACTCCATAAGCACACACATGGCCACCCAACTCTAGAAGCACAAACACGGCCACCCAACTCTAGAAGCACACGCACAGCTTCCCAACACTAGAAGCACATGCGCTCTAGCCACATGGAGAAGCACAGACACGGCCACACAACTCTAGAAGCACATGCATGGCCATCCATTTCTAGAGGCACATGCATGGCCAACCAATTCCAGAAGCACACCCGCGTCCCCACGACTCTAGAAGCACACACGTGGGCACCGAACTCTGGAAGCTCACACGCAGTCACCCGAATCTAGAAGCACAGAAGCAGACTCCCAAATCTAGAATCACACACAGGGCCACCCAACTCGAGAAGATCAGTCATGGCCACCAATCTTTAGGTGTACACACATGGCCACCAAACTCCAGAAGCACATGCACTGCCACCCACCTCCAGAAGAAAACGAACAGCAACCCAACTCTAGAAGCATATGCACGGCCACCCAATTCTAGAAGCAAATGCATTGCCACCCAACTCCGGAAGCACATGCGTGCCGATCCAACACTTGAAGCACATGCATGCCCACCCAACTCTAGAAGCAAACACGCGGCCACCCAACTCTAGAGGCACACACGTGGCCACCCAACTCAAGAAACACACACGCGGCCACCCACTTCGAGAAGCACACATGCGGCCAACAAATTCAAGAAGCACACACGCGGCCACCCAACTCTAGAAGCACACATGTGGCCACCCAACCCGAGAAGCATACACCTGGCCACCCAACTCGAGAAGCACACACGCAGCCACCCAACTCAAGAAGCACAAATGCAGACACCCAACTCTAGAAGAATACACGTGGCCACCCGACTCTAGAAGCACACCCTGACGAAACAAACACCCCGATGAAACACACACCTCGGCGCAACACATCCCCCGAGAAACAAACACACGGCCACCCAACTCCATAAGCACACACATGGCCACCCAACTCTAGAAGCACAAACACGGCCACCCAACTCTAGAAGCACACGCGCGGCTTCCCAACACTAGAAGCACATGTGCTCTAGCCACATGGAGAAGCACAGACACGGCCACACAACTCTAGAAGCACATGCATGGCCATCCATTTCTAGAGGCACATGCATGGCCAACCAATTCCAGAAGCACACCCGCGTCCCCACGACTCTAGAAGCACACACGTGGCCACCCAACTCTGGAAGCTCAAACGCAGTCACCCAAATCTAGAAGCACAGAAGCAGACTCCCAAATCTAGAATCACACACAGGGCCACCCAACTCGAGAAGATCAGTCATGGCCACCAATCTTTAGGTGTACACACATGGCCACCCAACTCCAGAAGCACATGCACGGCCACCAACCTCCAGAAGAAAACGAACAGCCACCCAACTCTAGAAGCATATGCACAGCCACCCAATTCTAGAAGCAAATGCATTGCCACCCAACTCCGGAAGCACATGCGTGCCAATCCAACACTTGAAGCACATGCATGCCCACCCAACTCTGGAAGCAAATGCACGGCCACCCAGAACTAGAAGCAAATGCACAGCCAGCCAACTCTGCAAGCACACGCACGGCCACCCAACTCTAGAAGCACACGCACGGCACCCTATTATAGAAGGACACACAAGGTCACACAGCTCTAGAAACACATGCACAGCCACCCAAATCTAGAAGCACAGGTGCAGTCAATCAGCTCTAGAAGCACATGCATGGCCACTCAACTATAGAAGCACACAAGCGGCCACCCAACTCTAGAAGCACACACGTGGCCACCCACCTCTAGAAGCTCCGACGTGGCCACCCAAATCTAGAAGCACAGGCTCATCCACCCAAATCTAGAAACACAGATGCGGCCACCCAACTGTAGAAGCACATGCACGGCAACCCAACTCCAGAAGCAAACGCACGACCACCCAACTCTAGAAGCACATGCACGGCCACCGAACTCTAGAAGCAAATGCATGGCCAACCAATTCCAGAAGCACATGCACGCCAATCCAACACTTGAAGCACATGCATGCCCACCCAACTCTGGAAGCACATGCACGGCCACCCTATTATAGAAGGACACGCAGGGCCACACAGCTCTAGAAACACACACATGCCCTCCCAACTCTAGAAGCACATGCAAGGCCACCCAAATCTAGAAGCACAGGTGCGGCCACTCAAATCTACAAGCACAAGCATGGCCTCCCAACAATGGAAGCACACACGTGGCCACCCAACTCGAGAAGCAGACACGCGACCACCCAATGCGAGAAGCAAACACATGGCCATCAAACTCTAGAATCACATCCATGCCCACGCATCTCTAGATGCACAGGCACAGCCACCCAACTTCAGAAGCAAACACATGCCCACCCAACTCTCGAAGCACACACACACACACATAATTCGAGAAGGAAACACGTGGCCACTTAACTCTAGAAGTGCATACGTGGCCACCCAACTCTAGAAGCACAAGTATGGCCACCCAAATCTAAACGCACACTCGCGGCCTCCCAACTCTAGAAGCACATGCACGGTGACCCAACTCTAGAAGAACACGTGCGGTAACTCAAATCTAGAAGCACAGGCACGGCCACCCGCCACTAGAAGGACGTACCAAACTCAAGAAGCAAAAACACGGCCACCCATCTGTTGAAGCACCTGCCCCAAAACACACCCGCCCCAGAAGCCACCCGTCCCAAAACACACACACACACACCGTCACAATAGACACCCCGATAAAACACACATGCCCCAAAGCATACCCACCCCAAAAGACATGCACACCCCATCAGAACACACAACCCAACAAAACGCACACCTGGACAAAACACACACCCCGATGAAGCAAACCACCCGACGGAACACACACCCCTGGAAACTCACACACGGCCGCCCAAATCTAGAAGCACACAAGCGGACTCCCAAATCTAGAATCACACATGGGACCACCCAACTGGAGAAGCACAGTCGCGGCCAACAATCTTTAGGTGTACACACACGGCCACCCAACTCCAGAAGATCACGCATGGCCACCCAACTCCAGAAGCAAATGCATGGCCACCGAACTCCGGAAGCACATGCACGGCCACCCATATCTAGAAGCAAACGCACGGCCACCCAACTTTAGAAGCACACCCACACCCATGCAACTCTAGAAGCACATGCATGGCCAGCCAGCTCAAGAAACACACACCACGCCCATCCATATCTAGAATCATACACACGGAAACCCAACTCTAGAAGCACACACTTGGCCACCCATCTCTAGAAGCACAGGCGCCTCCACCCAAATCTAGAAACACAGATGCGGCCACCCAACTGTAGAAGCACATGCATGGCAACCCAACTCCAGAAGCAAACGCACGACCACCCAACTCCAGAAGCACATGCACGGCCACCGAACTCTAGAAGCAAATGCATGGCCACCCAATTCCAGAAGCACATGCACGCCAATCCAACACTTGAAGCACATGCATGCCCACCCAACTCTGGAAGCACATGCACGGCCACCCTATTATAGAAGGACACGCAGGGCCACACAGCTCTAGAAACACACGCACGGTGACCCAACTCTAGAAGAACACGTGCGGTAACTCAAATCTAGAAGCACAGGCACGGCCACCCGCCACTAGAAGCACGTACCAAACTCAAGAAGCAAAAACACGGCCACCCATCTGTTGAAACACCTGCCCCAAAACACACTCGCCCCAGAACCCACCCGTCCCAAAACACACACACACACCGTCACAATAGACACCCCGATAAAACACACATGCCCCAAAGCATACCCACCCCAAAAGACATGCACACCCCATCAGAACACACACCCCAACAAAACGCACACCTGGACAAAACACACACCCCGATGAAGCAAACCACCCGATGGAACACACACCCCTGGAAACTCACACACGGCCACCCAAATCTAGAAGCACACAAGCGGACTCCCAAATCTAGAATCACACACAGGACCACCCAACTGGAGAAGCACAGTCGCGGCCACCAATCTTTAGGTGTACACACACGGCCACCCAACTCTAGAAGATCACGCATGGCCACCCAACTCCAGAAGCAAATGCATGGCCACCCAACTCCGGAAGCACATGCACGGCCACCCATATCTAGAAGCAAACGCACGGCCACCCAACTTTAGAAGCACACCCACACCCATGCAACTCTAGAAGCACATGCATGGCCAGCCAGCTCAAGAAACACACACCACGCCCATCCATATCTAGAATCATACACACGGACACCCAACTCTAGAAGCACAGACATGGCCACCCATCCCTAGAATCACACGCACAGCCACCCTATTATAGAAGGACATGCACAGCCACACAGCTCTAGAAACAAATACACAGCCACCCAACTCTAGAAGCACAGGTGCGGCCAATCAGCTCTTGAAGCACACGCATGGCCACGCAACTATAGAAGCACACATGCGGCCACCCAACTCTAGAAGCACACACTTGGCCACCCATCTGTAGAAGCACAGGCGCCTCCACCCAAATCTAGAAGCACAGATGTGGCCACCCAACACTAGAAGCACATGCACACCCACCCAACTCCAGAAGCAAGAGCACGGCCACCCAACTCTGGAAGCACATGCACAGCAACCATACTCTAGAAGCAAATGCATGGCCACCCAAAACAAGAACCACATACATGCCCATCAAAAACTTGAAGCAAATGCACGCCCACCCAACTCTGGAAGAACACACCACGCCCAACCACATCTAGAAGCACACACACAGACACCCAACTCTAGAAGCACACACGCGGCCACCCATCTCTAGAAGCACACGCAAGGCCACCCTATTATGGAAGGACACGCACATCCACACAGCTCTAGAAACACACACACGCCCTCCCAACTCTAGAAGCACTTGCGCGGCCACCCAAATCTAGAAGCACAGGCACGGCCACCCAAATCTAGAAGCGCAAGCACAGCAACCCAACAGTAGAAGCATGCGCACGGGTGACCAAATCTAGGAGCACACACATGTCCTCACGACTCTAGAAAGACACGCACGGCCACCCAACTCTGGAAGCACACGCTCGTCCACCCAGCTCCAGAAGCACACACACGGCCACCAATCTTTAGAAGCACAGGCGCGGCCACCGAAATCTAGAAGCACAGGCACGGCCACCCAACTCGGGAAGCACACGAACCGTCGACCAACTGTAGAAGCACACACATGTCCTCACAACTCTAAAAGCACACGCACGGCCACCCAACTCAAGAAGCACACACGCGGCCACCAAAATCAACAAGCTCATGCATGCCCATCCATCTCTAGAAGCACACGCATGGCCACCCAGCTCCAGAAGCAAACACATGCACATGCAACTCTAGAACCACACACACACACACACACACACACACACACACACACACACACACACACATATAACTCTAGAAGGAAACACGCAGCCACTCAACTCTAGAAGCACACATGTGGCCACCCAACTCTAGAAGCACATGCACGGCCACCCAACTCTAGAAGCAAATGCAGGGCCACCCAACTGTGGAAGCACACAAGCGCCCATCCAACTCTTGAAGCACGCGCATGCCCTCCCAACTCTGGAAGCACATGCACAGCCACCCAAATCTAGATGCACAAGCATGGACACCAATCTCTAGAAGCACACGCACGGTGACCCAACTCTAGAAGAACACGTGCGGTAACTCAAATCTAGAAGCACAGGCACGGCCACCCGCCACTAGAAGCACGTACCAAACTCAAGAAGCAAAAACACGGCCACCCATCTCTTGAAACACCTGCCCCAAAACACACCCGCCCCAGAACCCACCCATCCCAAAACACACACACACACCGTCACAATAGACACCCCGATAAAACACACATGCCCCAAAGCATACCCACCCCAAAAGACATGCACACCCCATCAGAACACACACCCCAACAAAACGCACACCTGGACAAAACACACACCCCGATGAAGCAAACCACCCGACGGAACACACACCCCTGGAAACTCACACACGGCCACCCAAATCTAGAAGCACACAAGCGGACTCCCAAATCTAGAATCACACACGGGACCACCCAACTGGAGAAGCACAGTCGCGGCCACCAATCTTTAGGTGTACACACACGGCCACCCAACTCTAGAAGATCACGCATGGCCACCCAACTCCAGAAGCAAATGCATGGCCACCCAACTCCGGAAGCACATGCACGGCCACCCATATCTAGAAGCAAACGCACGGCCACCCAACTTTAGAAGCACACCCACACCCATGCAACTCTAGAAGCACATGCATGGCCAGCCAGCTCAAGAAACACACACCACGCCCATCCATATCTAGAATCATACACACGGACACCCAACTCTAGAAGCACAGACATGGCCACCCATCCCTAGAATCACACGCACAGCCACCCTATTATAGAAGGACATGCACAGCCACACAGCTCTAGAAACAAATACACAGCCACCCAACTCTAGAAGCACAGGTGCGGCCAATCAGCTCTTGAAGCACACGCATGGCCACGCAACTATAGAAGCACACATGCGGCCACCCAACTCTAGAAGCACACACTTGGCCACCCATCTGTAGAAGCACAGGCGCCTCCACCCAAATCTAGAAGCACAGATGTGGCCACCCAACACTAGAAGCACATGCACACCCACCCAACTCCAGAAGCAAGAGCACGGCCACCCAACTCTGGAAGCACATGCACAGCAACCATACTCTAGAAGCAAATGCATGGCCACCCAAAACAAGAACCACATACATGCCCATCAAAAACTTGAAGCAAATGCACGCCCACCCAACTCTGGAAGAACACACCACGCCCAACCACATCTAGAAGCACACACACAGACACCCAACTCTAGAAGCACACACGCGGCCACCCATCTCTAGAAGCACACGCAAGGCCACCCTATTATGGAAGGACACGCACATCCACACAGCTCTAGAAACACACGCACGCCCTCCCAACTCTAGAAGCACATACATGGCCACCCAAATCTAGAAGTACAGGCACGGCCACCCAACTCTGGAAGCACACGCTCGTCCACCCAGCTCCAGAAGCACACACACGGCCACCAATCTTTAGAAGCACAGGCGCGGCCAGCCAAATCTAGAAGCACAGGCACGGCCACCCAACTTGGGAAGCACACGAACCATCGACCAACTGTAGAAGCACACACATGTCCTCACAACTCTAAAATCACACGCACGGCTACCCAACTCAAGAAGCACACACGCGGCCACCAAAATCAACAAGCTCATGCATGCCCATCCATCTCTAGAAGCACACGCATGGCCACCCAGCTCCAGAAGCAAACACATGCACACGCAACTCTAGAACCACACACACACACACACACACACACACACATATAACTCTAGAAGGAAACACACAGCCACTCAACTCTAGAAGCACACATGTGGCCACCCAACTCTAGAAGCACATGCACGGCCACCCAACTCTAGAAGCAAATGCAGGGCCACCCAACTGTGGAAGCACACAAGCGCCCATCCAACTCTTGAAGCACGCGCACGCCCTCCCAACTCTAGAAGCACATGCACAGCCACCCAAATCTAGATGCCCAAGCATGGACACCAATCTCTAGAAGCACACGTAGGGCCACCCAACTCTAGAAGCACAAACATGGCCACACAACTCTAGAAGCACACACGCGGCCACCCAACTCTAGAAGCACATATGCGGCCACCCAATTTGAGAAGCACACACGCGGCCATCCAACTCAAGAAGCACAAATGTGGCCACCTGAGTCTAGAAGCATACACGAGGCCACCCGACTCCAGAAGCACACCCCGACGAAACACACACTCCGATGAAACACACACCCTGGCACAACACCCCTGCCCCCCAGAAACAGACATATGGCCACCCAACTCCATAAGCACACATACGGCAACCTAACTCTAGAAGCACAAACATGGCCAACCAACTCTAGAAGCACACACATGGCCTCCCAACACTAGAAGCACACACGCGTCCAGCCACATAGAGAAGCACAGATGTGGCCAACCATCTCTAGAAGCACGCTCACAGCTTCACAACTCGAGAAGCACATGCACGGCCACCCAAGTCTAGAAGCACATGCAGGACCCCCCATCTCTAGAGGCACAAGCACGCCCAACCAACTCTAGAAGCACACACATGTCTACCTGACTCAAGAAGCACACACCTGGCCACCCAATTCTAGAAGCACACACGGAGCCACCCAACTCTAGAAGCACAAAAGTGGACTCCCAAATCTAGAATCACACACATGGCCACCCAACTCGAGAAGCACACACGTGGCCACCCAACTCGAGAATCAAAGGAACGGCCACCAGTCTCTAGGAGCAAACGCACGGCCACCCAAATCTAGAAGCACAGGTGTGATCACTCAACTCTAGAAGCACACACGCTGCCACCCAACTCTAGAAGCAAATACGTGGCCACCCACTTCGAGAAGAACACATGCAGCTAACAAATTCAAGAAGAACACACGCGGCCACCCAACTCTAGTAGAACACACGTGGCCACCCAACTCTAGAAGCAAACACACGGCCACCCAAATCCAGAAGCACACGCGCAGCTACCCAACTCTAGAAACACAAGCGCGTCCAGCCAAATTTAGAAGCAAAGGCATGGCCACCCAACGCTACAAGCACACGCGCATCTAGCCAAAGCTAGAAGCACACACGCGGCCACCTGACCCAACAACACACACGACCACCTGACTATAGAAGCACACACGTGGCCAACTGACTCTAGAAGCACACACGGAGCCACACAACTCTAGAAGCACACAAGCAGGCTCCCAAATCTAGAATCACACACGCAGCCACCCAACTCGAGAAGAACACACACGGCCACCCAACTCGAGAAACACAGGTGTGGCCACCAATCTTTAGGAGTAAACACATGGCCACCCAAATCTAGAAGCACAGGTGCCACCACTCAACTCTAGAAACAAACACGTGGCCGCCCAACTCTAGAAGCACACATGTGACCACCCAACTCAAGAAACACACATGCGGCCACCCACTTCGAGAAGCACACATGCGGCCAACAAATTCAAGAAGCACACACGCGGCCACCCAACTCTAGAAGCACACACGTGGCCAACCAACTCGAGAAGTACACACATGGCCACCCAACTCTAGAAGCACACACGTGGCCACCCAACTCAAGAAGCACAAATGCAGCCACCCAACTCTAGAAGAATACACGTGGCCACCCGACTCTAGAAGCACACCCTGACGAAACAAACACCACGATGAAACACACACCTCGGCGCAATACATCCCCCGAGAAACAAACACACGGCCACCCAACTCCATAAGCACACACATGGCCACCCAACTCTAGAAGCACAAACACGGCCACCCAACTCTAGAAGCACATGCACGGCTTCCCAACACTAGAAGCACATGCGCTCTAGCCACATGGAGAAGCACAGACACGGCCACACAACTCTAGAAGCACATGCATGGCCATCCATTTCTAGAGGCACATGCATGGCCAACCAATTCCAGAAGCACACCCGCGTCCCCACGACTCTAGAAGCACACACGTGGGCACCGAACTCTGGAAGCTCACACGCAGTCACCCAAATCTAGAAGCACAGAAGCAGACTCCCAAATCTAGAATCACACACAGGGCCACCCAACTCGAGAAGATCAGTCATGGTCACCAATCTTTAGGTGTACACACATGGCCACCAAACTCCAGAAGCACATGCACGGCCACCCACCTCCAGAAGAAAACGAACAGCCACCCAACTCTAGAAGCATATGCACGGCCACCCAATTCTAGAAGCAAATGCATTGCCACCCAACTCTGGAAGCACATGCGTGCTGATCCAACACTTGAAGCACATGCATGCCCACCCAACTCTAGAAGCAAACACGCGACCACCCAACTCTAGAGGCACACACGTGGCCACCCAACTCAAGAAACACACACGCGGCCACCCACTTCGAGAAGCACACATGCGGCCAACAAATTCAAGAAGCACACACGCGGCCACCCAACTCTAGAAGCACACATGTGGCCAACCAACTCGAGAAGCACACACATGGCCACCCAACTCGAGAAGCACACACGCGGCCACCCAACTCAAGAAGCACAAATGCAGCCACCCAACTCTAGAAGAATACACGTGGCCACCCGACTCTAGAAGCACACCCTGACGAAACAAACACCCCGATGAAACTCACACCTCGGCGCAACACATCCCCCGAGAAACAAACACACGGCCACCCAACTCCATAAGCACACACATGGCCACCCAACTCTAGAAGCACAAACACGGCCACCCAACTCTAGAAGCACACGCGCGGCTTCCCAACACTAGAAGCACATGTGCTCTAGCCACATGGAGAAGCACAGACACGGCCACACAACTCTAGAAGCACATGCATGGCCATCCATTTCTAGAGGCACATGCATGGCCAACCAATTCCAGAAGCACACCCGCGTCCCCACGACTCTAGAAGCACACACGTGGCCACCCAACTCTGGAAGCTCAAACGCAGTCACCCAAATCTAGAAGCACAGAAGCAGACTCCCAAATCTAGAATCACACACAGGGCCACCCAACTCGAGAAGATCAGTCATGGCCACCAATCTTTAGGTGTACACACATGGCCACCCAACTCCAGAAGCACATGCACGGCCACCAACCTCCAGAAGAAAACGAACAGCCACCCAACTCTAGAAGCATATGCACAGCCACCCAATTCTAGAAGCAAATGCATTGCCACCCAACTCCGGAAGCACATGCGTGCCAATCCAACACTTGAAGCACATGCATGCCCACCCAACTCTGGAAGCAAATGCACGGCCACCCAGAACTAGAAGCAAATGCACAGCCAGCCAACTCTGCAAGCACACGCACGGCCACCCAACTCTAGAAGCACACGCACGGCACCCTATTATAGAAGGACACACAAGGTCACACAGCTCTAGAAACACATGCACAGCCACCCAAATCTAGAAGCACAGGTGCAGTCAATCAGCTCTAGAAGCACATGCATGGCCACTCAACTATAGAAGCACACAAGCGGCCACCCAACTCTAGAAGCACACACGTGGCCACCCACCTCTAGAAGCTCCGACGTGGCCACCCAAATCTAGAAGCACAGGCTCATCCACCCAAATCTAGAAACACAGATGCGGCCACCCAACTGTAGAAGCACATGCACGGCAACCCAACTCCAGAAGCAAACGCACGACCACCCAACTCTAGAAGCACATGCACGGCCACCGAACTCTAGAAGCAAATGCATGGCCAACCAATTCCAGAAGCACATGCACGCCAATCCAACACTTGAAGCACATGCATGCCCACCCAACTCTGGAAGCACATGCACGGCCACCCTATTATAGAAGGACACGCAGGGCCACACAGCTCTAGAAACACACACATGCCCTCCCAACTCTAGAAGCACATGCAAGGCCACCCAAATCTAGAAGCACAGGTGCGGCCACTCAAATCTACAAGCACAAGCATGGCCTCCCAACAATGGAAGCACACACGTGGCCACCCAACTCGAGAAGCAGACACGCGACCACCCAATGCGAGAAGCAAACACATGGCCATCAAACTCTAGAATCACATCCATGCCCACGCATCTCTAGATGCACAGGCACAGCCACCCAACTTCAGAAGCAAACACATGCCCACCCAACTCTCGAAGCACACACACACACACATAATTCGAGAAGGAAACACGTGGCCACTTAACTCTAGAAGTGCATACGTGGCCACCCAACTCTAGAAGCACAAGTATGGCCACCCAAATCTAAACGCACACTCGCGGCCTCCCAACTCTAGAAGCACATGCACGGTGACCCAACTCTAGAAGAACACGTGCGGTAACTCAAATCTAGAAGCACAGGCACGGCCACCCGCCACTAGAAGGACGTACCAAACTCAAGAAGCAAAAACACGGCCACCCATCTGTTGAAGCACCTGCCCCAAAACACACCCGCCCCAGAAGCCACCCGTCCCAAAACACACACACACACACCGTCACAATAGACACCCCGATAAAACACACATGCCCCAAAGCATACCCACCCCAAAAGACATGCACACCCCATCAGAACACACAACCCAACAAAACGCACACCTGGACAAAACACACACCCCGATGAAGCAAACCACCCGACGGAACACACACCCCTGGAAACTCACACACGGCCGCCCAAATCTAGAAGCACACAAGCGGACTCCCAAATCTAGAATCACACATGGGACCACCCAACTGGAGAAGCACAGTCGCGGCCAACAATCTTTAGGTGTACACACACGGCCACCCAACTCCAGAAGATCACGCATGGCCACCCAACTCCAGAAGCAAATGCATGGCCACCGAACTCCGGAAGCACATGCACGGCCACCCATATCTAGAAGCAAACGCACGGCCACCCAACTTTAGAAGCACACCCACACCCATGCAACTCTAGAAGCACATGCATGGCCAGCCAGCTCAAGAAACACACACCACGCCCATCCATATCTAGAATCATACACACGGAAACCCAACTCTAGAAGCACACACTTGGCCACCCATCTCTAGAAGCACAGGCGCCTCCACCCAAATCTAGAAACACAGATGCGGCCACCCAACTGTAGAAGCACATGCATGGCAACCCAACTCCAGAAGCAAACGCACGACCACCCAACTCCAGAAGCACATGCACGGCCACCGAACTCTAGAAGCAAATGCATGGCCAACCAATTCCAGAAGCACATGCACGCCAATCCAACACTTGAAGCACATGCATGCCCACCCAACTCTGGAAGCACATGCACGGCCACCCTATTATAGAAGGACACGCAGGGCCACACAGCTCTAGAAACACACGCACGGTGACCCAACTCTAGAAGAACACGTGCGGTAACTCAAATCTAGAAGCACAGGCACGGCCACCCGCCACTAGAAGCACGTACCAAACTCAAGAAGCAAAAACACGGCCACCCATCTGTTGAAACACCTGCCCCAAAACACACTCGCCCCAGAACCCACCCGTCCCAAAACACACACACACACCGTCACAATAGACACCCCGATAAAACACACATGCCCCAAAGCATACCCACCCCAAAAGACATGCACACCCCATCAGAACACACACCCCAACAAAACGCACACCTGGACAAAACACACACCCCGATGAAGCAAACCACCCGATGGAACACACACCCCTGGAAACTCACACACGGCCACCCAAATCTAGAAGCACACAAGCGGACTCCCAAATCTAGAATCACACACAGGACCACCCAACTGGAGAAGCACAGTCGCGGCCACCAATCTTTAGGTGTACACACACGGCCACCCAACTCTAGAAGATCACGCATGGCCACCCAACTCCAGAAGCAAATGCATGGCCACCCAACTCCGGAAGCACATGCACGGCCACCCATATCTAGAAGCAAACGCACGGCCACCCAACTTTAGAAGCACACCCACACCCATGCAACTCTAGAAGCACATGCATGGCCAGCCAGCTCAAGAAACACACACCACGCCCATCCATATCTAGAATCATACACACGGACACCCAACTCTAGAAGCACAGACATGGCCACCCATCCCTAGAATCACACGCACAGCCACCCTATTATAGAAGGACATGCACAGCCACACAGCTCTAGAAACAAATACACAGCCACCCAACTCTAGAAGCACAGGTGCGGCCAATCAGCTCTTGAAGCACACGCATGGCCACGCAACTATAGAAGCACACATGCGGCCACCCAACTCTAGAAGCACACACTTGGCCACCCATCTGTAGAAGCACAGGCGCCTCCACCCAAATCTAGAAGCACAGATGTGGCCACCCAACACTAGAAGCACATGCACACCCATCCAACTCCAGAAGCAAGAGCACGGCCACCCAACTCTGGAAGCACATGCACAGCAACCATACTCTAGAAGCAAATGCATGGCCACCCAAAACAAGAACCACATACATGCCCATCAAAAACTTGAAGCAAATGCACGCCCACCCAACTCTGGAAGAACACACCACGCCCAACCACATCTAGAAGCACACACACAGACACCCAACTCTAGAAGCACACACGCGGCCACCCATCTCTAGAAGCACACGCAAGGCCACCCTATTATGGAAGGACACGCACATCCACACAGCTCTAGAAACACACACACGCCCTCCCAACTCTAGAAGCACTTGCGCGGCCACCCAAATCTAGAAGCACAGGCACGGCCACCCAAATCTAGAAGCGCAAGCACAGCAACCCAACAGTAGAAGCATGCGCACGGGTGACCAAATCTAGGAGCACACACATGTCCTCACGACTCTAGAAAGACACGCACGGCCACCCAACTCTGGAAGCACACGCTCGTCCACCCAGCTCCAGAAGCACACACACGGCCACCAATCTTTAGAAGCACAGGCGCGGCCACCGAAATCTAGAAGCACAGGCACGGCCACCCAACTCGGGAAGCACACGAACCGTCGACCAACTGTAGAAGCACACACATGTCCTCACAACTCTAAAAGCACACGCACGGCCACCCAACTCAAGAAGCACACACGCGGCCACCAAAATCAACAAGCTCATGCATGCCCATCCATCTCTAGAAGCACACGCATGGCCACCCAGCTCCAGAAGCAAACACATGCACATGCAACTCTAGAACCACACACACACACACACACACACACACACACACACACACACACACACATATAACTCTAGAAGGAAACACGCAGCCACTCAACTCTAGAAGCACACATGTGGCCACCCAACTCTAGAAGCACATGCACGGCCACCCAACTCTAGAAGCAAATGCAGGGCCACCCAACTGTGGAAGCACACAAGCGCCCATCCAACTCTTGAAGCACGCGCATGCCCTCCCAACTCTGGAAGCACATGCACAGCCACCCAAATCTAGATGCACAAGCATGGACACCAATCTCTAGAAGCACACGTAGGGCCACCCAACTCTAGAAGCACAAACATGGCCACACAACTCTAGAAGCACACACGTGGCCACCCAACTCTAGAAGCACGCTCGCGGCCACCCAATTCGAGAAGCCCACACGCGGCCAACAAATTCAAGAAGAACAAATGCGGCAACCCAATTCGAGAATCACACATGAAGCCACACAACTCAAGATGCACAAATGCGGCCACCCATCTCTAGAAGCATAAAGGCGGCCACCTGAATCTAGAAGCACACCCCGACAAAACAAACAAACTGGCACAACACTTCCGCCCACAGAAACAGACACATGGCCACCTAACTCCATAAGCAAACACATGGCCACCCAACTCTAGAAGCACAAACACGGACACCCAACTCTAGAAGCACACGCAAGACCACACAACTGTGGAAGCACACAAGCGCCTATCCAACTCTTGAAGCATGCGCACGCTCTCACAACTCTAGTAGCACATGCACGGCCACCCAAATCTAGATGTACAAGCATGGACACCCAACTCTAGAAGCACATGCATGGCCACCCAACTCTAGAAGCACACGCACTGTCGACCAACTCTAGAAGCACACACATGTCCTAACAACTCTAGAAGCACACGTAAGGCCACCCAACTCTGGAAGTACACGCTTGTCCACCCAACTCCAGAAGCACACGCACGGCCCCCCAACTCGAGAAGCACACATGCGACCGCACAATGCGAGAAGCACACACATGGCCACCCAACTCTAGAAGCACACACAGGCCCACGCAGCTCTAGAAGCACATGCAAGGCAACCCAAATCTAGATGCACAAGCATGGACACACAACTCTAGATGCACACACATGGCCACCAATCTCTAGAAGCACAGGCGTGGCCACCCATCTCTAGAAGCACAAGCACGGCAACCCAACAATAGAAGCACACGCATGGTCGACCAACTCTAGAAGCACACACATGTCCTCACAACTCTAGAAGCACACGCAAGGCCACCCAACTCTGGAAGCACACGCTCGTCCACCCAACTCCAGAAAAACACGCACAGTCACCCAACTCGAGAAGCACACATGTGACCACACAATGCGAGAAACACACACATGGCCACCAAAATCTAGAAGCACATGCATGCCCACCAATCCCTAGAAGCACACACACGGCCACCCAAATTCAGAAGCAAACACACGCCCACCCAACCCCAGAAGCACACAAACACAAACCTAACTCTAGAAGGAAACACGCAGCCACCCAACTCTAGAAGCGCATTTGCGGCCACCCAAAACTAGAAGCACACGCACGGCGACCCAACTCTAGAAGCACACACACGGCCACCAATCTCTAGAAGCACAGGCATGGCCACCCAAATCTAGAAGCACAAGCACGGCAACCCAACAATAGAAGCATACGCAAGGCCACCCAACTCTGGAAGCACGCACTCGTCCACCCAACTCCAGAAGCACATGCACAGCCACCCAACTCGAGAACACATGTGACCACACAATGCGAGAAGCACACACACGGCCACCCAACTTCAGAAGCAAACACACGCCCACCCAACTCTAGAATCACACAAACACACACCTAACTCTAGAAGGAAACACGCGGCCACCCAACTATAGAAGCGCATTCGCGGCCACCCAAAACTAGAAGCACATGCATGGCCACTCAACACTAGAAGCACGCGCATGGCCACCAAACTCAAGAAGCACATACACGGCCACCAATCTCTAGAAGCACACACACGGCCACCCAAATTCAGAAGCAAACACAGACCCACCCACCTCTAGAAGCACACAAACACACACCTAACTCTAAAAGTAAACACTCGGCCACCCAACTCTAGAAGCACAAACACGGCCACCCAAAACTAGAAGCACACGCATGGCGAACCAACTATAGAAGAGCACTCGCAGCAACCCGAATCGAGAAGCACACACGCGGCCAACAAATTCAAGAAGAACACACACGGAAAACCAATTCGAGAAGCACACATGTAGCCAAACAACTCAAGATGCACAAATACGGCCAACCGACACTAGAAGCATAAAGGCGGCCACCCGAATCTAGAAGCAAACCCCGATGAAACAAACAACCCAGCGCAACAACCAACCCCAAGAAACAGACACATGGCCACCCAACTCCATAAGCAAACACACGGCCACCCAACTCTAGAAGCACACACGCAGCTACCCAACTCTAGAAACACAAGCGCGTCCAGCCAAATCTAGGAGCACAGGCATGGCCACCCAACTCTAGAAGCACACGTGCATCTAGCCAAAGTTAGAAGCACACACGCGGCCACCTGACCCGACAAACACACACGACCACCTGACTATAGAAGCACACACGTGGTCAACTGACTCTAGAAGCACACACGGAGCCACACAACTCTAGAAGCACACAAGCAGACTCCCAAATCTAGAATCACACACGCAGCCACCTAAGTCGAGAAGCACACACACGGCCACCCAACTCGAGAAACACAGGTGTGGCCACCAATCTTTAGGAGTAAACACATGGCCACCCAAATCTAGAAGCACAGGTGCAACCACTCAACTCTAGAAGCAAACACGCGGCTGCCCAACTCTAGAAGCACACACGTGACCACCCAACTCTAGAAGCAAACACGCGGCCACCCAACTCTAGAGGCACACACGTGGCCACCCAACTCGAGAAACACACACGCGGCCACCCACTTCGAGAAGCACACATGCGGCCAACAAATTCAAGAAGCACACACGCGGCCACCCAACTCTAGAAGCACACACGTGGCCACCCAACTCGAGAAGCACACACAGCCACCCAACTCGAGAAGCACACACGCGGCCACCCAACTCAAGAAGCACAAATGCAGCCACCCAACTCTAGAAGAATACACGTGGCCACGCTACTCTAGAAGCACACCCTGACGAAACAAACACCCCGATGAAACACACACCTCGGCGCAACACATCCCCCGAGAAACAAACACACGGCCACCCAACTCCATAAGCACACACATGGCCATCCAACTCTAGAAGCACAAACACGGCCACCCAACTCTAAAAGCACAAACATGGCCACCCAACTCTAGAACCACACGCGCAGCCACCCAACACTAGAAGCACATGTGCTCCAGCCACATGGAGAAGCACAGACACGGCCACATAACTCTAGAAGCACATGCATGGCCATCCATCTCTAGAGGCACATGCATGGCCAACCAATTCCAGAAGCACACCCGCGTCCCCATGACTCTAGAAGCACACACGTGGGCACCCAACTCTGGAAGCTCACACGCAGTCACCCAAATCTAGAAGCACAGAAGCAGACTCCAAAATCTAGAATCACACACAGGGCCACCCAACTCGAGAAGATCAGTCACGGCCACCAATCTTCAGGTGTACACACATGGCCACCCAACTCCAGAAGCACATGCACGGCCACCCACCTCCAGAAGAAAACGAACAGCCACCCAACTCTAGAAGCATATGCACGGCCACCCAATTCTAGAAGCAAATGCATTACCACCCAACTCCGGAAGCACATGCGTGCCGATCCAACACTTGCAGCACATGCATGCCCACCCAACTCTGGAAGCAAATGCACAGCCACCCAGAACTAGAAGCAAATGCACAGCCAGCCAACTCTGCAAGCACACGCACGGCCACCAACTCTACAAGCACACGCACGGCACCCTATTATAGAAGGACACACAAGGTCACACAGCTCTAGAAACACATGCACAGCCACCCAAATCTAGAAGCACAGGTGCAGCCAATCAGCTCTAGAAGCACACGCATGGCCACTCTACTATAGAAGCACACATGCGGCCCCCCAACTCTAGAAGCACACACGCGGCCACCCACCTCTAGAAGCTCCGACATGGCCACCCAAATCTAGAAGCACAGGCTCATCCACCCAAATCTAGAAACACAGCTGCGGCCACCCAACTGTAGAAGCACATGCACGGCAACCCAACTCCAGAAGCAAACGCACGACCACCCAACTCTAGAAGCACATGCACAGCCACCGAACTCTAGAAGCAAATGCATGGCCGCCCAACTCCAGAAGCACAAACATGGCCACACAACCATAGAAGCAAACACATGGCCACCCAACTCTAGAAGCACAAACACGGACACCCAACTCTACATGCACATGCACGGCCACCCAACTCTAGAAGCAAATGCAGGGCCATCCAACTGTGGAAGCACACAAGCACCCATCCAACTCTTGAAGCACATGCATGCCCTCACAACTAAAGAAGCACAGGCACGGCCATATAAATCTAGATGCACAAGCATGGACACCAATCTCTAGAAGCACAGGCGGGGCCACCCAACTCTAGGAGCACAAACACGGCCACACAACTCTAGAAGAACAGACGCGGCCACCCAACTCTAGAAGCACACACGCGGCCACCCAATTCGAGAAGCACACACGTGGCCACCAAATTCAAGAAGAACACACGCGGCAACCCAATTCGAGAAGCACACATGCAGCCACACAACTCAAGATGCACAAATGCAGCCACCCATCTCTAGAAGCATAAAGGCAGCCACCCGAATCTAGAAGCACAGCCCGATGAAACAAACAACCCGGCGCAACACACAGCCCCCTCAGAAACAGACACATGGCCACCCAACTCCATAAGCAAAAACACGGCCAACCAACTCTAGAAGCACAAACACGGACACCCAACTCTAGAAGCACACGCACGGCCACCCAACTGTGGAAGCACACAAGCGCCTATCCCACTCTTGAAACATGTGCACGCCCTCACAACTCTAGAAGCACACACAAGGCAACCCAAATCTAGATGCACAAGCATGGACACCCAACTCTAGAAGCACACAAGGCCACCAATCTCCAGAAGCACAGGTACGGCCACCCAAATCTAGAAGCACAAGCACAGTCACCCAACTCAAGAAGCACACATGTGAACACACAATGCAAGAAGCACACACATGGCCATGAAACTCTAGAAGCACATGCATGCCCACCCATCCCTAGAAGCACACACATTGCCACCCAAATTCAGAAGCAAACGCACGCCACCCAACTCTAGATGCACACAAACACACAGCTAACTCTAGAAGGAAACACGCAGCCTCCCAGCTCTAGAAGTGCATTCGCGCTCACTCAAAACTAGAAGCACACATGCGGCCACCCAACACTAGAAGCACGCGCATGGCCACCAAACTCAAGAAGCACACACACGGCCGCCCAACTCGAGAAGCTCACATAAGACAACACAATGCGAGAAGCACACATATGGCCACCAAACTCTAGCAGGACATGCATGCCCACCCATCCCTAGAAGCACACACACGGCCACCCAAATTCAGAAGCAAACACACGCCCATCCAACTCTAGAAGCACACAAACACACACCTAACTCTAGAAGGAAACACACGGTCACCCAAAACTAGAAGCACACGCACGGCGATCCAACTCTAGAAGAACACTCGCGGCCACCCAAATCGAGAAGCACACACGCGGCCAACAAATTCAAGAGGAACACACACGGCAACCCAATTCGAGATGCATACACGCAGCCAAACAAGATGCACAAATGAAGCCACCCAAATCTAGAAGCAAACACATGGCCACCCAACTCTAGAAGCACAAACACGGACACCCAACTCTACATGCACATGCACGGCCACCCAACTCTAGAAGCAAATGCAGGGCCATCCAACTGTAGAAGCACACAAGCGCCCATCCAACTCTTGAAGCATGCGCAGGCCCTCCCATCTCTAGAAGCACAGGTGCAGCCACCCGACTCTATAAGCAAAAACACAGCCACACAACTCTAGAAGCACACACATGGCCACCCAACTCTAGAAGCACACACGCGGCCACCCAATTTGAAAAGCATAAACACGGCCAACAAATTCAGGAAGAACACACATGGCAACCCAATTCGAGAAGCACACATGTAGCCACACAACTCAAGATGCACAAATACGGCCACCCGACTCTAGAAGCATAAAGGCGGCCACCCGAATCTAGAAGCAAACACCAATGAAACAAACAACCCGGCGCAACACCCCCCCCCCCCCCCCCGTCCCCCCACCCACGACCCCCAACCCCCACCCCCAGAAACAGACATATGGCCACCCAACTCCATAAGCAAACACACGGCCACCCAACTCTAGAAGCACAAACATGGCCACCCAGCTGTAGAAGCACACACACGGCCATAAATCTCTAGAGGCACAGGCGGGGCCACCCATCTCTAGAGGCACATGCAAGCCCAACCAACTCTAGAAGCACAAATGCATCCACCCGAATCTAGAAGCACGCACGTGGCCACCCAACTCGAGAGGCACACATGCAGCCACCCAACTCTAGATGCACACACGTGTCCACCCAACTCTAGAAGCACAGGCGCATCCAACCAAATCTAGAAGCACTGGTGCAGCCACCCGAATCTAAAAGAATATGCAAGGCCACCCAACTCCAAGAAGCAAGCACACGGCCACCCAACTCTAGAAGCATACACATGGCCACCCAACCCTAGAAGCAAAAGCATAGCCACCCAAATCCAAAAGCACATGTGCACCCATCCAACACTTGAAACAAATGCACGCCCACCCAACTCTGGAAGCATATGCACAGCCACACAAATCTAGAAGCACACACGTGGCCACCCAACTCTAGAAGCACACACGCAGCCACCAAACTCTAGGAGCACATGCAGGGCCAACCAAATCCAGAAGTACAGGTGCATCCACCCAAATCTAGAAGCACGGGGCAACCACCCAACTCTAGAAGGACATGCACGGCCACCCAACTCCAAAAGCAAATGCACGGCCACCCAACTCTAGAAGCATACGCATGGCCAACCAACCCTAAAAGCAAATGCATAGCCATGCAACTCCAGAAGCACATGTGCACCCTTGCAATACTTGAAGGACATGCACGCCAACCCAACTCTGGAAGCACATGCACAGCCACCCAAATCTAGAAGCACACACACAGCCACCCACATCTAGAAGCACACACACAGCCACCCAACTCTACAAGCACACACACGGCCACACAACTCTACAAGCACACACACGCCCATGCAACTCTAGAAGCACATGCATGGCCACCCAACTCTAAAAGCACACACCACGCCCACCCATATCGAGAAGCACACACACGGACACCCAACTCTAGAAGCACACATGCGGCCACCCATCTATAGAAGCACATGCACGGCCACCCTATTATAGAAGGACACGCATGGCAACACAGCTCTAGAAACAGACGCACAGCTGCCCAACTCTAGGAGCAAATGTATGGCCTCACAACTCTAGAAGTACATGCACAGCCACCAAACACTTGAAGCACAGGCACGGCCACCCATCACTAGAAGCACACGAATGGCCACCCAAATCTAGAAGCAAACGCAGGGCCACCGAACTGTGGAAGCACACAAACGCCCATCCAACTCTTGAAGCATACGCACGCCCTCCCAACTCTAGAAGCACACCCAAATCTAGATGCACAAGCATGGCCACCCACTCTTGAAACACAAACAAGGCCACCAATCTCCAGAGGCACAAGCGGGGCACCTAACTCTAGAAGCACAAACACGGCCATACAATTCTAGAAGCACACACGCAGCCACCCAACTCAAGATGCACAAATGTGGCCAGCTGACTCTAGAAGCTTAAACGCAGCCATCCAAATCTAGAAGCACACCCCGGTGAAACAAACAACACGGTGCAACACCCACGCCCCCCGCCCCCCCACCCCACAGAAACAGACACATGTCCACTCAACTCCATCAGCACACACACGGTCACCCAACTCTAGAAGCACAAGCACGGCCACCCACTCTAGAAGTACACACATGGCCACCCAACTCTAGAAGCAAATGCAGGGCCACCCAACTGTGGAAGCACACAAGCGCCCATTCAACGCTTGAAGCATGTGCACACCCTCCCAACTCTAGAAGCACATGCATGGCTACACAAATCTAGATGTACAAGCATGGCCACCAAGCTCTAGAGTTACAGGTGGGCCACCCAACTCTGGAAGCACAAACAGGCCACTCAACACTAGAAGCACACATGTGGCCACCCAATCTAGAAGCCCACACGCAGCCACCCAATTCAAGAAGCACACACGTGGCCACACAACTCGAGAAGCACACACGTGGCCACCCAATTCGAGAAGCACAAACGCAGCCACCCAACTCAAGATGCACAAATGCGGCCACCTGACTCTAGAAGATTACTCGCAGCTACCCAACTCTGGAAGCAAGCCCCGACAAAACAAACACCCTGACGAAACACACACCCCAGCGCAACACCACCCCACCACCTGCCCCCTCCCCCCCCCCCCCCCCCCCCCCCGTCCCCAGAAACAGACACCCGGCCACCCAACTCCATAAGCCCAGATGCGGCCACCCAACACTATAAGTACACGTGCATCCATCCACATCGAGAAGCACAGATGGGGCCACCCAACTCTAGAAGCACGCTGACAGCCACACAACTCGAGATGCACATGCACGGCCACCCAATTATAGAAGCACATGCATGGCCACCCATCTCTAGAGGCACACGCAAGCCCAACCAACTCTAGAAACACACACACATCCACCGAAATCTAGAAGCACACACGTGGCCACCCAACTCGAGAAACACAGGCACGGACACCAATCTCTAGGAGTACACGCACGGCCAACCAAATCCAGAAGGACAGGTTCATCCACCCAAATCTAGAAGCACAGGTGCAGCCACCCAACTCTAGAAGCACATGCATGGCCACCCAACTCCAAAAGCACAAGCACGGCCACACAACTCTAGAAGCACACCACACGCCCACACAAGTCTAGAAGCACATGCATGGACACCCAACTCTAGAAGCACACACCACGCCCAACCATATCTAGAAGCACACACACGGACACCCAACTCTAGAAGCACGCATGCGGCCACCCATCTATAGAAGCACACGCATGGCCACTCTATTATAGAAGGACATGCACGGCCACACAGCTCTAGAAACAGACGCACAGCTGCCCCACTCTAAAAGCAAATGCATGGCCTCACAACTCCGTTTATTCATGCACAGCCACCAAAATCTTGAAGCACAGGCACGGCCATCCATCACTAGAAGCACACGCACGGCCAGCCAACTCTAGAAGCAAACGCAGGGCCACCCAACTGTGGAAGCACACAAGCACTCATCCAACTCTTGAAGCATGTGCACGCCCTCATAACTCTAGAAGCACACACACGGCCAACCAAATCTAGATGCACAAGCATGGCCACCCACTCTTGAAGCACAAATAAGGCCACCAATCTCTAGAGGCACTGGCAGGGCCACCCAACTCTAGAAGCACACACACAGCGAAGCAATTCGAGAAGCACACATGCAGCCAACAAATTCAAGAAGAACACACACGGCAACACAATTCGAGAAGCACACATGCAGCCACACAACTCATGATGCACAAATGCGGCACGCGACTCTAGAAGCATAGACATGGCCACCCAAATCTAGAAGCACAGCCCAATGAAACAAACAACCCGGCACAACACCCACACCCACCCCCACCACGCCCCCCGCCCCCCACAAAAAAGCAGACACATGTCCACCCAACTCCATAAGCACACACACGGTCACCCAACTCTAGAAGCACAAGCACGGCCACACAACTACAGAAGAACACACATGGCCAAACACTGGAAGCACAAACAGGGCCACCAACTCTAGAAGCACACACGCGGCCACCCAATTCGAGAAGCACACACGCAGCCACACAACTCGAGATGCACACACGTGGCCAACCAATTCGAGAAGCACACATGCAGCCACACAACTCGAGATGCACACACGTGGCCAACCAATTCGAGAAGCACACATGCAGCCACCAACTCAAGATGCACAAATGCAGCCACCTGACTCTAGAAGCATACAAGCAGCCACCCGACTCCAGAAGCACACCCCGACAAAACAAACACCCCGACGAAACACACACCCCGGCGCAACACATTCTCCCAAGAAACAGACAACCAGACACCCAATTCCATAAGCACAGATGTGGCCACCCCAACACTACAAGCACATGTGCGTCCATCCACATCGAAAAACACAGATGCGGCCACACAACACTAGAAGCATGTGCATGGCCACATAACTCGAGACGCACATACATGGCCACCCATCTCTAGAGGTACATGCAAGCCCAACCAACTCTAGAAGCACACACGTGTCCACCTGAATCTTGAAGCACACATGTGGCCACCCAACGCTAGAAGCACACACGTGGCCACCCATCTCTAGAAGCACATGCATGGCCACCCAAATCTAGAAGCACAGGCGTGGCCACCCAACTCTAGAAGCACATGCACGGCCACCCAACTCCAGAAGTAAATGCATGGCCACTCAACTCTAGAAGCATACGCATGGCCACCCAACCCTAGAAGCAAATGCATAGCCACCCAACTCTGGAAGCACATGTGCACCCATCCAATAATTGAAGTACATGCACTCCCACCCAACTCTGGAAGCACACGCACGGCCACCCAAATCTAGAAGCACACACAAGCGAATGCAACTCTAGAAGCACATGCATGGCCACCCAACTCTAGAAGCACACACCATGCCCACCCATATCTAGAAGCAGATGCACAGACACCCACATCTAGAAGCACATGCACAGCCACTCAACTCTACAAGCACATGCACGGCCACCCAACTCTAGAAGCATACACATGGCCACCCAACCCTAGAAGCAAATGCATCGAGCCACCCAACACCGGAAGCACATGTGTGCCCATCCAACAATTGAAGCACATGCACGCCAACCCAACTCTGGAAGCACACGCACGGCCACCCAACTCTAGAAGCACACACAGGCCCACGCAGCTCTAGAAGCACATGCAAGGCAACCCAAATCTAGATGCACAAGCATGGACACACAACTCTAGATGCACACACATGGCCACCAATCTCTAGAAGCACAGGCGTGGCCACCCATCTCTAGAAGCACAAGCACGGCAACCCAACAATAGAAGCACACGCACGGTCGACCAACTCTAGAAGCACACACATGTCCTCACAACTCTAGAAGCACATGCAAGGCCACCCAACTCTGGAAGCACACGCTCGTCCACCCAACTCCAGAAAAACACGCACAGTCACCCAACTCGAGAAGCACACATGTGACCACACAATGCGAGAAACACACACATGGCCACCAAAATCTAGAAGCACATGCATGCCCACCAATCCCTAGAAGCACACACACGGCCACCCAAATTCAGAAGCAAACACACGCCCACCCAACCCCAGAAGCACACAAACACAAACGTAACTCTAGAAGGAAACACGCAGCCACCCAACTCTAGAAGCGCATTTGCGGCCACCCAAAACTAGAAGCACACGCACGGCGACCCAACTCTAGAAGCACACACACGGCCACCAATCTCTAGAAGCACAGGCATGGCCACCCAAATCTAGAAGCACACACACGGCCACCAATCTCTAGAAGCACAGGCATGGCCACCCAAATCTAGAAGCACAAGCACGGCAACTCAACAATAGAAGCATACGCAAGGCCACCCAACTCTGGAAGCACACACTCGTCCACCCAACTCCAGAAGCACATGCACAGCCACCCAACTCGAGAACACATGTGACCACACAATGCGAGAAGCACACACACGGCCACCCAACTTCAGAAGCAAACACACGCCCACCCAACTCTAGAATCACACAAACACGCACCTAACTCTAGAAGGAAACACGCGGCCACCCAACTATAGAAGCGCATTCGCGGCCACCCAAAACTAGAAGCACATGCATGGCGACCCAAATCTAGAAGAACACGCGCAGCCACCCAAGACTAGAAGCACTCACATGACCACCAAACTGAAGAAGCACACACACAGCCACACACCTCTTGAAACACCCACCCCAAAACACACCCGCACCGAAACACACCCGCCCCAAAACACACACACACCACGTCACAATAGATACACCGATAAAACACACATGCCCCGAAACACACACGCCCCAAAAGACATGCACACCCCGGCGAAATACATACCCCGACGAAACGAACACCCCGACAAAACACAAACCCCCGGAAATACACACACGGCCTCCCAACTCTAGAAGCATACAAACGGCCACCCAACTCTAGAAGCACACATACAGCGACCAAACTCTAGAAGCACATGCACGGCCACCCATCTCTAGAAGCACACGCACGCCCAGCCATCTCTAGAGGCACACGCATGCCCACACAACTCTAGAAGCACACACGCAGCCAAACAAATCGAGAAGCACACATGCGGTCACCCAGCACTAGAGGCAAACACGTGGCCACCGAACAAAGGAAGCACACACGCGTCCACCAAACTCGGGAAGCACACACGCGGCCACCTAATTCCAGAAGCCCACACGTGGCAACCCAACTCTAGAAGCAAACACGGGGCATCCCAACTCCAGAAGCACAGGTGCGGCCACCCAACTCGAGAAGCACAAATACAGCCCCCCGACATAAGAAGCACACGCACGGTCACCCAACTCTAGAAGCACAGGTGCGCCCACCCAAATCTAGAAGCACATGTGCGCACAACCAACATTTGAAGCACATGCACGCCCACCTAACTCTGGAAGCACACACCACATCCACCCAAATCTAGAAGCACATACATAGACACCGACATCTAGAAGCACATGCACAGCCACCCAACTCTAGAAGCACACACATGCCAATGCAACTCTAGAAGCACATGCATGGTCATCCAATTCTAGAAGCACACACCACGCCCGACCATATCTAGAAGCACACACACTGACACCCAACTCTAGAAGAACGCACGCGGCCACCCATCTCTATAAGCACACGCACGGCCACCCTATAAAAGAAGGACACGCAAGGCCACACAGCTCTAGAAACACACGCACAGCTGCCCAACTCTAGAAGCATATGCATGGCCTCACAACTCTAGAAGCACATGCACGGCCTCAGAACTCCTGAAGCACAGGCACGGCCACCCATCACTAGAAGCACACGCACGGCCACCCGACTCTAGAAGCAAATGCAGGGCCACCCAACTGTGGAAGCACACAAGCACCCATCCAACTCTTGAAGCACGTGCACGCCCTCACAACTCTAGAAGCACACGCACGGCCACCCAAATCTAGATGCACAAGCATGGCCACCAATCTCTAGAAGCACAGGGGGGGCCACCCAACTCTAGAAGCACAAACACGGCCACACAACTCTAGAAGAACACACACAGCCACCCAACTCTAGAAGCACACATGCAGTCACCCAATTCAAGAAGCACACACGCGGCCAACAAATTCAGGATGAACACATGCAGCAACCCAATTCGAGAAGCACACACATAGCCACACAACTCAAGATGCACAAATGCGGCCACCCGACTCTAGAAGCATAAAGGTCGCCACCCGAATCAAGAAGCACACCCCTACGAAACAAACAACCCGGCGCAACACCCCGCCCCACAGCCCCCCCCCCCCCCCCCCCCCAGAAACAGACGCATGGCCACCCAACTCCATAGGCAAACACACGGACACCCAACTCCAGAAGCACATGCAGGGCCACGCAACTCTAGAAGCACACAGGCGCCCATCCAACCCTTGAAGCATGTGCACGACCTCCCAACTCAAGTAGCACACGCACGGCCACCAATCTCTAGAAGCACAAACACGGCCACACAACTCTAGAAGCACACACACGGCCACCCAACACTAGAAGCACGCACGTGGCCACCCAACTCTAGAAGCACACATGCGGCCACCCAATTCGAAAAGCACACACGCGGCCAACAAATTCAAGAACACATGCGGCAACCCAATTCGAGAAGCACACATGCAGCCACACCACTCAAGATGCACAAATGCGGCCATCCGACTCCAGAAGCATAAAGGCGGCCACCCAACTCTAGAAGAGCACGCACGACCACCCAAATCTAGATGCACAAGCATGGCCACCAATCTCTAGAGGCACAGGCAGTGCCACCCAATTCTGGAAACACAAACAGGGCCACCCAACACTAGAAGCACACACGCGGCCACCCAACTCTAGAAGCACAAACAGGGCCAACCAATCCTAGAAGCACACATGCGATCAACCAACTCTAGAAGCACAAACGTGGCCACCCAATTCAAGAAGCACACATGCAGCCACCCAACTCAAGATGCGCAAATGCGGACAACTGACCCTAGAAGCATACACGCAGCCAGCCGACTCTGGAAGCACACCTCGACAAAACAAACACCCTGACGAGACACACACTCCGGCGCAACACACCCCCTCCCAGAAACAGACACCCAGCCATCCAACTCCATAAGCACAGATGTGGCCAACCAACACTAGAAGCACACGTGCATCCATCCACATCAAGAAGCACTGACGTGACCACCCAACTCTAGAAGCACGCTCACGGCCACACAACTCTCGAAGCACATGCATGGCCACCCATCTCTAGAGGCACATGCAAGCCCACCCAACTCTAGAACTACACACGCGTCCACTTGAATCTAGAAGCACACACTTGGCCACCCAATAGTAGAAGCACACAGCCACCCAACTCTAGACGCACGCATGTGGACTCCCAAATCTAGAATCACGCACGTGGACTCCCAACTCGAGAAGCACAGATGCGGACACCCAACTCGAGAAGCACAGGCACGGCCATCAATCTATAGGAGTACACGCATGGCCAACCATATCTAGAAGCACAGGTGCGGGCCCTCAACTTGAGAAGCAGACGCAGGGCTACGCAACTCTAGAAGCACACATGTGGCCACCCAACTCTAGAAGCACACACGTGGCCACCCATCTCTAGAAGCACAGTCACATTCACCCAAATCTGGAAGCACAGGCGCGGCCACCCAACTCTAGAAGCACATGCACGGCCACCCAACTCCAGAAGCAAACGCACGGCCACCCAACTCTAGAAGCATACACATGGCCAACCAACCCTAGAAGGAAATGCATAGTCACCCAACTCTGGAAGCACATGTGCACCCATCCAACACTTGAAACACATGCACGCCCACCCAACTGTGGAAGTACATGCACGGACACCCAAATCTAGAAGCACACACACAGTCACCCAACTCTATATGCACACGCATGGCCACCCAACTCTAGAAGCACACACATGCCCACGCAACTCTAGAAACACATGCATGGCCACTCAACTCTAGAAGCACACGCCACGCCCACTCATATCTAGAAGCACATACACAGACACCCACATCTAGAAGCACATGCACAGCCACCCAACTCTACAAGCACACGCATGGCCACCCAACTCTAGAAGTACACCTCGCTGAAACAAACAACTCGGCACAACACATCCCCCCCCCCCCCCCCACCCCAGAAACAGACACACGGCCACCCAACTGTAGAAGCACAAACACGGCCACCAATCTCTAGAGGCACAGGCGGTGACACCCAAATCTGGTAGCACAAACAGGGCCACCCAACACTAGAAGTACACACACGGCCACCCAAATCTAGAAGCACACACGCGGCCACACAACTCGAGAAGCACACACGTGGCCATCCAATTCGAGAAGCACACACGCAGCCACCCAACTCAAGATGCACAAATGCGGCCACCTGACTATAGAATCATACACGCAGCCACCCGACTCTGGAAGCACACCCCGACAAAACAAACACCCCGACGAAACACACACCCCGGCGCAACACACCCCCCACCCCCAAAAAAACAGACACCCGGCAACCAAACTCCATAACCACAGATCCAGCCACCCAACACTAGAAGCACACGTGCATCCATCCACATCGAGAAGCACAGACGGGGCCACACAATTCTAGAAGCACGCTCACAGCCACACAACACGAGACGCACATGCACGGCCACCAAACTATAGAAGCACATGCATGGCCACCCATCTCTAGAGGCACATGCAAGCCCAACCAACTCTAGAAGCACACACGCATCCACCCAAATCTAGAAGCACACACATGGCCACCCAACTCGAGAAGCACACAAGCAGCCACCCAACTCGAGAAGCACAGGCGCGGCCACCAATCTCTAGGAGTACACGCACAGCCAACCAAATCTAGAAGCACAGGTGCGGCCACCCAAATCAAGAAGCACATGCACGGCCACCCAACTCCAGAAGCAATCGCACGGCCACCCTACTCTAGAAGCATACGCATGGCCACCCAACCCTAGAAGCAAATGCATAGCCACCCAACTCTGGAAGCACATGTGCACCCATCCAACACTTGAAGCACATGCATGCCCACCCAACTCTGGAAGCACAAGCACGGCCACCCAAATCTAGAAGCACATGCGCAGCCACCCAACTCTACAAGCACACGCATGGCCACCCAACTCTAGAAGCACAAACACGGCCACCAATCTCTAGAGGCACAGGCGGTGACACCCAACTCTGGTAGCACAAACAGGGCCACCCAACACTAGAAGCACACATGCAGCCACCCAACTCAAGATGAACAAATGCGGCCACCTGACTATAGAATCATACATGCAGCCACCCGACTCTAGAAGCACACCCGGACAAAACAAACACCCTGACGAAACACACACCCCGGCGCAACACACCCGCACCAGAAACAGACACCCAGCCACCCAACTCCATAAGCACAGATGCGGTCACCCAACACTAGAAGCACACGTGCGTCCATCCACATCGAGGAGCACACACGTGGTCATCCAACTCTAGAAGCACGCTCACGGCCACACAATTTGAGACACACATGCACGGCCACCCAACTCTAGAAGCACATGCATGGCCACCCATCTCTAGAGTCACATGCAAGCCCAACCAACTCTAGAAGCACACACACGTCCACCCAAATCTAGAAGCACACACGTGGCCATCCCACTCTAGAAACACAAACTCAGCCACCGAAATCTAGATGCACGCAAGTGAACTCCCAAAACTAGAATCACACACGTGGCATCCCAACTCGAGAAGCACACACGCGACCACCAAACACGAGAAGCACAGGTGCGGCCACCAATGTCTAGGAACACACGCATGGCCAACCAAATCTAGAAGCACAGGTGTGGCCACTCAACTCTAGAAGCACACACGTGGCCAACCAAATCTAGAAGCGCACATGCGGACACCTAACTCTAGAAGCACACATGCGGCCACCCACTCTAGAAGCACAGGCGCATCTAGCCAAATCTAGAAGCACAGGCACGGCCACCCAAATCTAGAAGCACATACACGGCCACCCAACTCCAGAAGCAAATGCACGGCCATCCAACTCTAGAAGCATATGCATGGCCACCCAACCCTAGAAGCAAATGCATAGCCATCCAACTCCAGAAGCACATGTGCGCCCAACCAACACATGAAACACATGCACGCCCACCCAACTCTGGAAGCATATGCATGGCCACCCAAATCTAGAAGCACACACACAGCCACCCAACTCTACGAGCACACGCATGGCAACCCAACTCTAGAGGCACACACACACACACAACTCTAGAAGCACATGCATGGCCACCCAACTCGAGAAGCACACGCAACGCCCACCCATATCTAGAAGCACATATACAGACACCCACATCTAGAAGCACATGCGCAGCCACACAACTCTAGAAGCACACACACACCCATGCAACTCTAGAAGCACATGCATGGCCACCCAACTCTAGAAGCACACACCACGCACTCCCATATCGAGAAGCAAACACACGGACACCCAATTCTAGAAGCACGCATGTGGCCACCCATCTCTAGAAGCACACGCATGGCCACCCTATTATAGAAGGACACGCATGGCCACACAGCTCTAGAAACATACGCACAGCTGCCCAACTCTAAAAGCAAACGCATGGCCTCAAAATTCTAGAAGCACATGCAAGGTCACCAAACTCCAGAAGCACATGTGCGCCCAACCAACACATGAAACACATGCACGCCCACCCAACTCTGGAAGCATATGCATGGCCACCCAAATCTAGAAGCACACACACAGCCACCCAACTCTACGAGCACACGCATGGCAACCCAACTCTAGAAAGCACACACACACACAACTCTAGAAGCACATGCATGGCCACCCAACTCGAGAAGCACATGCAATGCCCACCCATATCTAGAAGCACATATACAGACACCCACATCTAGAAGCACATGCGCGGCCACCCAACTTTACAAGCACACACACCCCCATGCAACTCTAGAAGCACATGCATGGCCACCCAACTCTAGAAGCACACACCACGCCCTCCCATATGGAGAAGCACACACACGGACACCCAACACTAGAAGCACGCATGTGGCCACCCATCTCTAGAAGTACACGCATGGCCACCCTATTATAGAAGGACACGCATGGCCACACAGCTCTAGAAACATACGCACAGCTGCCCAACTCTAAAAGCAAACGCATGGCCTCAAAATTCTAGAAGCACATGCAAGGCCACCAAACTCTTGAAGCACAGGCACGGCCAACCAACACTAGAAGCACACGCACGGCCACCCAACTCTAGAAGCACACGCACGGCCACCCAACTCTAGAAGCAATTGCAGGGCCACCCAACTGTGGAGGCACGTGCACGCCCACCCAAATCTAGATGCGTATGCATGGCCACCCAACTCTAGAAGCACAAACACAGCCACCAATCTCTAAAAGCACAGGCGAATCCACCCAACTCTAGAAGCACAAACACGGCCATACAACTCTAGAAGAACACGCATGGCCACGCAACTCTTGAAGCACACACGTGGCCACCCATCTCTAGAAGCACAGGCGTGGCCACCCAAATCTAGAAGCACAGGTGCGGCCAACCAACTCCAGCAGCAAATCCATGGCCACACAACTCTAGAAGCATGTGCATGGCCAACCAACTCTAGAAGCAAATGCATAGCCACCCAACTCCAGAAGCACATGTGCCCCCATCCAACACTTCAAGCACATGCACGCCCACCCAAATCTGGAAGTACACACATGGCCACCCAAATCTAGAAGCACACACACAACGACCCAACTCTACATGCACACACATGGCAACCTAACTCTAGAAGCACACACATGCCCACACAACTCTAGAAGAACATGCATGGCCACCCAACTCTAGAAGCACACACAAGGCCCACCCATATCTAGAAGCACATCCACAGACATGCACATCTAGAAGCAGATGCGCAGCCACCCAACTCTACAAGCACACTCATGGCCACCCAGCTCTAGAAGCACACACACACACATGCAACTCTAGAAGCACATGCATGGCCACCCAACTCTAGAAGCACACACCACAACCACCCATATCGATAACCACACACACGAACACCCATCTCTAGAAGCACGCATGCGGCCACCCATCTCTAGAAACACACGCATGGCCACCTTATTACAGAAGAACACGCACAACCACACAGCTCTAGAAACATACGCACAGCTGCCCAACACTAAAAGCAAACGCATGGCCTCACAACTCTAGAAGCACATGCAAGGCCACCAAACACTTGAAGCACAGGCACGGCCAACCAACACTAGAAGCACACGCACGGCCACCCAACACTAGAAGCAAATGCAGGGCCACCCAACTGTGGAAGCATGCGCACGCCCTGCCAACGCTAGATGCACACGCACAGCCACCCAAATCTAGATGCACAAGCATGGCCAACTAACCCTTGAAGCAAATGCATAGCCACCCAACTCCGGAAGCACATGAGCACCCATCCAACACTTCAAGCACATGCACATCCACCCAAATATGGAAGTACACACACGGCAACCCAACTCTAGAAGCACACACATGCCCACGCAGCTCTAAAAGCACATGCATGGCCACCCAACTCTAGAAGCACACACCACATCCACCCATATCTAGAAGCACATACACAGACACGAACATCTAGAAGCACATGCGCAGCCACCCAACTCGAGAAGCACACGCAACGCCCACCCATATCTAGAAGCACATATACAGACACCCACATCTAGAAGCACATGCGCAGCCACACAACTCTAGAAGCACACACACACCCATGCAACTCTAGAAGCACATGCATGGCCACCCAACTCTAGAAGCACACACCACGCACTCCCATATCGAGAAGCAAACACACGGACACCCAATTCTAGAAGCACGCATGTGGCCACCCATCTCTAGAAGCACACGCATGGCCACCCTATTATAGAAGGACACGCATGGCCACACAGCTCTAGAAACATACGCACAGCTGCCCAACTCTAAAAGCAAACGCATGGCCTCAAAATTCTAGAAGCACATGCAAGGTCACCAAACTCCAGAAGCACATGTGCGCCCAACCAACACATGAAACACATGCACGCCCACCCAACTCTGGAAGCATATGCATGGCCACCCAAATCTAGAAGCACACACACAGCCACCCAACTCTACGAGCACACGCATGGCAACCCAACTCTAGAAAGCACACACACACACAACTCTAGAAGCACATGCATGGCCACCCAACTCGAGAAGCACATGCAATGCCCACCCATATCTAGAAGCACATATACAGACACCCACATCTAGAAGCACATGCGCGGCCACCCAACTTTACAAGCACACACACCCCCATGCAACTCTAGAAGCACATGCATGGCCACCCAACTCTAGAAGCACACACCACGCCCTCCCATATGGAGAAGCACACACACGGACACCCAACACTAGAAGCACGCATGTGGCCACCCATCTCTAGAAGTACACACATGGCCACCCTATTATAGAAGGACACGCATGGCCACACAGCTCTAGAAACATACGCACAGCTGCCCAACTCTAAAAGCAAACGCATGGCCTCAAAATTCTAGAAGCACATGCAAGGCCACCAAACTCTTGAAGCACAGGCACGGCCAACCAACACTAGAAGCACACGCACGGCCACCCAACTCTAGAAGCACACGCACGGCCACCCAACTCTAGAAGGAATTGCAGGGCCACCCAACTGTGGAGGCACGCGCACGCCCACCCAAATCTAGATGCATATGCATGGCCACCCAACTCTAGAAGCACAAACACAGCCACCAATCTCTAAAAGCACAGGCGAATCCACCCAACTCTAGAAGCACAAACACGGCCATACAACTCTAGAAGAACACGCATGGCCACGCAACTCTTGAAGCACACACGTGGCCACCCATCTCTAGAAGCACAGGTGTGGCCACCCAAATCTAGAAGCACAGGTGCGGCCAACCAACTCCAGCAGCAAATCCATGGCCACACAACTCTAGAAGCATGTGCATGGCCAACCAACTCTAGAAGCAAATGCATAGCCACCCAACTCCAGAAGCACATGTGCCCCCATCCAACACTTCAAGCACATGCACGCCCACCCAAATCTGGAAGTACACACATGGCCACCCAAATCTAGAAGCACACACACAACGACCCAACTCGACATGCACACACATGGCAACCTAACTCTAGAAGCACACACATGCCCACACAACTCTAGAAGAACATGCACGGCCACCCAACTCTAGAAGCACACACAAGGCCCACCCATATCTAGAAGCACATCCACAGACATGCACATCTAGAAGCAGATGCGCAGCCACCCAACTCTACAAGCACACTCATGGCCACCCAGCTCTAGAAGCACACACACACACATGCAACTCTAGAAGCACATGCATGGCCACCCAACACTAGAAGCACACACCACAACCACCCATATCGATAACCACACACACGAACACCCATCTCTAGAAGCACGCATGCGGCCACCCATCTCTAGAAACACACGCATGGCCACCTTATTACAGAAGAACACGCACAACCACACAGCTCTAGAAAAATACGCACAGCTGCCCAACACTAAAAGCAAACGCATGGCCTCACAACTCTAGAAGCACATGCAAGGCCACCAAACACTTGAAGCACAGGCACGGCCAACCAACACTAGAAGCACACGCACGGCCACCCAACACTAGAAGCAAATGCAGGGCCACCCAACTGTGGAAGCATGCACACGCCCTGCCAACTCTAGATGCACACGCACAGCCACCCAAATCTAGATGCACAAGCATGGCCAACTAACCCTTGAAGCAAATGCATAGCCACCCAACTCCGGAAGCACATGAGCACCCATCCAACACTTCAAGCACATGCACGTCCACCCAAATATGGAAGTACACACACGGCAACCCAACTCTAGAAGCACACACATGCCCACGCAGCTCTAAAAGCACATGCATGGCCACCCAACTCTAGAAGCACACACCACATCCACCCATATCTAGAAGCACATACACAGACACGAACATCTAGAAGCACATGCGCAGCCACCCAACTCTACAAGCACACACATGGCCACCCAATTCCAGAAGCACACACACACCCATGCAAATCTAGAAGCACATGCATGGCCACCCAACTATAGAAACACACACCACGCCCACCCGTATCGAGAAGCACACACACGGCCACCCATCTCTAGAAGGGCACGCACGGCCACACAGCTCTAGAAACATATGCACGGCTGCCCAACTCTAAAAGCAAACGCTTGGCCTCACAACTCTAGAAGCAAATGCAAGGCCACCAAACTCTTGAAGCACAGGCACGGCCAACCAAAACTAGAAGCACACGCACGGCCACCCAACTCTAGAAGCACACACATGGCCACCCAACTCTAGAAGCAAACGCAGGACCACCCAACTGTGGAAGCACACAAGCACCCATCCAACTCTTGAAGCAAGCGCACACCCTTCCAACTCTAGAAGCACACGCGGGACCACCCAAATCTAGATGCACAAGCATGGCCACCCAACTCTAGAAGCACAAACACAGCCAACAATCTCTAGAAGCACAGGCAGAGCCACACAACTCTAGAAGCACAAACATGGCCACACAACTCTAGAAGCACACACGTGGCCACCCAACTCTAGAAGCACACATGCGGCCACCCAATTCGAGAAGCACACACGCAGCCAAACAACTCAAGATGCACAAATGCGGCCACCCGACTCTAGAAGCATAAACGCAGCCATCCAAATCTAGAAGCACAAACACGGACACCAATCTCTAGAAGCACTGGCAGGGTCACCCAACTCTAGAAGCACACACGTGGCCACCCAATTCTAGAAGCACACACGTGGCCAAACAACTCGAGAAGCACACACGCAGCCACCCAACTCAAGATGCACAAATGTGGCCACCTGACTCTAGAAGCATACACGTAGCCACCTGACTCTGGAAGCACACCCCGACAAAACAAACACCCCAACAAAACACACACCGCGGCGCAACACACTGCCCCCAGAAACAGACACCCAGCCACCCAACTCCATAAGCAGAGAAGCAGCCACCCAACACTTGAAGCACACGTGCGGCCATCCACATCGAGAAGCACAGACGCAGCCACCCAACTGTAGAAGCACGCTCACAGCCACACAACTCGAGATGCACATGCACGGGCACCCAACTCTAGAAGCAAATGCATGGCCACCCACCTCTAGAGGCACATGCAAGCCCAACCAACTCTAGACGTACACACGCCTCCACCCGAATATAGATGCACATACTTGGCCACCCAACTCTAGAAGCACAAACGCAGCCAACCAATTCTAGACACACACAAGTGGACTGCCAAATCTAGAATCACACACGTGGCTACCCAACTTGAGAAGCACAGGCGCGGCCACCAATTTCTAGGAGTACATGCACGGCCAACCAAATCTAGAAGCACAGGTGCGGCCACTCAACTCTAGAAGCACACACACGGCCACGCAACTATAGAAGCACAAACACGGCCAACAATCTCTAGAAGCACAGGCGCATCCACCCAAAACTAGAAGCACAGGCGCAGCCACCCAACTCTAGAAGCACATGCACGGCCACCCAATTCCAGCAGCAAATGCACAGCCACCCAACTATAGAAGCATACACATGGCCAACCAACCCTAAAAGCAAATGCATAGCCACCCAACTGCGGAAGCACATGTGCACCCATCCAACACTTCAAGCACATGCACGTCCACCCAAATCTGGAAGTACACGCACGGCCACCCAATCTAGAAGCACACACACATCCACCCAACTCTACATGCACATGCACAGCAACCCAACTCTAGAAGCACACACATGCCCATGCAACTCTAGAAGAACATGCACGGCCACCCTACTCTAGAAGCACACACCACACCCACCCATATCTAGAAGCACATACACAGACACCCACATCTAGAAGCACATGCGCAGCCACCCAACTCTACAAGCACACTCATGGCCACCCAACTCTAGAAGCACACACACACACATGCAATTCTAGAAGCACATGCATGGCCACCCAACTCTAGAAGCACACACCACGCCCACCCATATCGTGAAGCACACACAGGGACAACCAATTCTAGAAGCACACATGCGGCCACCCATCTCTAGAAACACACGCATGGCCACCCTATTATAGAAGGACACGCATGGCCACACAGCTCTAGAAACATACGCACAGCTGCCCAACTCTTAAAGCAAACACATGGCCTCACAACTCTAGAAGCACATGCAAGGCCACCAAACTCTTAAAGCACAGGCACGGCCAACCAACACTAGAAGCACACGCACGGCCACCCAACTCTAGAAGCACATGCATAGCCACCCAACTCTAGAAGCAAATGCAGGGCCACCCAACTGGGGAAGCACGCGCACACCCTCCCAAATCTAGATGCAGAAGCATGGCCACCCAACTCTAGAAGCACAAACACGGCCACCAATCTCTTGAAGCACAGGCGGGTCCACCCAAAAATAGAAGCACAGGCGCGGCCACCCAACTCTAGAAGCACATGCACGGCCACCCAACTCCAGCAGCAAATGCACAGCCACCCAACTATAGAAGCATACGCATGGCCAACCAACCCTAAAAGCAAATGCATAGCCACCCAACTCCAGAAGCACATGTGCACCCATCCAACACTTCAAGCACATGCACGCCCACCCAAATCTGGAAGTACACGCACGGCCACCCAAATCTAGAAGCACACACACATCCACCCAACTCTACATGCACATGCACGGCGACCCAACTCTAGAAGCACACACATGCCCACGCAACTCTAGAAGCACATGCACGGCCACCCAACTCTAGAAGCACACACCACACCCACCCATATCTAGAAGCACATACACAGACACCCACATCTAGAAGCACATGCGCAGCCACCCAACTCTACAAGCACACTCATGGCCACCCAACTCTAGAAGCACATACACACACATGCAACTCTAGAAGCACATGCATGGCCACCCAACTCTAGAAGCACACACTACGCCCACCCATATCGAGAAGCACACACAGGAACAACCAATTCTAGAAGCACACATGCGGCCACCCATCTCTAGAAACACACGCATGGCCACCCTATTATAGAAGGACACGCATGGCCACACAGCTCTAGAAACATACGCACAGCTGCCCAACTCTTAAAGCAAACACATGGCCTCACAACTCTAGAAGCACATGCAAGGCCACCAAACTCTTAAAGCACAGGCACGGCCAACCAACACTAGAAGCACACGCACGGCCACCCAACTCTAGAAGCACACGCATAGCCACCCAACTCTAGAAGCAAATGCAGGGCCACACAACTGTGGAAGCACGCGCACACCCTCCCAAATCTAGATGCACAAGCATGGCCACCCAACTCTAGAAGCACAAACACGGCCACCAATCTCTAGAAGCACAGGCGGGTCCACCCAACTCTAGAAGCACAAGCACGGCCACACAACTCTAGAAGCACACAGGCAGCCACCCAACTCTAGAAGGACACACACGGCCACCCAATTCGAGAAGCACACAAGCGGCCAACAAATTCAAGGAGAACACATGCGGCAACCCAATTCGAGAAGCACACACGCAGCCACACGATTCAAGATGTACAAATGCAGCCACCCGACTCTAGAAGCATAAACGTGGCCACCCGAATCTAGAAGCACACCCCAATGACAAAAACAACCCGGGGCAACAAACCTCCCCCCACCCCACCCCCCACCACCACCTTCCAGAAACAGACACATAGCCACCCAACTCCATAAGCACACACATGGCCACCAATCTCTAGAAGCACGGGTGAGGCCACCCAACTCTGGAAGCACAAACAGGGCCACCCAACTCTAGAAGCACACACGCGGCCACCCAATTCGAGAAGCACATACACGGCCACACAACATGAGAAGTAGAGATGCAGACACCCAATTCAAGAAGCACACACGCAGCCACACAACTCAAGATACACAACTGCGGCCAACTGACTCTAGAAGCATACAAGCAGCCACCCAAATCTGGAAGCACACCCGGACAAAACAAACACCCTGACGAAACACACACCCCAGCGCAACACACCCCCACCAGAAACAGACACCCAGCCACCCAACTCCATAAGCACAGATGCGGCCACCCAACACTAGAAGCACACGTGCGTCCATCCACATCAAGAAGCACAGACGCGGCCACCCAACTCTAGAAGCACGGCCACACAACTCGAGACGCACATGCATGGCCACCCAACTCTAGAAGCAAATGCATGGCCACCCATTTCTAGAGTCAAATGCAAGCCCAACCAACTCTAGAAGCACAAATGCGTCCACCCAAATCTGGAAGCACACACGTGGCCACCCAACTCTAGAAGCACACAAGCAGCCACCCAACTCTAGACACATGCAAGTGGACTCCAAAATCTAGAGTCACACACGCGGCATCCCAACTCGAGAAGCACACACGCGACCATCAAACCCAAGAAGCACAGGCGCGGCGACCAATCTCTAGGAGTACACGCACGGCCAACCAAATCTAGAAGCACAGGTGTGGCCACTCAACTCTAGAAGAACACGCATGGCCACCCAACTCTAGAAGCACACACGTGGCCACCCAACTCTAGAAGCACAGGAGCATCCACCCAAATCTAGAAGCACAGGTGCAGCCACCCAAGTCTAGAAGCACATGTATGGCCACGCAACTCCAGAAGCAAATGCATGTGCCACCCAACTCTAGAAGCATACACATCGCCACCCAACCCTAAAAGCAAATGCATAGCCTCCCAACTTCAGAAGCACATGTGCACACATCCAACACTTGAAACACATGCATGCCCAAACAACTCTGGAAGAATATGCATGACCACCCAAATCTAGAAGCACATACACAGCCACCCAACTCTACAAGCACACGCACGACCACCCAACTCTAGAAGCATATGCCATGCCCACACTTATCGAGAAGCACACACACGGCAACCCAACTCTAGAAGCACAAACATGGCCATCCAAATCCAGAAGCACAAAGACGGCCACCAAACTCTAGAAGCACAAACAGGGCCACCCAACTCTGGAAGCAGAAACACAGCCACCCAACTCGAGAAGCACACACGCGGCCACCCAACTCTTGAAGCACAGACGCGGCCACCCAATTCGAGAAGCACACACATGGCCACACAACTCAAGAAGCACACACGCGGCCAACCAATGCAAGAAGCATACATGCAGCCACCCGACTCTGGAAGCACACTCCAACAAAACAAACACCCCGACGAAACACACACCCCAGCACAACACACCGCCCCCAGAAACAAACACCCAGCCACCCAACTCCATAAGCACAGATGCGGCCACCCAACACTAGAAGAATACGTGCGTCCATCCACATCGAGAAGCACAAAAGCGGCCACCCAACTCTAGAAGCATGCTCACGGCCACACAACTCGAGATGCACATGCACGGCAACCCAACTCTAGAAGCAAAAGCATGGCCACCCATCTCTAAAGGCACATGCAAGCCCAACCAACTCTAGAAGCACAAATGCATCCACCCGAATCTAGAAGCACGCACGTGGCCACCCAACTCTAGAAGCACACATGCAGCCACCCAACTCTAGATGCACACACGTGGCCACCCAACTCTAGAAGCACAGGCGCATCCAACCAAATCTAGAAGCATTGGTGCAGCCAACCGAATCTAGAAGAACATGCACGGCCACCCAACTCCAAGAAGCAAGCACACGGACACCCAACTCTAGAAGCATACACATGGCCACCCAACCCTAGAAGCAAATGCATAGCCACCCAAATCCAGAAGCACATGTGCACCCATCCAACACTTGAAACAAATGCACGCCCACCCAACTCTGGAAGCATATGCACAGCCACCCAAATCTAGAAGCACACACGTGGCCACCCAACTCTAGAAGCACACACGCAGCCACCCAACTCTAGACACACGCAAGTGGACTGCCAAATCTAGAATCACACACGTGGCATCCCAACCCGAGAAGCGCACATGCGACCACCAAACTCAAAAAGCACAGGCGCGGCCACCAATCTCTAGGAGTACACGTACGGCCAAACAAATCTAGAAGCACAGGTGGGGCTACTCAACTCCAGAAGCACACGCATGGCCACCCAACTCTAGAAGCACACATGCAGCCACCCAGCTCTAGAAGCACACACGTGGCCACCCAACTCTAGAAGCACAGGCGCATCCACCCAAATCTAGAAGCACATGCGCAGCCACCCAAGTCTACAAGCACATGCATGGCCACCCATCTCTACAAGCACACACACACCCATGCAGGTCTAGAAGCACATGCATGGCCACCCAACTCTAGAAGCACACACCACGCCCACCCATATCGAGAAGCACACAAACGGACACCCAACTCTAGAAGCACGCATGCGGTCACCCATCTCTAGAAGCACATGCACGGCCACCCTATTATAGAAGGACATGCATGGCAACACAGCTCTAGAAACATATGCACAGCTGCCCAACTCTAAAAGCAAACGCATGGCCTCACAATTCTAGAAGCACATGCAAGGCCACCAAACTCTTGAAGCACAGGCACGGCCAACCAACACTAGAAGCACACGCATGGCCACCCAACTCTAGAAGCACACTCACGGCAACCCAACTGTGGAAGCACACATGTGGCCACCCAACTCTCGAAGCACTCACGCGGCCACCTAATTCAAGAAGCACACACGCGGCCAACAAATCCAGGAAGGACAAATTCGGCAACCAATTCGAGAAGCATACACGCAGCCACACAACCCAAGATATACAAATGCAGCCACCCGACTCTAGACACATAAACGCAGCCACCAGAATCTAGAAGCACACCCTGATGAAACAAACAACCTGGCGCAACACCCCAAACCCCACCCCCACCCCCCACACACCCCACAGAAACAGAAACATAGCCACCCAACTTGATCAAAACACACAATGCCAATCAACTCTGGAAGCACAAACACGGCCACCCAACTCTAGAAGCACACACGCAGCCACCCAACTCTAGACACACGCAAGTGGACTCCCAAATCTAGAATCACACACGTGGCATCCCAACTCGAGAAGCACACATGCGACCACCAAACTCAAAAAGCACAGGCGCGGCCACCAATCTCTAGGAGTACACGCACGGCCAAACAAATCTAGAAACACAGGTGGGGCCACTCAACTCCAGAAGCACACGCATGGCCACCCAACTCTAGAAGCACACATGCAGCCACCCAGCTCTAGAAGCACACACGTGGCCACCCAACTCTAGAAGCACAGGCGCATCCACCCAAATCTAGAAGCACATGCGCAGCCACCCAATTCTACAAGCACATGCATGGCCACCCATCTCTACAAGCACACACACACCCATGCAAGTCTAGAAGCACATGCAAGGCCACCCAACTCTAGAAGCACACACCACGCCCACCCATATCGAGAAGCACACACACGGACACCCAACTCTAGAAGCACGCATGCGGTCACCCATCTCTAGAAGCACATGCACGGCCACCCTATTATAGAAGGACATGCATGGCCACACAGCTCTAGAAACATATGCACAGCTGCCCAACTCTAAAAGCAAACGCATGGCCTCACAACTCTAGAAGCACATGCAAGGCCACCAAACTCTTGAAGCACAGGCACGGCCAACCAACACTAGAAGCACACGCACGGCCACCCAACACTAGAAGCACACGCACGGCCACCCAACTCTAGAAGCACACTCACGGCCACCCAACTGTGGAAGCACACATGTGGCCACCCAACTCTCGAAGCACTTACGCGGCCACCCAGTTCAAGAAGCACACACGCGGCCAACAAATCCAGGAAGGACAAATTCGGCAACCAATTCGAGAAGCATACACGCAGCCACACAACTCAAGATACACAAATGCAGCCACCCGACTCTAGACACATAAACGCAGCCACCAGAATCTAGAAGCACACCCTGATGAAACAAACAACCTGGCGCAACACCCCAACCCCCACCCCCCAACACCCCCCCAGAAACAGAAACATAGCCACCCAACTTGATCAAAACACACAATGCCAATCAACTCTAGAAGCACACTCATGGCCACCAATCTCTAGAAGCAGGGGAGGGGCCACCCAACTCTAGAAGCACACACGCGGCCACCCAACTCTAGAAGCACACACGTGGCCACCCAATTCGTGAAGCACACACGCAGCCAAACACCTCGAGAAGCACACACGCAGCCACCCAATGCGAGAAGCACACACACAGCCACCCAACGCAAGATGCACAAATGCGGCCACCTGACTCTAGAAGCATACACGCAGCCACCTGACTCTGGAAGCAGACCCCGACAAAACAAACATCCTGACAAAACACACACCCTGGTGCAACACACCACCCCCAGAAACAGACACCCACCCACCCAACTCCATAAGCACAGATGTGGTCACCCAACACTAGAAGCACACGTGCGTCCATCCACATCAAGAAGCACAGACACGGCGACCCAACACTAGAAGAACGCTCACGGCCACACAAATCGAGATGCACATGCATGGCCACCCATCTCTCGAAGCAAATGCATGGCCAACCATCTCTAGAGGCACACGCAAGCCCAACCAACTCTAGAAGCACACACCGTGTCCACCCAAATCTAGAAGCACACGCAAGCCCAACCAACTCTAGAAGCACACGCGCGTCCAACCAAATCTAGAAGCACACACGTGGCCACCCAACTCTAGAAGCACACACGCAGCCACCCAACTCTAGACGCACGCAAGTGGTCTCCCAAATCTAGAATCACACACGTGGCCTCCCAACTCGAGAAGCACACACATGCAAGAAGTACACACGTGGCTACTCAACTTGAGAAGCACAGGCGCGGCCACCAATCTCTAGGAGTACAAGAATGGCCAACCAAATCTAGAAGCACAGGTGCGGCCACTCAACTCTAGGAGCACACGCACGGCCACGCAACTATAGAAGCACACACGTGGCCACCCATCTCTAGAAGCACAGGTGCATTCACCCAAATCTAGAAGCACAGGCGTGGCCACCCAACTCTAGAAGCACATGCACGGCCTCCCAACTCCAGCAGCAAATGCACGGCCACCCAACTATAGAAGCATATGCATCGCCAACCAACCCGAGAAGCAAATGTATAGCCACCCAAATCCAGAAGCACATGTGCACCCATCCAACACTTGAAGGACATGCACGCCCACCCAAATCTGGACGTACACGCACGGCCACCCAAATCTAGAAGCATACACACATCCACCCAACTCTACATGCACACGCACGGCAACCCAACTTTAGAAGCACACACATGCCCACACAACTCGAGAAGCACAGACGAGGCCACCCAATTTGAGAAGCACGCACGCAGCCACCCAACTCAAGATGCACAAATGCGGCCACCTGACTCTAGAAGCATACAAGCAGCCACCTGACCCTTGAAGCACACCCGGACAAAACAAACACCCTGACGAAACACACACCCCGGCGCAACACACCCCCACCAGAAACAGACACCCAGCCACCCAACTCCATAAGCACAGATGCGGCCACCCAACACTAGAAGCACATGTGCGTCCATCCACATCGAGAAGCACAGACGCGGCCACCCAACTCTGGAAGCATGGTCATGGCCACACAACTCGAGACACACATGCACGGCCACCCAGCTCTAGAAGCACATGCATGGCCACCCATTTCTAGACTCACATGCAAGCCCAACCAACACTAGAAGCACACATGCGTCCACCCGAATCTAGAAGCACACACGTGGCCACCCAACTCTAGAAGCACACACGCAGCCACCCAACTCTACTCGCACGCAAGTGGACTCCCAAATCTAGAATCACAAACATGGCATCCCAACTCGAGAAGCACACACGCGACCACCAAACTCGAGAAGCACAGGCGCGGCCACCAATCTCTAGGAGTACACACACGGCCAACCAAATCTACAAGCACAGGTGTGGCCACTCAACGCTGGAAGCACACGCATGGCCACCCAACTCTAGAAGCACACAAACGGCCACCCAATTCGAGAAGCACACACGCAGCCACACAACTCAAGAAACACAAACGCAGCCACCCAATTCGAGAAGTACACACGCAGACACCCAATGCAAGATGCAAAAATGCGGCCACCTAATTCTAGAAGCATACACGCAGCCACCCAACTCTGGAAGCACACCTCGACAAAACAAACATCCCAACGAAACACACACCCCGGTGCAACACCCGCCCCCCAGAAACAGACATCCAGCCACCAAACTCTAGAAGCACAGATGCGGCTACCCAACACTAGAAACACATGTGCGTCCATCCACATCGAGAAGCACAGACACAGCCACCCAACTCTAGAAGCAAAATCACGGCCACACAACTCGAGATGCACATGCACGGCCATCCAACTTTTGAAGCTCACGCATGACCACCCATCTCTAGATGCACGCAAGTGGACTCCCAAATCTAGAATCACAAACATGGCCACCCAACTCAAGAAGCACACATGCAGCCACCCAACTCCAGGAGCACAGGCGCGGCCACCAATCTCTAGGAGTACATGCATGGCCAACCATATCTGGAAGCACAGGTGCAGGCAATCAACTCTAGAAGCAAAAGAATGGCCACGCAACTCTAGATGCACACATGCATCCACCCAACTCTAGAAGCACACACGTGGCCACCCATCTCTAGAAGCACAGGTGCATCCACACAAATCTAGAAGCACAGGCGCGGCCACCCAATTCTAGAAGCACATGCATGGCCACGCAACTCCAGAAGCAAATGCATGGCCACCCAACTCTAGAAGCATACGCATGGCCACCCAACTCTAGAAGCAAATGCACAGCAACCCAACTCCGGAAGCACATGTGCACCCATCCAACACTTGAAGCACATGCACGCCCACCCAACTCTGAAAGCACAGGCACGGCCACCCAAATCTAGAAGCACACACACAGCCACTCAACTCTACAAGCACATGCACGGCCAACCAACTCTAGAAGCACATACATGCCCACGCAACTCTAGAAGCACAAACAACGCCCACCCATATATAGAAGCACACACACGGACACCCAACTCTAGAAGCACGCATGCGGCCACCCATCTCTAGAAGCACACGCACGGCCACCCTATTATAGAAGGTCATGTATGGCCACACAGCTCTAGAAACATACGCACAGCTGCCCACCTCTAGAAGCAAATGAATGGCCTCACAACTCTAGAAGCACATGCACAGCCACCAAACTCTTGAAGCACAGGCACGGCCACCCATCATTAGAAGCACATGCACAGCCACCCAACTCTAGAAGCACACGCAGGGCCACCCAACTGTGGAAGCACACAAGCGCCCATCCAACACTTGAAGCACTTGCACACCCTCCCAACTCTAGAAGCACACACACGGCAACCCAAATCTAGATGCTAAAGCATGGCCACCCAACTCTAGAAGCACAAACGCGGCCACCATTCTATAGAAGCACAGGCGGGGCCACCCAACTCTAGAAGCACAAACACGGCCACACAACTCTAGAATCACACACGTGGCCACACAACTCTAGAAGCACACACGCGGCCAACCAATTCAAGAAGAACACACACGGCAACCCAATTCGAGAAGCTCACACGCAGCCACACAACTCAAGATGCACAAATGCGGCCACCCGACTCTAGAAGCATAAGTGCGGCCACCCAAATCTAGAAGCACACCCCGATGAAAAAAAACAACCCAGCGCAACACCTCCCCCCGTCCCCCCCCCCCCCCCCCCCCCCCCCCCCCCCCCACGGAAACAAACACATGGCCACCAATCTCCAGAAGCACAGATGGGGCAACTCAACTCTGGAAGCACAAACAGGGCCACCCAACAGTAGAAGAACACACACAGCCACCCAACTCTGGAAGCACAAACAGGGCCACCCAACTCTAGAAGCACACAAACGGCCACCCAATTCGAGAAGCACACACGTGGCCACACAACTCAAGAAGCACAGATGCAGCCACCCAATTCGAGAAGCACACACGCAGCCACCCAACGCAAGATGCAAAAATGCGGCCACCTAATTCTAGAAGCATACACGCAGCCACCCAACTCTGGAAGCACACCTCGACAAATCAAACACCCCAACGAAACACACACCCCGGTGCAAAACACACGTGGCCACCCAACTCTAGAAGCACACACGCAGCCACCCAACTCTAGATGCATGCAAGTGGACTCCCAAATCTAGAATCACACATGTGGCCACCCAATTCCAGAAGCACACACGTGGCCACCCAACACGAGATGCACAGGCGCGGCCACCAATCTCTAGGAGTAAATGCACAGCCACCCAAATCTAGAAGCACAGGTGCAGCCACTCAACTCTAGAAGCACACGCACAGCGACGCAACTCTAGAAGCACCAATGCGGCCACCCAACTGTACAAGCAAATGGACTGCAACCCAAGTCCGGAAGCACATGCGCGCCCTTGCAACACTTGAAGCACATGAACGCCCACCCAACTCTGGAAGCACATGCCGGCCGCCCAAATCAAGAAGCACAGGTGCAGCCACCCAACTCTAAAAGCACATGCACAGCCACCCAACTCCAGAAGCATACACACGACCACTCAACTCTAGAAGCAAATGCGTGGCAACCCAACTCCGGAAGCACATGAGTGCCCTTGCAACACTTGAAGCACATGAACGCCCACCCAACTCTGGAATCACACGCCAGCCGCCCAACTCTATATCTAGAAGTACACACACAGACACCCAGCTCTAGAAGCACACACGTGGCCACCCATCTCTAGAAGCACACGCAAGGCCACCCTATTATAGGAGGACACGCATGGCCACACAGCTCTAGAAACACACGCACGGCCGCCCAACACTAGAAGCACACGCATGGCCTCACAACTCTAGAAGCGCACACACGGCCACCAAACACTTGAAGTACAGGCACAGCCACCCATCACTAGAAGCACATGCATGGCCACCCAACTCTAGAAGCACATGCACAGTCACACAACTCTTGAAGCAAATGCAGGGCCACCCAACTGTGGAAGCACACACGCGCGCATCCAACTCTTGAAGCACGTACACACACACCCAACTCGAGAAGCACACACGTGGCCACCCAACTCGAGAAGCACACACGCGACCACCCAATGCGAGATGCACACACATGGTCATCAAAGTCTAGAAGCACATGCACGGCCAACCAACTCTAGAAGCACACACACACACATAACTCTAGAAGGAAACATGCTGCCACCCAACTCTAGAAGCGCATATGCGTCCACCCTACTCTACAAGCACACGAGCGGCCACCCAAATTTAGAACCACACGCCCGTCCACCCAACTCTAGAAGCACATGCACGGCCACCCGACTCCAGAAGCAAACGCACGACCACCCAACACTAGAAGCAAATGCATGGCAACCAAACTCCGGAAGTACATGCGCGAACTTCCAACACTTGAAGCACATGAACGCCCACCCAACTCTAGAAGCATACGCACTGCCACCCAAATCTAGAAGCACACGCACAGACACCCAACTCTGCACGCACACGCACGGCCGCCCAACTCTAGAAGTACACACATGTCCATGCAACTCTAGATGCACATGCACGGCCACCCAACTCTAGAAGAACACACCACACCAACCCATATCTAGAAGTACACACACAGACACCCAACTCTAGAATCACACACGTGGCCACCCATCTCTAGAAGCACACGCAAGGCCACCCTATTATAGAAGGACACGCATGGCCACACAGCTTTAGAAGCACACGCATGGCCACCCAACTCTAGAAGCACATGCACAGCAACCAACTCTAGAAGCAAACGCAGGGCCACCCAACTGTGGAAGCACACAAGCGTGCATCCAGCTCTTGAAGCACGCCCTTCCAACTCGAGAAGCACACACGCAGCCCCCCAACAAAAGAAGCACACACGCGACCACCCAATGCGAGATGCACACACACGGCCACCTAAATCTAGAAGCACATGCACGGTGACCCAACTCTAGAAGAACATGAGCGGCCACCCAAATATAGAACCACACCCCCGTCCAGCCAAATCTAGAAGCACACATGTGGCCACCCGACTCGAGAAGCACATACGCGGACACCCAACTCTGGAAGCAAACACGCGGCGACCCAAAACTAGAAGCACACACGCGGACACCCAACTTGAGAAGCACACACGCAGCAACAAAATTTGAGAAGCACACACACGGCCACCCAACTCTAGAAGAACACACGCGGCCACCCAACTCCAGAAGCGCACACACGGCCACCCAACTCTAGAAGCACAAGCATGTCCAGCCATATCTAGAAGCACAGGAACGGCCGCCCAACTCTAGAAGCACACGTGTGTCCAGCCAAATCTAGAAGCAGACACGTGGCCACCCGACTCGACAACACACATACAACCACCCAACTCTAGAAGCACATATGAGGCCACCAAACTCTAGAAGCAGACACACAGCAACCCAACTCGAGAAGCACACACGCATCCACCCAACACATGAAGCACAAACACGGCCACCCAACTATAGAAGCACACATGCGGCCAGACAACACTAGAAGCACACGTGCATCCATCCACATCGAGAAGCACAGACGTGGCCACACAACGCTAGAAGCATGCTCACGGCCACACAACTCGAGATACACATGCACGGCCACCCAACGCTAGAAGCACATGCATGGCCACCCATCTCTAGAGGAACATGCATGCCCAACCAACTCTAGAAGCACACATGCGTCCACCCAACTCTAGATGCACACATGTGGCCACCTGAATCTAGAATCACACACGTATCCACCTGACTCTAGATGCACACAAGCGGACTCCCAAATCTAGAATCACACATGCAGTCACCCAACTCAAGAAGCGCACACGTGGCCACCCAACTCGAGAAGCACACACGTGGCCACCCAAATTGAGAAGCACAGGCGTGGCCATCAATCTCTAGGAGTACACGCACGGCCACCCAAAACTAGAAACACAGGTGCTGGCACTCAACTCTAGAAGCACACACACCGCCAGCAACTATAGAAGCACACATGTGCCCACCCAACTCTAGAAGCACACACATCGCCCCCACCCCATCCCCCTCTCTAGAAGCACAGGTCCGTCCACACAAATCTAGAAGCACAGATGCGGCCACCCAACTCTAGAAACATATGCACGACCACCCAACTACAGAAGCAAATGCACAGCCACCCAAATCTAGAAGCACATGCACGGCCACTCAACTCTAGAAGCAATTGCATGGCCACCCAACTCCGGAAGCACATGCACGCCCATCCAACACTTGAAGCACATGCACACCCTCCTAACTCTGGAAGCAGATGCACGGCCACCCAAATCTAGAAGCACATGCACTGCCACCCAACTCTACACGCACAGGCATGGCCACACAACTCTAGAAGCACACACATGCCCACGCAACTCTAGAAGCACATGCATGGCCACCCTACTCTAGAAGAACACACCACGCCCACTCATAACTAGAAGCACTCACACGGTCACCCAACTCCAGAAGCACACACGTGGCCACCCATCTCCAGAAGCTCACACATGGCCACCCTATTATAGAAGGACATGCATGGCCACACAGCTCTAGAAACACACACATGGACACCCAACTCTAGAAGCACACGCATGGCCTCCCAAGTCTAGAAGCACACGCACTGCCACCCAACACTAGAAGCACACGGAGGCCCACCCAACTGTGGAAGCGCACAAGCGCTCATCCAACACTTGAAGCCTGCGCATGCCCTCCCAACTCAAGAAGCACACGCACGGCCAACCAAATCTAAATGCACAAGCATGGCCAACCAACTCTAGAAGCACAAACACGGCCACAAATCTCTAGAAGCACAGGCGCAGCCACCCAACTCTAAAAGCACACGCATGGCCTCACAACTCTAGAAACACATGCACGGCCACCCAAATCTTGAAGCACACGCTTGGCCACCCTTCACTAGAAGCAAACGCACGGCCACCCAACTCTAGAAGAACACGCACAGCCACCCAACTCTAGAAACAAACACAGTGCCACCCAACTGTGGAAGCACACAAGCGCTCATCCAACTTTTGAAGAATGCGCACGCCCTCCAACTTTAGAAGCAAACGCATGGCCACCCGAATCTAGAAGCACACACATGGCCACCAATCTCTAGAAGCACAGGCGCGGCCACCCAAATCTGGAAGCACAAGCACGGCAACCCAACAGTAGAAGCACACACACGGTCGACCAACTCTAGAAGCACACACATGTCCTCACAACTCTAGAAGCACACACATGGCCACCCAACACTGGAAGCACACACACGGCCACCAAAATCCAGAAGCACACGCACGGCCACCCAATTTGAGAAGCACACATGTGGCCAGCCAACTCTAGAAGCATACACGCAGCCACCCGAGACTAGAGGCAAACCCTGGTGAAACAAACAGCCCGGCGCAACACCCCCCCCCCCACCCCAGAAACAGACACATGGCCTGCCAACTCCATAAGCATACACATGGCCACCCAACTCTAGAAGCACAAACACGGCCACCCAACTCCATAAGCACAGATGCGGCCACCCAACACTAGAAGCACACGTGCGTCCATCCACATCAAGAAGCACAGGCGCGGCCACCCAACTCTAGAAGCACGCATGCGGTCACCCATCTCTAGAAGCACATGCACGGCCACCCTATTATAGAAGGACATGCATGGCCACACAGATCTAGAAACATATGCACAGCTGCCCAACTCTAAAAGCAAACGCATGGCCTCACAACTCTAGAAGCACATGCAAGGCCACCAAACTCTTGAAGCACAGGCACGGCCACCCAACACTAGAAGCACACGCATGGCCACCCAACTCTAGAAGCACACTCACGGCCACCCAACTCTAGAAGCACACATGTGGCCACCCAACTCTCGAAGCACTCACGCGGCCACCCAATTCGAGAAGCACACACACGGCCAACAAATCCAGGAAGGACACATTCGGCAACCAATTCGAGAAGCATACACGCAGCCACACAACTCAAGATACACAAATGCAGCCACCCGACTCTAGACACATAAACGCAGCCACCAGAATCTACAAGCACACCCTGATGAAACAAACAACCTGGCGCAACACCCCAACCCCCCCCCCCCCCCCCCCACACACACACACACACACACACACACACACACCCCGCAGAAACAGAAACATAGCCACCCAACTTGATCAAAACACACAATGCCAATCAACTCTAGAAGCACACACACGGCCACCAATCTCTAGAAGTAGGGGAGGGGCCATCCAACTCTGGAAGCACAAACAGGGCCACCCAACTCTAGAAGCACACACGCGGCCACCCAACTCTAGAAGCACACACGTGGCCACCCAATTCGTGAAGCACACATGCAGCCAAACAACTCGAGAAGCACACACGCGGCCACCCAATGCGAGAAGCACACATGCAGCCACCCAAGTCAAGATGCATAAATGCGGCCACCTGACTCTAGAAGCATACATGCAGCCACCTGACTCTGGAAGCACACCACGACAAAACACACACCCTGGTGCAACACACCACCCCCAGAAACAGACACCCACCCACCCAACTCCATAAGCACAGATGTGGTCACCCAACACTAGAAGCACACGTGCGTCCATCCACATCAAGAAGCACAGACACGGCGACCCAACACTAGAAGAACGCTCACGGCCACACAAATCGAGATGCACATGCATGGCCACCCATCTCTCGAAGCAAATGCATGGCCAACCATCTCTAGAGGCACACGCAAGCCCAACCAACTCTAGAAGCACACACCGTGTCCACCCAAATCTAGAAGCACACACGTGGCCACCCAACTCTAGAAGCACACACGCAGCCACCCAACTCTAGACGCACGCAAGTGGACTCCCAAATCTAGAATCACACACGTGGCCTCCCAACTCGAGAAGCACACACGTGCGAGAAGCACACACGTGGCTACTCAACTTGAGAAGCACAGGCGCGGCCACCAATCTCTAGGAGCACACGCACGGCCACGCAACTATAGAAGCACACACGTGGCCACCCATCTCTAGAAGCACAGGTGCATTCACCCAAATCTAGAAGCACAGGTGTGGCCACCCAACTCTAGAAACACATGCACGGCCTCCCAACTCCAGCAGCAAATGCACGGCCACCCAACTATAGAAGCATACGCATCGCCAACCAACCCTAGAAGCAAATGCATAGCCACCCAAATCCAGAAGCACATGTGCACCCATCCAACACTTGAAGGACATGCACGCCCACCCAAATCTGGACGTACACACACGGCCACCCAAATCTAGAAGCATACACACATCCACCCAACTCTACATGCACACGCATGGCAACCCAACTTTAGAAGCACACACATGCCCACGCAACTCTAGAAGCACATGCACGGCCACCCAACTCCAGAAGCACACACCATGCCCACCCATATCTAGAAGCACATACACAGACACCCACATCTAGAAGCACATACGCAGCCACCCAACTCTACAAGCACACGCATGCAGCCACCCAAATCTAGAAGCACACACACACCCATGCAACTCTAGAAGCACATGCATGGCCACCCAACTCTAGAAGCACACACCACACCCACCCATATCGAGAAGCACACACACGGACACCCAATTCTAGAAGCACACATACGGCCACCCATCTCTAGAAGCACTAGCACGGCCACCTTTTTATAAAGGGACATGCATGGCCACACAGCTCTAGAAACATACGCACAGCTGCCCAACTCTAAAAGCAAACGCATGGCCTCACAACTCTAGAAGCACATGCAAGGCCACCAAACACTTGAAGCACAGGCACGGCCAACCAACACTAGAAGCACACGCACGGCCACCCAACTCTGGAAGCACACGCACGGCCACCCAACTCTAGAAGCAAATGCAGGGCCACCCAACTGAGTAGGCACGCGCACGCCCTCCCAACTCTAGAATCACACGCACAGCCACACAAATCTAGATGCACAAGCATGGCCACCCAACTCTAGAAGCACAAACATGGCCACCAATCTCTAGAAGCACAGGCGGGTTCACCCAACTCTAGAGGCACAAACATGGACACACAACTCTAGAAGCACACAGGCGGCCATCCAACTCTGAAAGGACACACGCGGCCATCCAATTCGAGAGGCACGCACGCAGTCACACAACTCAAGATGCACAAATGCTGCCACCCGACTGTAGAAGCATAAAGGCGGCCACCAGAATCTAGAAGCACACCCCAATGAAACAAACAACCTGGGGCAACAAACCAACCCCCCCACCCCCCCATCACCACCACCACAAACAGACACATAGCCACCCAACTGCATAAGCACACACACGGCCACCCAACTGTAGAAGCACAAACATGGCCACCCAACTCTAGAAGCACACACACGGCCACCAATGTCTAGAAGCAGGGGTGAGGCCACCCAACTCTGGAAGCACAAACAGGGCCACCCAACTCTAGAAGCACACACGCGGCCACCCAAATCTAGAAGCACACACGTGGCCACACAACTCGAGAAGCACAGACGAGGCCACCCAATTCGAGAAGCACACACGCAGCCACCCAACTCAAGATGCACAAATGCGGCCACCTGACCCTAGAAGCATACAAGCAGCCACCCGACTCTAGAAGCACACCCGGACAAAACAAACACCCTGACGAAACACACACCCCAGCGCAACACACCCGCACCAGAAACAGACACCCAGCCACCCAACTCCATAAGCACAGATGCGGCCACCCAACACTAGAAGCACATGTGCGTCCATCCACATCGAGAAGCATAGACGCGGCCACCCAACTCTGGAAGCACGGTCATGGCCACACAACTCGAGACACACATGCACGGCCACCCAGCTCTAGAAGCACATGCATGGCCACCCATTTCTAGAGTCACATGCAAGCCCAACCAACACTAGAAGCACACATGCGTCCACCCAAATCTAGAAGCACACATGTGGCCACCCAACTCTAGAAGCACACACGCAGCCACCCAACTCTACTCGCACACAAGTGGACTCCCAAATCTAGAATCACACACATGGCATCCCAACTCGAGAAGCACACATGCGACCACCGAACTCGAGAAGCACAGGCGCGGCCACCAATCTCTAGGAGTACATACAAGGCCAACCAAATCTAGAAGCACAGGTGTGGCCACTCAACTCTGGAAGAACACGCATGGCCACCCAAATCTAAAAGCACACATGCGGCCACCCAACTCTAGAAGCACACACATGACCACCCAACTCTAGAAGCACATGCGCATCCACCCCAATCTAGAAACACAGGCGTGGCCACCCAAATCTAGAAGAACATGCATGGCCACCCAACTCCAGAAGCAAACGCACGGCCACCCAACTCTAGAAGCATACGCATGGCCACCCAACCCTAGAAGGAAATGCATAGCCACCCAACTCTAGAAGAACTTGGGCGCCCATCCAACACTGGAAACACATGCATGCCCACCCAACTCTGGAAGCATATGCATGTCCACCCAAATCTAGAAGCACACACACAGCCACCGAACTCTAAAAGCACACGGACGTCCATCCAACTCTAGAAGCACACACACACACACACAACTCTAGAAGCACATGCATGGCCACCCAACTCTAGAAGCACACACCACGCCCACCCATATCGAGAAGCACAAACTCGGACACCCAACTCCAGAAGCACGCATGCGGCCACCCATCTTGAGAAGCACACACACAGCCACTTTATTATAGAAGGACACGCACAGCCACACAGCTCTAGGAACATACGCACAGCTGCCCAACTCTAAAAGCAAATGCATGGCCTCACAACTCTAGAAGCAAATGCAGGGCCACCCAACTGTGGAAGCACGCAAGCACCCATCCAACTCTTGAAGCAAGCGCACGCCCTCCTAACTCTAGAAGCTCAAGCAGGACCACCCAAATCTAAAGGCACAAGCATGGCCACCCAACTCTAGAAGCACAAAAACGGCCACACAACTCTAGAAGCACACCGGTGGCCACCCAACTCTAGAAGGACACATGCGGCCATCCAATTCGAGAAGCACACACGCGGCCAACAACTTCAAGAAGAACACATGCGGCAACCCGATTAGAGAAGCACACACGCAGCTACACAACTCAAGATGCACAAATGCAGTCAGCCGACTCTAGAAGCATAAACACGGCCACCAGAATCTAGAACCACATCCCGATTAAACAAACAACCCACGCAACAAACACCGCCCCCCCACCCCCCCCCCCCCCCCCCTACCACCACCACCACCACCACCACCACCACCACCAGGAACAGACACATAGCCACCCAACTCCATAAGCACACACACGGCCACCCAACTCTAGAAGCACAAACAGGGCCACCAAACTCTAGAAGCACACACACGACCACCACTCTCTAGAAGCACAGGTGAGGCCACCCAACTCTGGAAGCACAAACAGGGCCACCCAACTCTACAAGCACACAAACGGCCACCCAATTCGAGAAGCATACACGCAGCCACACAACTCTGGAAGCACACCTCGACAAAACAAACACTCCAACGAAACACACACGCTGGCGCAACACCCGCCCCCCAGAAACAGACATCCAGCCACCCAACTCTAGAAGCACAGATGCGGCTACCCAACACTAGAACCACATGTGCGTCCATCCACATGGAGAAGCACACACACAGCCACCCAACTCTAGAAGCACAATCACGGCCACACCACTCGAGATGCACATGCACGGCCACCCAACTCTAGAAGCTCACGCATGACCACCCATCTCTAGAGGCACATGCAAGCCCAACCAACTCTAGAAGCACACATGCGTCCATGCGAATTTAGAAGCACACACGTGGCCTCCCCACTCTAGAAGCATACACGCAGCCACCCAACTCTAGATGCACGCAAGTGGACTCCCAAATCTAGAATCACAAACATGGCCACCCAACTCAAGAAGCACACATGCAGCCACCCAACTCCAGGAGCACAGGCGCAGCCACCAATCTCTAGGAGTACATGCATGGCCAACCATATCTAGAAGCACAGGTGCAGGCAATCAACTCTAGAAGCAAAAGAACGGCCACGCAACTCTAGAAGCACACATTCATCCACCCAACTCTAGAAGCACACACGTGGCCACCCATCTCTAGAAGCACAGGTGCAACCACACAAATCTAGAAGCACAGGTGCGGCCACCCAATTCCAGAAGCACATGCAAGGCCACCCAACTCCAGAAGAATACGCATGGCCACCCAACTCTAGAAGCAAATGCATAGCAACCCAACTCCGGAAGCACATGTGCACCCATCCAACACTTGAAGCACATGCACGCCCACCCAACTCTGAAAGCACAGGCACGGCCACCCAAATCTAGAAGCACACACACAGCCACTCAACTCTACAAGCACACGCACTGCCAACCAACTCTAGAAGCACATACATGCCCACGCAACTCTAGAAGCACAAACCACGCCCACCCATATATAGAAGCACACACACGGACACCCAACTCTAGAAGCACGCATGCGGCCACCCATCTCTAGAAGCACACGCACGGCCACCCTATTATAGAAGGTCATGTATGGCCACACAGCTCTAGAAACATACGCACAGCTGCCCACCTCTAGAAGCAAATGAATGGCCTCACAACTCTAGAAGCACATGCACAGCCACCAAACTCTTGAAGCACAGGCACGGCCACCCATCATTAGAAGCACATGCACAGCCACCCAACTCTAGAAGCACACGCAGGGCCACCCAACTGTGGAAGCACACAAGCGCCCATCCAACACTTGAAGCACTTGCACACCCTCCCAACTCTAGAAGCACACACACGGCGACCCAAATCTAGATGCTCAAGCATGGCCACCCAACTCTAGAAGCACAAACGCGGCCACAATTCTATAGAAGCACAGGCGGGGCCACCCAACTCTAGAAGCACAAACACGGGCACCCAATTCGAGAAGCACACACGCGGTCAACCAATTCAAGAAGAACACACACGGCAACCTAATTCGAGAAGCACACACGCAGCCACACAACTCAAGATGCACAAATGCGGCCCCCCGACTCTAGAAGCATAAGGGCGGCCACCCAAATCTAGAAGCACACCCCGATGAAAAAAAACAACCCAGCGCAACACCCCCCCCCCCCCCCCCCCCACCCCCAGAAACAGACACATGCCACCCAACTCCATAAGCACACAGGCGGACACCCACCTCTAGAAGCACACACATGGCCACCAATCTCCACAAGCACAGACGGGGCAACTCAACTCTGGAAGCACAAACAGGGCCACCCAACAGTAGAAGCACACACGCAGCCACCCAACTCTAGAAGCATACACACACACATAACTCTAGAAGGAAACATGCTGCCACCCAACTCTAGAAGCGCATATGCGTCCACCCTACTCTACAAGCACACGAGCGGCCACCCAAATTTAGAACCACACGCCCGTCCACCCAACTCTAGAAGCACATGTACGGCCACCCGACTCCAGAAGCAAACGCACGACCACCCAACACTAGAAGCAAATGCATGGCAACCAAACTCCGGAAGTACATGCGCGACCTTCCAACACTTGAAGCACATGAACGCCCACCCAACTCTGGAAGCATACGCACTGCCACCCAAATCTAGAAGCACACGCACAGACACCCAACTCTGCACGCGCACGCACGGCCGCCCAACTCTAGAAGTACACACATGTCCATGCAACTCTAGATGCACATGCACGGCCACCCAACTCTAGAAGAACACACCACACCAACCCATATCTAGAAGTACACACACAGACACCCAACTCTAGAATCACACACGTGGCCACCCATCTCTAGAAGCACACGCAAGGCCACCCTATTATAGAAGGACACGCATGGCCACACAGCTTTAGAAGGACACGCATGGCCACCCAACTCTAGAAGCACATGCACAGCAACCAACTCTAGAAGCAAACGCAGGGCCACCCAACTGTGGAAGCACACAAGCGTGCATCCAGCTCTTGAAGCACATGCACGCCCTTCCAACTCGAGAAGCACACACGCAGCCCCCCAACAAAAGAAGCACACACGCGACCACCCAATGCGAGATGCACACACACGGCCACCTAAATCTAGAAGCACATGCACGGTGACCCAACTCTAGAAGAACACGAGCGGCCACCCAAATATAGAACCACACCCCCGTCCAGCCAAATCTAGAAGCACACATGTGGCCACCCGACTCGAGAAGCACATACGTGGACACCCAACTCTGGAAGCAAACACGCGGCCACCCAAAACTAGAAGCACGCACGCGGACACCCAACTTGAGAAGCACCCACGCAGCAACAAAATTTGAGAAGCACACACATGGCCACCCGACTCTAGAAGCACAAACACGGCCACCCAACTCTAGTAGCACACATGTGGCCAGACAACACCAGAAGAACACGTGCATCCATCCACATCGAGAAGCACAGACATAGCCACACAACGCTAGAAGCACGCTCATGGCCACACAACTCAAGATGAACATGCACAACCACCCAACTCTAGAAGCACATGCATGGCCACCCATCTCTAGAAGAACATGCACGCCCAACCAACTCTGGAAGCACACATGCGTCAACCCGACTCTAGAATCACACATGTGGCCACCCAGCTCTAGAAGCACACAGCGTCTACCTGACTCTAGAAGCACACATGTGGCCACCCAACTCTAGAAGCACACCGTGTCTACCCGAATCTAGAAGCACACACGTGGCCACCCAACTCTAGATGCACACAAGCGGACTCCCAAATCTAGAATCACACACGCGGTCACCCAACTCGACAAGCACACACGTGGTCTCCCAACTCGAGAAGCACACACGCGGCCACCCAAATCGAGAAGCACAGGCGCGGCCACCAATCTCTAGGAGTACACGCATAGCCACCCAAATCTAGAAGAACAAGTGCAGACACTCAACTCTAGAAGCACACGCATGGCCAGCAACTATAGAAGCACACATGCGGCCACCCAACTCTAGAAGCACACACGTGCCCCCCCCCCCCCATCTCTAGAAACACAGGCGCGTCCACCCAAATCTAGAAGCACAGACACGGCCACCCAACTCTGTAAGCACATGCACGGCCACCCAACTCCAGAAGCTAACGCACGGTCACCCAATCCTAGAAGCACAAGCACGGCCACTCAACTCTAAAAGCAAATGCATGGCCACCCTACTCCGGATGCACATGCACTCCCACCCAACTCTGGAAGCACACGCATGGCCACCGAAATCTAGCAGCACACGCACTGCCACCCAACTCTACACGCACAGGCACAGCCACCCAACTCTAGAAGCACACACGCGGCCACCCATCTCTAGAAGCTCACACATGGCCAGCCTATTATAGAAGGACATGCATGGCCACACAGCTCTAGAAACACACACACGGACACCCAACTCTAGAAGCACACGCATGGCCTCACAACTCTAGAAGCACATGCATGGCCACCAAACGTTTGAAGCACAGGCATGGCCCCCCATCACTAGAAGCACACGCACAGCCACCCAACTCTAGAAGCACATGCACAGCCACCCAAATCTAGAAAAAAACGCAGGGCCATCCAACTGTGGAAGCACAAAAGCGCCCATCCAATACTTGAAGAACGCGCATGCCCTCCCAACTCTAGAAGAAAAAAACGCAGGGCCATCCAACTGTGGAAGCACAAAAGCGCCCATCCAATACTTGAAGAACGCGCATGCCCTCCCAACTCTAGAAGAACATGCATGGCCACCCAAATCTAGATGAACAAGCATGGCCACCCAACTCTAGAAGCACACACATGCCCACCAATCTCTAGAAGCACAGGCGCGGCCACCCAAATCTAGAAGCACAAGCACGACAAGCCAACAATAGAAGCACACGCAAGTTCGACCAACTCTAGAAGCACACACATGTCCTCACAACTCTAGAAGCACACGTACGGCCACCCAACTCTGGAAGCACACGCTCGTCCACCCAAATTCAGAAGCACACACACACGGCCACCCAACTCGAGAAGCACACACATGGCCACCAAACTCTAGAAGCACAAACGTGGCCACCCATCTCTAGAAGCACATGCATGGCCACCCTATTATAGAAGGGCACGCATGGCCACACAGCTCTAGAAGCACACACATGGACACCCACACTAGAAGCACATGCATGGCGTCACAACTCTCAAAGCACATGCACGGCCATCAAACTCTTGAAGCACAGGCATGGCCACCCATCATTGAAGCACATGCACGGCCACCCAGCTCTAGAAGCACACACATGGCCATCAATCTCTAGAAGCACCCACACAGCCAACCAACTCCAGTGGCAAACGCAGTGCCACCCAACTGTGGAAGCACACATGCACCCATCCAACACTTAAAGCACGCCCTTCCAACTCTAGAAGCACACGCACGGTCACCAATCTCTAGAAGTACAGGCACGGCCACCAAATCAAGAAGCACAAGCACGGCAACTCAACAATAGAAGCACACGTATGGTCGACCAACTCTAGAAGCACACACATGTCCTCACAACTCTAGAAGCACACGCATGGCCACCCAACTCTGGAAGCACATGCTCGTCCACCCAAATCCAGAAGCACATGCATGGCCACCCAACTCGAGAAGCACCCACGCGGCCACCCAACCCGAGAAACACATACGCAGCCACCCAACTCAAGAAGCACAAATGCGGCCACCCGACTCTCGAAGCATACACGCGGCCACCCGACTCTAGAAGCACACCCTGATGAAACAAACACCCCGGCGTAACACGCACCCCCCTCCAGAAACAGACACATGGCCTCCCAACTCCATAAGCACACACACGGCAACCCAACTCTAGAAGCACAAACATGGCCACCCAACTCCATAAACACAGATGCGGCCACCCAACACTAGAAGCACATGTGCGTCCATCCACATCGAGAAGCACAGACGTGGCCACCCAACTCTAGAAGCACACTCACAGCCACACAACTCAAGGCGCACATGCACAGCCACTCAACTCTAGAAGCACATGCATGGCTACCCATCTCTAGAGGAACATGCACGCCCAACCATCTCTAGAAGCACAAATGTGTCCACCTGACTCTAGAAGCACACACGTGGCCACACAAATCTAGATGCACACAAGCGGACTCATAAATCTAGAATCACACAAGCGGCCACGCAACTCGAAAAGCACACCCGTGGCCACACAACTCGAGAAGCACACACGCAGCCACCCAACTCAGGAAGCACAAATGCGGCCGCCCAACTCTGGAAGCATACCCGCAGCCACCTGACTCTAGAAGCACACCCCGACGAAACAAAAACCCCAATGAAACACACACCCCGGCGCAACAAACACGCCCACCCCCCCCCTCCACCCCAGAAACAAACACACAGCCATCCAGCTCCATAAGCACACATACGGCCACCCAACTCTAGAAGCACACATGCGGCCAGCCAAAACAAAAGCACACATGCGGCCAGAAAACACTAGAAGCACACATGCGTCCATCCACATCGAGAAGCAAAGACGCAGCCACCCAAATCTAGAAGCACGCTCATGGCCACACAACTCGAGACGCATATGCACGGCCACACAACTCTAAAAGAAGATGCACGCCCAAGCAACTCTAGAAGCACACACATGGCCACCCAACTCTAGAAGCAGACATGCATCCACCCGACTCTAGAAGAACACACGTGGCCACCCAACTCTAGAAACACACATGTGGCCACCCAACTGGAGAAGCACAGGCACTGCCGCCAATCTCTAGGAGTACACGCACAGCCATCCAAATCTTGAAGCACAGGTGCGGACACTCAACTCTAGAAGCACATGCACGGCCACACCGCTATAGAAGCACACATGCGGCCACCCAACTCTAGAAGCACATAAATGTCCACCCATCTCTAGAAGCACATGCACGGCCACCCATATCCAGAAGCAAATGCACGGCCACCCAACTCTAGAAGCTCACGCACGGCCATCCAACTCTAGAAGCAAATGCATGGCAACCCAACTCCGGAAGCCCATGCACGTCCATCCAACACTTGAAGTACATGCACGCCCACCCAACTCTTGAAGCACACACATGGCCTCACAAATCTACATGCACAAGCATGGCCACCCAACTCTAGAAGCACACACAAGGCCACCAATCTCTAGAAGCACACACGCAGCCACACAACTCTAGAAGCACGCGCATGGCCTCTCAACTTTGGAAGTACATGCATGGCCACCCAAATCTAGAAGCAAACACAAGGCCACCCAACTGTGGAAGCACACAAGCGCCCATCCAACCCTTGAAGCACGTGCTCGCCCTCCCAACTCTAGAAGCACATGCATGGCCACCCAAATCTAGATGCACAAGCATGGCCACCCAACTCTAGAAGCACACACATGGCCAACAATCTCTAGAAGCACAAGCACGGCCACCCAAATCTAGAAGCAAAAGCACGGCAACCCAACAATAGAAGCACACGCAAGTTCGACCAACTCTAGAGGCACACATATGTCCTCACAACTCTAGAAGCACACGCACGGCCACCCAACTCTGGAAGCACACGCTCGTCCTACCAAATCCAGAAGCACATGCACGGCCACCCAACTCGAGGTGCACATGCATGCCCACCCATCCCTAGAAGCACATACACGCCCACCCAAATCTAGAAGCACACACACACATATAACTCTAGAAGGAAACACACGGCCACCCAACTCTAGAAGCGCATACGCGTCCACCCAACTCTAGAACCACACGCATGTCCAGCCGAATCTAGAAGCACACATACGGCCACACGACTCGCAAACACACATGCGACCACCCAACACTGGAAGCACATATGCAGCCACCCAACTCGAGAAGCACACACGCTGCCAAAAAAACTCGATAAGCACATACGCGGCCACCCAACTCTAGGAGCAAACATGCGACCACCCAAAACTCGAAGCACACACGTGGACATCCAACTCGAGAAGCACACACGCAGCAATGAAACTTGAGAAGCACACACGCAGCCACCCAACTCTAGAGGCACACATGTGGCCACCCAACTCGAGAAGCACATACATGGCCACCAAACTCTAGAAGCAAACACACGGCCACCAAGCTCTAGAAGCAAACACGCGGCCACACAATTCGAGAAGCACACACGCGGCCACCCATCTCTAGAAGCACACATGCGGTCACCCAACACGAGAAGCACACACGTGGCCACCCAACTCGAGAAACACACATGCAGCCACCCATCTCAAGAAGCACAAATGCAGCCACCCGACTCTAGAAGCATACACGTGGCCACCCGACTCTAGAAGCACACCACGATGAAACAAACACCCCAGCGCAACACCCCCCCCCCCCCCAACCCAGAAACAGACACTTGGCCTCCCAACTCCATTAGCACACACACGGCCACCCAACCCTAGAAGCACAAACACAGCCACCCAACTCCATAAGCACAGATGCGGCCACCCAACACTTGAAGCATATGTGCGTCCATCCACATCAAGAAGCACAGACGCAGCCACCCAACTCTAGAAGCACACTCACAGCCACACAACTCAAGGTGCACATGCACGGCAACATAACTGTAGAAGCACATGCATCTCTAGAGGAACAAGCACACCCGTGGCCACACAACTCGAGAAGCACACACGCAGCCACCCAACTCAGGAAGCACAAATGCGGCTGCCCAACTCTGGAAGCATATCCGCGGCCACCTAACTCTAGAAGCACACCCTGACAAAACAAATACCCCGATGAAACACAAACCCCGGCGCAACAAACATGCCCAACCCCCCTCCCCGCAGAAACAGACACACGGCCAACCAGCTCCATAAGCACACACATGGCCACCAAACACTAGAAGCACACATGCGGCCACCCAACACTAGAAGCACACATGCGTCTATCCACATCGAGAAGCACAGACTCGGCCACCCAACTCTAGAAGCACACTCATTGCCATACAACTCAAGATGCACATGCACGCCCATACAACTCTAGAGGAGGATGCACGCCCAACCAACTCTAGAAGCAAACACGCATCCAAATGACTCTAGAAGCACACCCTTGGCCACCCAACTTTAGACGCACACAAGCGGACTCCCAAATCTAGAATCACACACATGGCCACCCAACTCGAGAAACACACATGTGGCCACCCAACTGGAGAAGCACAGGCGCGGCCACCAATCTCTAGGAGTACACGCACGGCCACCCAAATCTAGAAGCACAGGTGCGGACACACAACTCTGGAAGTACATGCACGGCCAGACCGCTATAGAAGCACACATGCAGCCACCCAACTCTAGAAGCACATACATGGCCACCCAAATCTAGAAGCACAGGTGCATCCACCCAAATTTAGAAGCACAGACGCGGCCACCCAACTCTAGAATCACATGCATGGCCACCCAACTCCAGAAGCAAATGCACGGCCAACCAACTCTAGAAGCAAACGCACAGCCACCCAAATCTAGAAGCAAATGCAAACAAACTCCGGAAGCCCATGCGCGCCCATCCAACACTTGAAGCACATGCACGCCCACCAAACTCTGGTGTTTCTGGGAGGGAGTTTCTAGTGGTGTGTGTGTGTCATTCTGGGAGTGTGTTTCTAGGGGAGTATGTGTGTGTGTGTGTGTGTTTCTGGGAGTGTGTTTCTAGGGGGAGGGTGTGTGTTTCTGGGAGTGTGTTTCTAGGGGATTGATTGTGTGCTTTTGGGAGTGTGTTTCTAGGGGTGTGTGTGCATGTTTCTGGGAGTGAGTTTCTAGGGCTGTGTGTGTGTGTTTCTGGGAGGATGTTTCTAGGGGTGTGTGTGTGTGTTTCTCGGAGTGTGTTTCTAGGGGTGTATGTTTCTGGGAGTGTGTTTTTAGGGGCGTGTATGTGTGTTTCTGGGCGGGTTTTTCTAGGGGTGTGTGTGTGTTTCTGGGAGTGTGTTTCTAGGGGAGTGTGTGGGTGTGTGTGTGTGTGTTTGTGCAAATGTGTTTCTAGGGGGTGTGTGTGTAATTCTGGGAGTGCGTTTCTAGGGGATTGTTTGTGTGTTTCTGGGACTGTGTTTCTATGGGCGTGTGTGTGTGTTTCTGGGAGTTTATTTCTATGGGTGTGTGTGTGTGTTTCTCAGGGTGTGTTTCTAGGGGTGTATGTTTCTGGGAGTGTGTTTTTAGGGGCGTGTATGTGTGTTTCTGGGCGGATTTTTCTAGGGGTGTGTGTGTGTTTCTGGGAGTGTGTTTCTAGGGGAGTGTGTGGGTGTGTGTGTGTGTGTTTGTGCAAATGTGTTTCTAGGGGGTGTGTGTGTAATTCTGGGAGTGAATTTCTAGGGGGGTGTGTGTGTGTCTCTGGGAGTGTGTTTCTATGGGTGTGTGTGTGTGTTTCTCGGAGTGAGTTTCTAAGGGTGTATGTTTCTGGGAGTGTGTTTTTAGGGGCGTGAATGTGTGTTTCTGGGCGGGTTTTTCCAGGGGTGTGTGTGTGTTTCTGGGAGGGTGTTTCTAGGGGTGTGTGTGTGTTCCTGGGAGTGTGAATCTAGGGGATTGATTGTGTGTTTCTGGGAGTGTGTTTCTAGGGGTGGGTGTGCATGTTTCTGGGAGTGAGTTTCTAGGGCTGTGTGTGTGTGTTTCTGGGAGGGTTTTTCTAGGGGTGTGTGTGTGTTTCTGGGAGTGTGTTTCTAGGGGAGTGTGTGGGTGTGTGTGTGTGTGTTTGTGCAAATGTGTTTCTAGGGGGTGTGTGTGTAATTCTGGGAGTGTGTTTCTAGGGGATTGCCTGTGTGTTTCTGGTATGTGTGTTTATGGTGTGTGTGTGTCACGGAGTGTGTTTCTAGGGGTGTGTGTGCATGTTTCTGGAAGTGTGTTTCTGGGGCTGTGTGTGTGTGTTTCTGCCAGTGTGTTTCTAGGGGTGTGTGTGTGTGTGTTTCTGGGAGTGTGTTTCTAGGGGATTGATTGTGTGTTTCTGGGAGTGTGATTCTAGGGATGTGTGTGCATGTTTCTGGGAGTGAGTTTCTAGGGCTGTGTGTGTGTGTTTCTGGGAGGATGTTTCTAGGGGTGTGTGTGTGTGTTTCTCGGAGTGAGTTTCTAGGGGTGTATGTTTCTGGGAGTGTGTTTTTAGGGGCGTGTATGTTTGTTTCTGGGCGGGTTTTTCTAGGGGTGTGTGTGTGTTTCCGGGAGTGTGTTTCTAGGGGAGTGTGTGGGTGTGTGTGTGTGTGTGCTTGTGCAAATGTGTTTCTAGGGGGTGTCTGTGTAATTCTGGGAGTGTGTTTCTAGGGGATTGTTTGTGTGTTTCTGGGACTGTGTTTCTATGGGCGTGTGTGTGTGTTTCTGGGAGTGTGTTTCTATGGGTGTGTGTGTGTGTTTCTCGGAGTGAGTTTCTAAGGGTGTATGTTTCTGGGAGTGTGTTTTTAGGGGCGTGAATGTCTGTTTCTGGGCGGGTTTTTCCAGGGGTGTGTATGTGTTTCTGGGAGGGTGTTTCTAGGGGTGTGTGTGTGTTCCTGGGAGTGTGAATCTAGGGGATTGATTGTGTGTTTCTGGGAGTGTGTTTCTAGGGGTGGGTGTGCATGTTTCTGGGAGTGAGTTTCTAGGGCTGTGTGTGTGTGTTTCTGGGAGGGTTTTTCTAGGGGTGTGTGTGTGTTTCTGGGAGTGTGTTTCTAGGGGAGTGTGTGGGTGTGTGTGTGTGTGTTTGTGCAAATGTGTTTCTAGGGGGTGTGTGTGTAATTCTGGGAGTGTGTTTCTAGGGGATTGTTTGTGTGTTTCTGGTATGTGTGTTTATGGTGTGTGTGTGTCATGGAGTGTGTTTCTAGGGGTGTGTGTGCATGTTTCTGGAAGTGTGTTTCTGGGGCTGTGTGTGTGTGTTTCTGCCAGTGTGTTTCTAGGGGTGTGTGTGTGTGTGTTTCTGGGAGTGTGTTTCTAGGGGATTGATTGTGTGTTTCTGGGAGTGTGATTCTAGGGATGTGTGTGCATGTTTCTGGAAGTGAGTTTCTAGGGCTGTGTGTGTGTGTTTCTGGGAGGGTGTTTCTAGGGGTGTGTGTGTGTGTTTCTCGGAGTGAGTTTCTAGGGGTGTATGTTTCTGGGAGTGTGTTTTTAGGGGCGTGTATGTTTGTTTCTGGGCGGGTTTTTCTAGGGGTGTGTGTGTGTTTCCGGGAGTGTGTTTCTAGGGGAGTGTGTGGGTGTGTGTGTGTGTGTGTTTGTGCAAATGTGTTTCTAGGGGGTGTGTGTGTAATTCTGGGAGTGTGTTTCTAGGGGATTGTTTGTGTGTTTCTGGGACTGTGTTTCTATGGGCGTGTGTGTGTGTTTCTGGGAGTGTATTTCTATGGGTGTGTGTATGTGTTTCTGGGAGTGAATTTCTAGGGGGGGTGTGTGTGTTTCTGGGAGTGTGTTTCCAGGGGATGGTGTGTGTTTTACTGGGAATGTGTTTCTATGGGTGTGTGTGTGTGTTTCTGGGAGTGCATTTCTAGGGGTGTGTGTGTGTTTCTGGGAGTGCATTTCTAAGGGTGTGTGTGTGTTTCTGGCAGTGTGTTTCTAGGGGTGTGTATGTGTGTTTCTGGGAGTGTGTTTCTAGGGGTGTGTGTGCATGTTTCTGGGAGTGAGTTTCTAGGGCTGTGTGTGTGTGTTTCTGGGAGGGTTTTTCTAGGGGTGTGTGTGTGTTTCTGGGAGTGTGTTTCTAGGGGAGTGTGTGGGTGTGTGTGTGTGTGTTTGTGCAAATGTGTTTCTAGGGGGTGTGTGTGTAATTCTGGGAGTGTGTTTCTAGGGGATTGTTTGTGTGTTTCTGGTATGTGTGTTTATGGTGTGTGTGTGTCACGGAGTGTGTTTCTAGGGGTGTGTGTGCATGTTTCTGAAAGTGTGTTTCTGGGGCTGTGTGTGTGTGTTTCTGCCAGTGTGTTTCTAGGGGTGTGTGTGTGTGTGTTTCTGGGAGTGTGTTTCTAGGGGATTGATTGTGTGTTTCTGGGAGTGTGATTCTAGGGATGTGTGTGCATGTTTCTTGGAGTGAGTTTCTAGGGCTGTGTGTGTGTGTTTCTGGGAGGATGTTTCTAGGGGTGTGTGTGTGTGTTTCTCGGAGTGAGTTTCTAGGGGTGTATGTTTCTGGGAGTGTGTTTTTAGGGGCGTGTATGTTTGTTTCTGGGCGGGTTTTTCTAGGGGTGTGTGTGTGTTTCCGGGAGTGTGTTTCTAGGGGAGTGTGTGGGTGTGTGTGTGTGTGTTTGTGCAAATGTGTTTCTAGGGGGTGTGTGTGTAATTCTGGGAGTGTGTTTCTAGGGGATTGTTTGTGTGTTTCTGGGACTTTGTTTCTATGGGCGTGTGTGTGTGTTTCTGGGAGTGTGTTTCTATGGGTGTGTGTGTGTGTTTCTCGGAGTGAGTTTCTAGGGGTGTATGTTTCTGGGAGTGTGTTTTTAGGGGCGTGTATGTGTGTTTCTGGGCGGGTTTTTCTAGGGGTGTGTGTGTGTTTCCGGGAGTGTGTTTCTAGGGGAGTGTGTGGGTGTGTGTGTGTGTGTTTGTGCAAATGTGTTTCTAGGGGGTGTGTGTGTAATTCTGGGAGTGTGTTTCTAGGGGATTGTTTGTGTGTTTCTGGGACTGTGTTTCTATGGGTGCGTGTGTGTGTTTCTGGGAGTGAATTTCTAGGGGGGTGTGTGTGTATTTCTGGGAGTGTGTTTCCAGGGGATGGTGTGTGTTTTACTGGGAATGTGTTTCTATGGGTGTGTGTGTGTGTTTCTGGGAGTGCATTTCTAGGGGTGTGTGTGTGTTTCTGGGAGTGCATTTCTAGGGGTGTGTGTGTGTTTCTGGGAGTGTGTTTCTAGGGGTGTGTGTGTGTGTTTCTGGGAGTGTGTTTTTAGGGGTGTATGTGTGGGTTTCTGGGATTGTGTTTCTAGGGGTGTGTGTGTGTTCCTGGGAGTGTGAATCTAGGGTGTGTGTGTGTTTTTCTGGTAGTTTCTAGGGGATTGTGTGTGTGTTTCTGGGAGTGTGTTTCTATGGGTGTGTGTGCATGTTTCTGGGAGTGTGTTTCTAGGGCTGTGTGTGTGCTTCTGGGAATGTGTTTCTAGGGGTATGTGTGTGTGTTTCTGGGAGTGTGTTTCTAGGGGTGTGTGTGTCGGGAAGTGTTTCTAGGGGTGTGTGTGCATGTTTCTGCGAGTGTGTTTCTAGGGCTGTGTGTGTGTTTTTCTGGCAGTGTGTTTCTAGGGGTGTGTGTGTGAGTTTCTGGGAGGGTGTTTCTAGGGGTGTGTGTGTGTTTCTGGGAGTGTGTTTCTAGGATGTGAGTGAGTGTGTGTGTGTGTGTGTGTGTGTGTGTGTGTGTGTGTGTGTGTGTGTGTGTTTGTGTTTCTGTGAGTGTGTTCCTAGGGGGTGTATGTGTGTTTCTGGGAGTGTGTTTCTAGGCGATTGTGTGTGTGTTTCTGGGAGTGTGTTCTAGGGGATTGTGTGTGTGTGTGTGTTTGTGTGTGTGTGTTTCTGAGAGTGTGTTCCTGGGGGGGGGGTGTGTTTCTGGGAGTGTGTTTCTAGGGGATTGTGTGTGTGTTTCTGGGAGTGTGTTTCTAGGGGTGTGTGTGCATGTTTCTGGGAGTGTGTGTCTAGGGCTGTGTGTGGGTGTTTCTGGGAATGTTTTTCTAGGGGTACATGTGTGTGTTTCTGGGAGTGTGTTTCTAGGGGTGCGTGTTTCTGGTATGTGTGTTTATGGTGTGTGTGTGTCACGGACTGTGTTTCTAGGGGTGTGTGTGCATGTTTCTGGAAGTGTGTTTCTGGGGCTGTGTGTGTGTGTTTCTGCCAGTGTGTTTCTAGGGGTGTGTGTGTGTGTGTTTCTGGGAGTGTGTTTCTAGGGGTGTGTGTTTCGGGGAGTGTGTTTTTAGGGGCATGTATGTGTGTTTCTGGGAGGGTGTTTCTAGGGGTGTGTGTGTGTTTCTGGGAGTGTCTTTCTAGGGGTGTGTGTGTGTGTGTGCGTTTCAGGGAATGTGTTCCTAGGGGGTCTGTGTGTCTTTCTGGGAATGTTTTTCTAGGGTACGTTTGTGTGTTTCTGGACTGTGTTTCTAGGGGTGTGTGTGTGTGTTTCTGGGAGTGTGTTTCTAGCGGTGTTTGTGTGTATCTGGGAGTGTGTTTCTAGGGGATTGTGCGTGTGTTTCTGGGAGTGTGTTTCAGTGGGTGTGTGTGTGCATGTTTCTGGGATTGTGTTTCTAAGGCTGTGTGTGTATGTTTCTGGGAATGTTTTTCTAGGGGTTATGTGTGTGTTTCTGGAGAATGTTTCTTGAGGTGTGTGTGTGTGTTTCTGGGAGTGTATTTCTAGGGGTGTGTATGTGTGTTTCTGGGAATGTGTTTCTAGGGGAGTGTGTTTGTGTTTGTGGGAGTGTGTTTTTAGAGACGTCTGTGTGTGTTTCTGGGAGGGTGGTTCGAGGGGTGTGGGTGTGTTTCTGGGAATGTGTTTACAGGGGAGTGTGTGTCTGTATGTGTGTTTCTGGGAGTGTGTTTCTAGGGGGTGTGTGTGTTTCTGGGACTGTGTTTCTCGGGGTGTGTGTGCATGTTTCTGGGAGTGAGTTTCTAGGGCTGTGTGTGTGTGTTTCTGGGAAGGTTTTTCTAGGGGTGTGTGTGTGTTTCTGGGAGTGTGTTTCTAGGGGAGTGTGTGGGTGTGTGTGTGTCTGTTTGTGCAAATGTGTTTCTAGGGGGTGTGTGTGTAATTCTGGGAGTGTGTTTCTAGGGGATTGTTTGTGTGTTTCTGGTATGTGTGTTTATGGTGTGTGTGTGTCACGGAGTGTGTTTCTAGGGGTGTGTGTGCATGTTTCTGGAAGTGTGTTTCTGGGGCTGTGTGTGTGTGTTTCTGCCAGTGTGTTTCTAGGGGTGTGTGTGTGTGTGTTTCTGGGAGTGTGTTTCTAGGGGATTGATTGTGTGTTTCTGGGAGTGTGATTCTAGGGATGTGTGTGCATGTTTCTTGGAGTGAGTTTCTAGGGCTGTGTGTGTGTGTTTCTGGGAGGATGTTTCTAGGGGTGTGTGTGTGTGTTTCTCGGAGTGAGTTTCTAGGGGTGTATGTTTCTGGGAGTGTGTTTTTAGGGGCGTGTATGTTTGTTTCTGGGCGGGTTTTTCTAGGGGTGTGTGTGTGTTTCCGGGAGTGTGTTTCTAGGGGAGTGTGTGGGTGTGTGTGTGTGTGTTTGTGCAAATGTGTTTCTAGGGTTTGTGTGTGTAATTCTGGGAGTGTGTTTCTAGGGGATTGTTTGTGTGTTTCTGGGACTGTGTTTCTATGGGCGTGTGTGTGTGTTTCACGGAGTGAGTTTCTAGGGGTGTATGTTTCTGGGAGTGTGTTTTTAGGGGCGTGTATGTGTGTTTCTGGGCGGGTTTTTCTAGGGGTGTGTGTGTGTTTCCGGGAGTGTGTTTCTAGGGGAGTGTGTGGGTGTGTGTGTGTGTGTTTGTGCAAATGTGTTTCTAGGGGGTGTGTGTGTAATTCTGGGAGTGTGTTTCTAGGGGATTGTTTGTGTGTTTCTGGGACTGTGTTTCTATGGGTGCGTGTGTGTGTTTCTGGGAGTGAATTTCTAGGGGGGTGTGTGTGTGTTTCTGGGAGTGTGTTTCCAGGGGATGGTGTGTGTTTTACTGGGAATGTGTTTCTATGGGTGTGTGTGTGTGTTTCTGGGAGTGCAATTCTAGGGGTGTGTGTGTGTTTCTGGGAGTGCATTTCTAGGGGTGTGTGTGTGTTTCTGGCAGTGTGTTTCTAGGGGTGTGTGTGTGTGTTTCTGGGAGTGTGTTTTTAGGGGTGTATGTGTGGGTTTCTGGGATTGTGTTTCTAGGGGTGTGTGTGTGTTCCTGGGAGTGTGAATCTAGGGGGTGTGTGTGTTTTTCTGGTAGTTTCTAGGGGATTGTGTGTGTGTTTCTGGGAGTGTGTTTCTATGGGTGTGTGTGCATGTTTCTGGGAGTGTGTTTCTAGGGCTGTGTGTGTGCTTCTGGGAATGTGTTTCTAGGGGTATGTGTGTGTGTTTCTGGGAGTGTGTTTCTAGGGGTGTGTGTGTCGGGAAGTGTTTCTAGGGGTGTGTGTGCATGTTTCTGCGAGTGTGTTTCTAGGGCTGTGTGTGTGTTTTTCTGGCAGTGTGTTTCTAGGGGTGTGTGTGTGAGTTTCTGGGAGGGTGTTTCTAGGGGTGTGTGTGTGTTTCTGGGAGTGTGTTTCTAGGATGTGAGTGAGTGTGTGTGTGTGTGTGTGTGTGTGTGTGTGTGTGTGTGTGTGTGTGTGTTTCTGTGAGTGTGTTCCTAGGGGGTGTATGTGTGTTTCTGGGAGTGTGTTTCTAGGCGATTGTGTGTGTGTTTCTGGGAGTGTGTTCTAGGGGATTGTGTGTGTGTGTGTGTGTGTGTGTGTGTGTGTGTGTGTGTGTGTGTGTGTGTGTGTGTGTTTCTGGGAGTGTGTTCCTGGGGGGGGGTGTGTGTTTCTGTGAGTGTGTTTCTAGGGGATTGTTCGTGTGTTTCTGGGAGCGTGTTTCTAGGGGTGTGTGTGCGTGTTTCTGTGAGTGTGTTTCTAGGGCTGTGTGTGGGTGTTTCTGGGAATGTTTTTCTAGGGGTACGTGTGTGTGTTTCTGGGAGTGTGTTTCTAGGTGTGCGTGTGTGTTTTTCTGGTATGTGTGTTTATGGGGTGTGTGTGTGTGTGTCGCGGAGTGTGTTTCTAGGGGTGTGTGTGCATGTTTCTGGGAGTGTGTTTCAGGGGCTGTGTGTGTGTGTTTCTGGCAGTGCGTTTTTAGGGCCGTGTATGTGTGTTACTGGGAGGATGTTTCTAGGGGTGTGTGTGTGTTTCTGGGAGTGTCTTTCTAGGGGAGTGTGTGTGTGTGTGTGCATTTCTGGGAATGTGTTTCCAGGGGGTGTGTGAGTCTTTCTGGGAGTGTGTTTCTAGGGGATTGTTTGAGTGTTACTGGGAGTGTGTTTCCAAGGGTGTGTGTGCGTGTTTCTGGGAGTGTGTTTCTAGGGCTGTGTGTGTGTGTGTTTCTGGGAATGTTTTTCTAGGGGTACGTGTGTGTGTTTCTGGACTGTGTTTCTAGGGGTGTGTGTGTGTTTCTGGTAGTGTGTTTCTAGGGGTGTGTGTGTATCTGCGAGTGTGTCTCGAGGGGATTGTGTGTGTGTTTCTGGGATTGTGTTTACAGGGGAGTGTATGTGTGTATGTGTGTTTCTGGGAGAGTGTTTCTAGGGGAGTGTATGTGTGTGTGTGTGTGTGTGTGTGTGTCTGGGAGTGTGTTTCTATGTGTGTGTGTGTGTGTGATTCACGGAGTGAGTTTCGAGTGGTGTGTGTTTCTGGGAGTGTGTTTTTGGGGGCGTGCATGTGTGTTTCTGGAAGTGTGTTTCTAGCGGAGTGTGTGTGTGTGTGTGTGTTTGTGCGAATGTGTTTCTAGGGGGTGTGTGTGTGTTTCTGGGAGTGTGTTTCTAGAGGACTGTTTGTGTGTTTCTGGGTGTGTGTTTCTATGGGTGTGTGGGTGTGTTTCTGGAAGTGTGTTTCTAGTAATCTGTGTGTGTTCCTGGGAATGTTTTTCTATGGATCCGTGTGTCTGTTTCTGGAGTGTGTTTCTAGGGGTGTGTGTGTGTGTTTCTGGGAGTCTGTTTCTAGGGGATTGTGTGTGTGTTTCTTGGAGTGAGTTTCCATGGGTGTGTGTGTGTGTGTTTCTGGGAATGTATTTCTAGGGGTGTGTGTGTGTTTCTGGGAGTGTGTTTCTTGGGGTATGTGTGTGAGTTTCTGGGAGTGTGTTTCTAGGGGTGTGTGTGTGTGTTTCCGGTAGTGTGTTTCTAGGGGTGTGTGTGTCGGGGAGCGTTTCTAGGGGTGTGTGTGCATGTTTCTGGGAGTGTGTTTCTAGGGCTGTGTGTGTGTGTTTCTGGAGTGTGTTTCTAGGGGTGTGTGTGTGTGTTTCTGGGAGTATGTTTTTAGGGGCGTGTATGTGTGTTTCTGGGAGGGTTTTTCTATGGGTGTGTGTGTGTTTCTTGGAGTGTGTTTCTAGGGGAGTGAGTCTGTGTGTGTGTGTGTGTGTGTGTGTGTGTGTGTTTCTGGGAGTGTGTTCCGGGGGGTATGTGTGTGTTTCTGGGAGTATGTAGGCGATTGTGTGTGTGTTTCTGGGAGTGTGTTTCTAGGGGATTGTGTGTGTGTGTGTGTGTGTGTGTGTGTGTCTTTTTCGGGTATGTGTGTTTATGGGGTGTGTGTGTGTCACGGAGTGTGTTTCTAGGGGATTGTTTGCGTGTTTCTGGGAGTGTGTTTCAGGGGCTGTGTGTGTGTGTTTCTGGCAGTGTGTTTTTAGGGGCGTGTATGAGTGTTACTGGGAGGATGTTTCTAGGGGTGTGTGTGTGTTTCTGGGAGTGTCTTTCTAGGGGAGTGTGTGTGTGTGCATTTCTGGGAATGTGTTTCTAGGGAGTGTGTGAGTCTTTCTGGGAGTATGTTTCTAGGGGATTGTTTGAGTGTTACTGGGAGTGTGTTTCTAAGGGTGTGTGGGTGTGTTTCTGGAAGTGTGTTTCTAGTAGTCTGTGTGTGTTCCTGGGAATGTTTTTCTATGGATCCGTGTGTCTGTTTCTGGAGTGTGTTTCTAGGGGTGTGTCTGTGTGTTTCTGGGAGTCTGTTTCTAGGGGATTGTGTGTGTGTTTCTTGGAGTGAGTTTCCATGGGTGTGTGTGTGTGTGTTTCTGGGAATGTATTTCTAGGGGTGTGTGTGTGTTTCTGGGAGTGTGTTTCTTGGGGTATGTGTGTGAGTTTCTGGGAGTGTGTTTCTAGGGGTGTGTGTGTGTGTTTCCGGTAGTGTGTTTCTAGGGGTGTGTGTGTCGGGGAGCGTTTCTAGGGGTGTGTGTGCATGTTTCTGGGAGTGTGTTTCTAGGGCTGTGTGTGTGTGTTTCTGGAGTGTGTTTCTAGGGGTGTGTGTGTGTGTTTCTGGGAGTGTGTTTTTAGGGGCGTGTATGTGTGTTTCTGGGAGGGTTTTTCTATGGGTGTGTGTGTGTTTCTTGGAGTGTGTTTCTAGGGGAGTGAGTCTGTGTGTGTGTGTCTGTGTGTGTGTGTGTGTGTGTGTGTTTCTGGGAGTGTGTTCCGGGGGGTATGTGTGTGTTTCTGGGAGTATGTTTCTAGGCGATTGTGTGTGTGTTTCTGGGAGTGTGTTTCTAGGGGATTGTGTGTGTGTGTGGGTGTGTGTGTGTGTGTTTCTGGGAGTGTGTTCCTGGGGGTGGTGTGTTTCTGGGAGTGTGTTTCTAGGGGATTGTTTGTGTGTTTCTGGGAGCGTGTTTCTAGGGGTGTGTGTGCCTGTTTCTGGGAGAGTGTTTCTAGGGCTGTGTGTGGGTGTTTCTGGGAATGTTTTTCTAGTGGTACGTGTGTGTGTTTCTGGGAGTGTGTTTCTAGGGTTGCGTGTGTGTTTTTCGGGTATGTGTGTTTATGGGGTGTGTGTGTGTCACGGAGTGTGTTTCTAGGGGTGTGTGTGCATGTTTCTGGGAGTGTGTTTCAGGGGCTGTGTGTGTGTGTTTCTGGCAGTGTGTTTTTAGGGGCGTGTATGAGTGTTACTGGGAGGATGTTTCTAGGGGTGTGTGTGTGTTTCTGGGAGTGTCTTTCTAGGGGAGTGTGTGTGTGTGCATTTCTGGGAATGTGTTTCTAGGGAGTGTGTGAGTCTTTCTGGGAGTATGTTTCTAGGGGATTGTTTGAGTGTTACTGGGAGTGTGTTTCTAAGGGTGTGTGTGTTTCTGGGAATGTTTTACTAGGGGTATGTGTGTGTGTTTCTGGAGTGTGTTTCTAGGGGTGTGTGTGTGTGTTTCTTCAAGTGTGTTTCTAGGGGTGTGTGTGTGTATCTGGGAGTGTGTCTCGAGGGGATTGTGTGTGTGTTTCTGGGATTGTGTTTACAGGGGAGTGTATCTGTGTATGTGTGTTTTTGGCAGTGTGTTTCTAGGGCTGTGTGTGTTTTTGGGACTGTGTTTCTAGGGGTGTGTGTGTACTTCTGGGAGTGTGTTTCTAGGAGTGAGTGTGTGTGTTTCTGGGAGTTTGTTTCTAGGGGGGTGTGTGTGTGTTTCTGGGAGTGTTTCCAGGGGCATGTGTGTGTGTTTCTTGGAGGGTGTTTCTAGGGCTGTAGCTGTGTGTTTCTGGGAATGTTTTTCTAGGGGTATGTATGTGTGTTTCTCGGAGTGTGATTTTAGGGGTGTTTGAGTGTTGCTGGAAGTGTTTTTCTCGAGGTGTGTTTGTGTGTTTTGGGGTGTGTGTTTCTAGGGGGGGGGGGTGTTTCTGGGAGTATGTGAAATGCACACGCACACACACCCCCAGCAACACACGCACACACACCCCCAGCAACACACCCACACACCCACACACACCCAGAAATACACACACACACCCAGAAACCTACACAAACACACACACACACATACACAGAAACACTACATCAAAGATTCATGTTGCAATGCATTTTGCGACACTTCAGAATTTCTTTTCTTGATTTACAAGTAGTCACTACAAACACAGCAATGTGTGCGCCCCATACATAACACACATGTACAAACACAAATGCACCCTTGCATAGACACGCACCTATGCAAAGAAACACACACAGAAATATGCAAGCATGCACCCAGCAACGCACGCAGCCAGAAACGCACGCACCCAGAAATGCAGGCACACAGAAACACACATATAAACAGACAGACACGCACCCAGAAACACACTTATAAACAAACACCCGCATCCAGAAACACACTTATAAACAAACACGCGCATCCAGAAACACACTTATAAACACATACATGTGCACCCAAACAGAACACACACATTCACGGGTGTGTTTCCAGGTGGACGTGTTTCTGGGTGGGCGTGTTTCTGGGTGGGCGTGTTTCTCGAGGTGTGTGTGTGTTTCTGGGAGTGTGTTTCTTGGAGCGTGTGTGTTTGTGTGTGTGTGTGTGTGTGTGAGTTTCTGTGAGTGTGTTTCTAGGGGTGTGTGTGTGTGTTTCTGGGAGTGTGTTTCTAGGGGTGCGTGTGTGTGTGTTTTGGGGAGTGTGTTTCTATGGGTGCGTGTGTGTTTTTCTGGGAGTGTATTTCTAGGGGTGTGTGTGTTTCTGGGAGTGTGTTTCTAGCGGTACATGTGTGAGTTTCTGGGAGTGTGTTTCTAAGGGTGTGTGTTATGTTTCTGGTAGTGTGTTTCTAGGGGTGTGTGTGTCGGGGAGCGTTTCTAGGGGTGTGTGTGCATGTTTCTGGGAGTGTGTTTCTAGGGCTGTGTGTGTGTGTTTCTGGAGTGTGTTTCTAGGGGTGTGTGTGTGTGTGTTTCTGGGAGTGTATTTTTAGGGGTGTGTGTGCATGTTTCTGGGAGTGTGTTTTTAGGGGCGTGTATGTGTGTTTCTGGGAGGGTGTGTCTAGAGGTGTGTGTGTGTTTCTGGGAGTGTGTTTCTAGGGGAGTGTGTGTGTGTGTGTGTGTGCGTGTGTGTGTGTTTGTGTGTTTCTTGGACTGTGTTCCTGGGGGGGGGGTGTTTCTGGGAGTATGTTTCTAGGCGATTGTGTGTGTGTTTCTGGGAGTGTGTTTCTAGGGGATTGTGTGTGTGTGTGCGTGTGTGTGTTTCTGGGAGTGTGTTCCTAGGTGGGGTGAGTGTGTTTCTGGGAGTGTGTTTCTAGGGGATTGTGTGTGTGTTTCTGGGAGTGTGTTTCTAGATGTGTGTGTGCGTGATTCTGGGAGTGTGTTTCTAGGTCTGTGTGTAGGTGTTTCTGGGAATATTTTTCTAGGGGTACATGTGTGTGTTTCTGGGAGTGTGTTTCTAGGGGTGTGTGTGTGTTTTTCAGGTATGTGTGTTTATGGGGTGTGTGTGTGTGTGTCGTGGAGTGTGTTTCTAGGGGTGTGTGTGTGTTTCTGGCAGTGCGTTTCTAGGGGTGTGTGTGTGTGTTTCTGGGAGACTGTTTCTAGGGCTGTGTGTGGGTGTTTCTGGGAATGTTTTTATAGGGGTACATGTCTGTGTTTCTGGGAGTGTGTTTCGAGGGGTGCGTGTGTGTTTTTCTGGTATGTGTGTTTATGGGGTGTGTGTGTGTGTGTCGCGGAGTGTGTTTCTAGGGGTGTGTGTGCATTTTTCTGGGAGTGTGTTTCAGGGGCTGTGTGTGTGTTTCTGGCAGTGCGTTTCTAGGCGTGTGTGTGTGTGTTTCTGGGAGAGTGTTTTTAGTGGCATGTATGTGTGTTACTGGGAGGGTGTTTCTAGGGGTGTGTGTGTGTTTCTGGGAGTGTCTTTCTAGGGGAGTGTGCGTGTGTGTGTGCCCGTGTTTCTGGGAGTGTGTTTCTAGGGCTGTGTGTGGGTGTTTCTGGGAATGTTTTTCAAGGGGTACGTATGTGTGTTTCTGGGAGTGTGTTTCTAGGGGTGTGTGTGTGTCTTTCTGGGAGTGTGTTTCTAGGGGTGTGTGTGTGTGTTTTGGGGAGTGTGTTTCTATGGGTGTGTGAGTGTTTTTCTGGGAGTGTATTTCTAAGGGTGTGTGTGTTTCTGGGAGTGTATTTCTAGCGGTACATGTGTGGGTTTCTGGGAGTGTGTTTCTAAGGGTGTGTGTGTGTGTTTCTGGTAGTGTGTTTATAGGGGTGTGTGTGTGTCAGGGAGCGTTTCTAGGGGTGTGTGTGCATGTTTCTGGGAGTGTGTTTCTAGGGCTTTGTGTGTGTGTTTCTGGAGTGTGCTTCTAGGGGTGTGTGTGTGTGTTTATGGAAGTGTGTTTTTAGGGGCGTGTATGTGTGTTTCTGGGAGGGTGTGTCTAGGGGTGTGTGTGTATTTCTGGGAGTGTGATTCTAGGGGAGTGTGTGTGTGTGTGTGTGTGTGTGTGTATGTGTGTGTGTGTGTGTGTGTTTCTTGGAGTGTGTTCCTGGGGGGGGGGTGTGTTTCTGGGAGTATGTTTTTAGGCGATTGTGTGTGTGTTTCTGGGAGTGTGTTTCTAGGGGATTGTGTGTGTGTGTGTGCGCGTGTGTGTGTTTCTGGGAGTGTGTTCCTAGATGGGGTGTGTGTGTTTCTGGAAGTGTGTTTCTAGGGGTGTGTGTGCATGTTTCTGGGAGTGTGTTTCGAGGGCTGTGTGTAGGTGTTTCTGGGAATATTTTTCTAGGGGTACATGTGTGTGTTTCTGGGAGTGTGTTTCTAGGGGTGCGTGTGTGTTTTTCTGGTATGTGTGTTTGTGGGGTGTGTGTGTGTGTGTCGCGGAGTGTGTTTCTAGGGGTGTGTGTGCATTTTTCTGGGAGTGTGTTTCAGGGGCTGTGTGTGTGTTTCTGGCAGTGCGTTTCTAGGGGTGTGTGTGTGTGTTTCTGGGAGTGTGTTTCTAGGGGTGTGTGTGTTTCAGGGAGTGTGTTTTTAGGGGCGTGTATGTGTGTTACTGGGGGGGTGTTTCTAGGGGTGTGTGTGTGTTTCTGGGAGTGTCTTTCTAGGGGAGTGGGCGTGTGTCTGTGTCCGTGTTTCTGGGAGTGTGTTTCTAGAGCTGTATGTGTGTTTCTGGGAATGTTTTTCTAGGGGTACTTGTGTGTGTTTCTGGAGTGTGTTTCTAGGGGTGTGTGTGTGTTTCTGGGAGTGTTCCTAGGGGTGTGTGTGTATCTGGGAGTGTGTTTCTAGGGGATTGTGTGTGTATTTCAGGGATTGTGTTTACAGGGGTGTGTATGTGTGTATGTGTATTTCTGGAAGTGTGTTTCTAGGGCTGTGTGTGTGTTTCTGGGACTGTGTTTCTAGGTGTGTGTGAGTACTTCTGGGAGTGTGTTTCTAGGGGTGAGTGTGTGTGTTTCTGGGAGTTTGTTTCTTGGGGTGTGTGTGCGTGTTTCTGGGAGTGTGTTTCCAGGGGCATGTGTGTGTGTTTCTGGGAGTGTGTTTCTAGGGCTGTAGCTGTGTGTTTCTGGGAATGTTTTTCTAGGGGTATGTGCGTGTGTTTCTCGGAGTGCGTTTCTAGGGGGTTGTGTGTGTTGCTGGAAGTGTTTTTCTCGAGGTGTGTTTGTGTGTTCTGGGGTGTGTGTTTCTAGGGGGGTGTGTGTGTGTTTCTGGGAGTATGTGAAATGCACACGCACACACACCCCCAGCAACACACGCACACACGCCCCCAGCAACACACCCACACACACCCAGAAATACACACACACACCCAGAAACCTACACAAACACACACACACACCCAGAAACACTACATCAAAGATTCATGTTGTAATGCATTTTGCGACACTTCAGAATTTCTTTTCTTGATTTACAAGTAGTCACTACAAACACAGCAATGTGTGCGCCCCATACATAACACACACGTACAAACACAAATTCACCCTTGCATAGACATGCACCTATGCAAAGAAACACACACAGAAATATGCAAGCATGCACCCAGCAACGCACGCAGCCAGAAACGCACGTACCCAGAAATGCAGGCACCCAGAAACACACAGATAAACACACAGGCGTGTACCCAGGAAAAGACAAATAAACACACACACGTGCACCCAGAAACACACATATAAGCACACAGGCACGCACCCAGAAACACACTTATAAACAAACACGTGCATCCAGAAACACACATATAAACACATACATGTGCACCCAAACATAACACACACTTTCACGGGTGTGTTTCCAGGTGGGCGTGTTTCTGGGTTGGCGTGATTCCGGGTGGGCGTGTTTCTCAAGGTGTGTGTGTTTTTCTGGGAGTGTGTTTCTTGGAGCGTGTTTGTGTGTGTGTGTGAGTTTCTGGGAGTGTGTTTCTAGGGGTGTGTGTGTCTTTCTGGGAGTGTGTTTCTAGGGGTGTGTGTGTGTGTGTTTTGGGGAGTGTGTTTCTATGGGTGTGTGTGTGTTTTTCTGGGAGTGTATTTCTAAGGGTGTGTGTGTTTCTGAGAGTGTGTTTCTAGCGGTACATGTGTGGGTTTCTGGGCGTGTGTTTCTAAGGGTGTGTGTGTGTGTTTCTGGGAGTGTGTTTATAGGGGTGTGTGTGTCAGGGAGCGTTTCTAGGGGTGTGTGTGCATGTTTCTGGGCGTGTGTTTCTAGGGCTTTGCGTGTGTGTTTCTGGAGTGTGCTTCTAGGGGTGTGTGTGTGTGTTTATGGAAGTGTGTTTTTAGGGGCGTGTATGTGTGTTTCTGGGAGGGTGTGTCTAGGGGTGTGTGTGTATTTCTGGGAGTGTGATTCTAGGGGAGTGAGTGTGTGTGTGTGTGTGTGTATGTGTGTGTGTGTGTGTGTGTGTGTGTTTCTTGGAGTGTGTTCCTAGGGGGGGTGTGCGTTTCTGGGAGTGTGTTTCTAGGGGTGTGTGTGCGTGTTTCTGGGAGTGTGTTTCGAGGGCTGTGTGTAGGTGTTTCTGGGAATATTTTTCTAGGGGTACATGTGTGTGTTTCTGGGAGTGTGTTTCTAGGGGTGCGTGTGTGTTTTTCTGGTATGTGTGTTTATGGGGTGTGTGTGTGTGTGTGTCGCGGAGTGTGTTTCTAGGGCTGTGTGTGCATTTTTCTGGGAGTGTGTTTCAGGGGCTGTGGGTGTGTTTCTGGCAGTGCGTTTCTAGGGGTGTGTGTGTGTGTTTCTGGGAGAGTGTTTCTAGGGCTGTGTGTGGGTGTTTCTGGGAATGTTTTTCTAGGGGTACGTGTGTGTGTTTCTGGGAGTGTGTTTCTAGGGGTGTGTGTGTGTTTTTCTGGTATGTGTGTTGATGGGGTGTGTGTGTGTGTGTGTCGCGGAGTGTGTTTCTAGGGGTGTGTGTGCATTTTTCTGGGAGTGTGTTTCAGGGGCTGTGTGTGTGTTTCTGGCAGTGCGTTTCTAGGGGTGTGTGTGTGTGTTTCTGGGAGTGTGTTTCTAGGGGTGTGTGTGTTTCGGGGAGTGTGTTTTAGGGGCGTGTATGTGTGTTACTGGGAGGGTGTTTCCAGGGGTGTGTGAGTGTTTCTGGGAGTGTCTTTCTAGGGGAGTGTGCGTGTGTCTGTGCCGTGTTTCTGGGAGTGTGTTTCTAGAGCTGAATGTGTGTTTCTGGGAATGTTTTTCTAGGGGTACGTGTGTGTGTTTCTGGAGTGTGTTTCTAGGGGTGTGTGTGTGTTTCTGGGAGTGTTCCTAGGGGTGTGTGTGTATCTGGGAGTGTGTTTCTAGGGGATTGTGTGTGTATTTCAGGGATTGTGTTTACAGGGGTGTGTATGTGTGTATGTGTATTTCTGGAAGTGTGTTTCTAGGGCTGTGTGTGTGTTTCTGGGACTGTGTTTCTAGGTGTGTGTGAGTACTTCTGGGAGTGTGTTTCTAGGGGAGAGTGTGTGTGTTTCTGGGAGTTTGTTTCTTGGGGTGTGTGTGCGTGTTTCTGGGAGTGTGTTTCCAGGGGCAGGTGTGTGTGTTTCTGGGAGTGTGTTTCTAGGGCTGTAGCTGTGTGTTTCTGGGAATGTTTTTCTAGGGGTATGTGCGTGTGTTTCTCGGAGTGCGTTTCTAGGGGGTTGTGTGTGTTGCTGGAAGTGTTTTTCTCGAGGTGTGTTTGTGTGTTTCTGGGAGTTTGTTTCTCGGGGTGTGTGTGTGTGTTTCTGGGAGTGTGTTTCCAGGGGCGTGTGTGTGTGTTTCTGGGAGGGTGTTTCTAGGGTTGTGTGTGTGTTTCTGGGAGAGTGTTTCTAGGGGAGTGTGTGTGTGTGAGTGTTTGTGTGTGTGTGTGTGTTTCTGGGAGTGTGTTTCTAGGTGTGTGTGTGTGTGATTCACGGAGTGAGTTTCTAGTTGTGTGTGTTTCTGGGAGTGTGTTTTTAGGGGCGTGCATGTGTGTTTCTGGGAGTGTGTTTCTAGGGGAGTGTGTGTGTGTGTGTGTGTTTGTGCGAATGTGTTTCTAGGGGGTGTGTGTGTGTTTCTGGGAATGTGTTTCTAGAGGATTGTTTGTGTGTTTCTGGGTGTGTGTTTCTATGGGTGTGTGGGTGTGTTTCTGGAAGTGTGTTTCTAGTAATCTGTGTGTGTTCCTGGGAATGTTTTTCTATGGGTCCATGTGTCTGTTTCTGGAGTGTGTTTCTAGGGGTGTGTGTGTGTGTGTTTCTGGGAGTCTCTTTCTAGGGGATTGTGTGTGTGTTTCTTGGAGTGTGTTTCCATGGGTTTGTGTGTGTGTGTTTCTGGGAGTGTATTTCTAGGGGTTTGTGTGTGTTTCTGGGTGTGTGTTTCTAGGGGTATGTGTGTGAGTTTCTGGGAGTGTGTTTCTAGGGGTGTGTGTGTGTGTTTCTGGTAGTGTTTCTAGGGGTGTGTGTGTCGGGGAGCGTTTCTAGGGGTGTGTGTGCATGTTTCTGGGAGTGTGTTTCTAGGGCTGTGTGTGTGTGTTTCTGGAGTGTGTTTCTAGGGGTGTGTGTGTGTGTTTCTGGGAGTGTGTTTTTAGGGGCGTGTATGTGTGTTTCTGGGAGGGTTTTTCTATGGGTGTGTGTGTGTTTCTTGGACTGTGTTTCTAGGGGAGTGAGTCTGTGTGTGTGTGTGTGTGTGTGTGTGTGTGTGTGTGTGTTTCTGGGAGTGTGTTCCTGGGGGGATGTGTGTGTTTCTGGGAGGGTGTTTCTAGGCGATTGTGTGTGTGTTTCTGGGAGTGTGTTTCTAGGGGATTGTGTGTGTGTGTGTGTGTGTGTGTGTGTGTGTGTGTGTGTGTGTGTGTGTGTGTTTCTGGGAGTGTGTTCCTGGGGCGGGGTGTGTGTTTCTGTGAGTGTGTTTCTAGGGGATTGTTTGTGTGTTTCTGGGAGCGTGTTTCTAGGGGTGTGTGTGCGTGTTTCTGGGAGAGTGTTTCTAGGGCTGTGTGTGGGTGTTTCTTGTATGTGTGTTTATGGGGTGTGTGTGTGTGTGTCGCGGAGTGTGTTTCTAGGGGTGTGTGTGCATGTTTCTGGGAGTGTGTTTCAGGGGCTGTGTGTGTGTGTGTTTCTGGCAGTGCGTTTTTAGGGCCGTGTATGTGTGTTACTGGGAGGATGTTTCTAGGGGTGTGTGTGTGTTTCTGCGAGTGTCTTTCTAGGGGAGTGTGTGTGTGTGTGTGCATTTCTGGGAATGTGTTTCCAGGGGGTGTGTGAGTCTTTCTGGGAGTGTGTTTCTAGGGGATTGTTTGAGTGTTACTGGGAGTGTGTTTCCAAGGGTGTGTGTGCGTGTTTCTGGGAGTGTGTTTCTAGGGCTGTATGTGTGTGTGTTTCTGGGAATGTTTTTCTAGGGGTACGTGTGTGTGTTTCTGGAGTGTGTTTCTAGGGGTGTGTGTGTGTTTCTGGGAGTGTGTTTCTAGGGGTGTGTGTGTATCTGCGAGTGTGTCTCGAGGGGATTGTGTGTGTGTTTCTGGGATTGTGTTTACAGGGGAGTGTATGTGTGTATGTGTGTTTCTGGGAGAGTGTTTCTAGGGGAGTGTATGTGTGTGTGTGTGTGTGTGTGTGTTTCTGGGAGTGTGTTTCTATGTGTGTGTGTGTGTGTGATTCACGGAGTGAGTTTCGAGTGGTGTGTGTTTCTGGGAGTGTGTTTTTGGGGGCGTGCATGTGTGTTTCTGGGAGTGTGTTTCTAGCGGAGTGTGTGTGTGTGTGTGTTTGTGCGAATGTGTTTCTAGGGGGTGTGTGTGTGTTTCTGGGAGTGTGTTTCTAGAGGATTGTTTGTGTGTTTCTGGGTGTGTGTTTCTATGGGTGTGTGGGTGTGTTTCTGGAAGTGTGTTTCTAGTAATCTGTGTGTGTTCCTGGGAATATTTTTCTATGGATCCGTGTGTCTGTTTCTGGAGTGTGTTTCTAGGGGTGTGTCTGTGTGTTTCTGGGAGTCTGTTTCTAGGGGATTGTGTGTGTGTTTCTTGGAGTGAGTTTCCATGGGTGTGTGTGTGTGTGTTTCTGGGAATGTATTTCTAGGGGTGTGTGTGTGTTTCTGGGAGTGTGTTTCTTGGGGTATGTGTGTGAGTTTCTGGGAGTGTGTTTCTAGGGGTGTGTGTGTGTGTGTTTCCGGTAGTATGTTTCTAGGGGTGTGTGTGTCGGGGAGCGTTTCTAGGGGTGTGTGTGCATGTTTCTGGGAGTGTGTTTCTAGGGCTGTGTGTGTGTGTTTCTGGAGTGTGTTTCTAGGGGTGTGTGTGTGTGTTTCTGGGAGTATGTTTTTTGGGGCGTGTATGTGTGTTTCTGGGAGGGTTTTTCTATGGGTGTGTGTGTGTTTCTTGGAGTGTGTTTCTAGGGGAGTGAGTCTGTGTGTGTGTGTGTGTGTGTGTGTGTGTTTCTGGGAGTGTGTTCCGGGGGGTATGTGTGTGTTTCTGGAAGTATGTTTCTAGGCGATTGTGTGTGTGTTTCTGGGAGTGTGTTTCTAGGGGATTATGTGTGTGTGTGTGTGTGTGTGTGTTTTTCTGGGAGTGTGTTCCTGGGGGTGGTGTGTTTCTGGGAGTGTGTTTCTAGGGGATTGTTTGTGTGTTTCTGGGAGCGTGTTTCTAGGGGTGTGTGTGCCTGTTTCTGGGAGAGTGTTTCTAGGGCTGTGTGTGGGTGTTTCTGGGAATGTTTTTCTAGTGGTACGTGTGTGTGTTTCTGGGAGTGTGTTTCTAGGGTTGCGTGTGTGTTTTTTGGGTATGTGTGTTTATGGGGTGTGTGTGTGTCACGGAGTGTGTTTCTAGGGGTGTGTGTGCATGTTTCTGGGAGTGTGTTTCAGGGGCTGTGTGTGTGTGTTTCTGGCAGTGTGTTTTTAGGGGCGTGTATGAGTGTTACTGGGAGGATGTTTCTAGGGGTGTGTGTGTGTTTCTGGGAGTGTCTTTCTAGGGGAGTGTGTGTGTGTGCATTTCTGGGAATGTGTTTCTAGGGAGTGTGTGAGTCTTTCTGGGAGTATGTTTCTAGGGGATTGTTTGAGTGTTACTGGGAGTGTGTTTCTAAGGGTGTGTGTGTTTCTGGGAATGTTTTACTAGGGGTATGTGTGTGTGTTTCTGGAGTGTGTTTCTAGGGGTGTGTGTGTGTGTTTCTTCAAGTGTGTTTCTAGGGGTGTGTGTGTGTATCTGGGAGTGTGTCTCGAGGGGATTGTGTGTGTGTTTCTGGGATTGTGTTTACAGGGGAGTGTATCTGTGTATGTGTGTTTTTGGCAGTGTGTTTCTAGGGCTGTGTGTGTTTTTGGGACTGTGTTTCTAGGGGTGTGTGTGTACTTCTGGGAGTGTGTTTCTAGGAGTGAGTGTGTGTGTTTCTGGGAGTTTGTTTCTAGGGGGGTGTGTGTGTGTTTCTGGGAGTGTTTCCAGGGGCATGTGTGTGTGTTTCTTGGAGGGTGTTTCTAGGGCTGTAGCTGTGTGTTTCTGGGAATGTTTTTCTAGGGGTATGTATGTGTGTTTCTCGGAGTGTGATTTTAGGGGTGTTTGAGTGTTGCTGGGAGTGTTTTTCTCGAGGTGTGTTTGTGTGTTTTGGGGTGTGTGTTTCTAGGGGGGGGTGTTTTTCTGGGAGTATGTGAAATGCACACGCACACACACCCCCAGCAACACACGCACACACACCCCCAGCAACACACCCACACACCCACACACCCACACACACCCAGAAATACACACACACACCCAGAAACCTACACAAACACACACACACACATACACAGAAACACTACATCAAAGATTCATGTTGCAATGCATTTTGCGACACTTCAGAATTTCTTTTCTTGATTTACAAGTAGTCACTACAAACACAGCAATGTGTGCGCCCCATACATAACACACATGTACAAACACAAATGCACCCTTGCATAGACACGCACCTATGCAAAGAAACACACACAGAAATATGCAAGCATGCACCCAGCAACGCACGCAGCCAGAAACGCACGCACCCAGAAATGCAGGCACCCAGAAACACACATATAAACACACAGACACGCACCCAGAAACACACTTATAAACAAACACGCGCATCCAGAAACACACATATAAACACATACATGTGCACCCAAACATAACACACACGTTCACGGTTGTGTTTCCAGGTGGACGTGTTTCTGGGTGGGCGTGTTTCTGGGTGGGCATGTTTCTCGAGGTGTGTGTGTGTTTCTGGGAGTGTGTTTCTTGGAGCGTGTGTGTTTGTGTGTGTGTGTGTGTGTGTGAGTTTCTGTGAGTGTGTTTCTAGGGGTGTGTGTGTGTGTTTCTGGGAGTGTGTTTCTAGGGGTGCGTGTGTGTGTTTTGGGGAGTGTGTTTCTATGGGTGCGTGTGTGTTTTTCTTGGAGTGTATTTCTAGGGGTGTGTGTGTTTCTGGGAGTGTGTTTCTAGCGGTACATGTGTGAGTTTCTGGGAGTGTGTTTCTAAGGGTGTGTGTTATGTTTCTGGTAGTGTGTTTCTAGGGGTGTGTGTGTCGGGGAGCGTTTCTAGGGGTGTGTGTGCATGTTTCTGGGAGTGTGTTTCTAGGGCTGTGTGTGTGTGTTTCTGGAGTGTGTTTCTAGGGGTGTGTGTGTGTGTGTTTCTGGGAGTGTATTTTTAGGGGTGTGTGTGCATGTTTCTGGGAGTGTGTTTTTAGGGGCGTGTATGTGTTTCTGGGAGGGTGTGTCTAGAGGTGTGTGTGTGTTTCTGGGAGTGTGTTTCTAGGGGAGTGTGTGTGTGTGTGTGTTTGTGTGTTTCTTGGACTGTGTTCCTTGGGGGGGGGTGTTTCTGGGAGTATGTTTCTAGGCGATTGTGTGTGTGTTTCTGGGAGTGTGTTTCTAGGGGATTGTGTGTGTGTGTGCGTGTGTGTGTTTCTGGGAGTGTGTTCCTAGGTGGGGTGAGTGTGTTTCTGGGAGTGTGTTTCTAGGGGATTGTGTGTGTGTTTCTGGGAGTGTGTTTCTAGATGTGTGTGTGCGTGATTCTGGGAGTGTGTTTCTAGGTCTGTGTGTAGGTGTTTCTGGGAATATTTTTCTAGGGGTACATGTGTGTGTTTCTGGGAGTGTGTTTCTAGGGGTGCGTGTGTGTTTTTCAGGTATGTGTGTTTATGGGGTGTGTGTGTGTGTGTCGCGGAGTGTGTTTCTAGGGGTGTGTGTGTGTTTCTGGCAGTGCATTTCTAGGGGTGTGTGTGTGTGTTTCTGGGAGAGTGTTTCTAGGGCTGTGTGTGGGTGTTTCTGGGAAGGTTTTTATAGGGGTACATGTCTGTGTTTCTGGGAGTGTGTTTCGAGGGGTGCGTGTGTGTTTTTCTGGTATGTGTGTTTATGGGGTGTGTGTGTGTGTGTCGCGGAGTGTGTTTCTAGGGGTGTGTGCGCATTTTTCAAAGAGTGTGTTTCAGGGGCTGTGTGTGTGTTTCTGGCAGTGCGTTTCTAGGCGTGTGTGTGTGTGTTTCTGGGAGAGTGTTTTTAGCGGCGTGTATGTGTTTTACTGGGAGGGTGTTTCTAGGGGTGTGTGTGTGTTTCTGGGAGTGTCTTTCTAGGGGAGTGTGCGTGTGTGTGTGCCCGTGTTTCTGGGAGTGTGTTTCTAGGGCTGTGTGTGGGTGTTTCTGGGAATGTTTTTCAAGGGGTACGTATGTGTGTTTCTGGGAGTGTGTTTCTAGGGGTGCGTGTGTGTTTTTCTGGTATGTGTGTTTATGGGGTGTGTGTGTGTGTGTCGCAGAGTGTGTTTCTAGGCGTGTGTGTGCATTTTTCTGGGAGTGTGTTTCAGGGGCTGTGTGTGTGTTTCTGGCAGTGCGGTTCTAGGGGTGTGTGTGTGTTTCTGGGAGTGTGTTTCTAGGGGTGTGTGTGTTTCGGGGAGTGTGTTTTTAGGGGCGTGTATGTGTGTTACTGGGAGGGTGTTTCTAGGGGTGTGTGAGTGTTTCTGGGAGTGTCTTTCTAGGGGAGTGTGCGTGTGTCTGTGTCCGTGTTTCTGGGAGTGTGTTTCTAGAGCTGTATGTGTGTTTCTGGGAATGTTTTTCTAGGGGTACGTGTGTGTGTTTCTGGAGTGTGTTTCTAGGGGTGTGTGTGTGTTTCTGGGAGTGTTCCTAGGGGTGTGTGTGTATCTGGGAGTGTGTTTCTAGGGGATTGTGTGTGTATTTCAGGGATTGTGTTTACAGGGGTGTTTATGTGTGTATGTGTATTTCTGGAAGTGTGTTTCTAGGGCTGTGTGTGTGTTTCTGGGACTGTGTTTCTAGGTGTGTGTGAGTACTTCTGGGAGTGTGTTTCTAGGGGTGAGTGTGTGTGTTTCTGGGAGTTTGTTTCTTGGGGTGTGTGTGCGTGTTTCTGAGAGTGTGTTTCCAGGGGCATGTGTGTGTGTTTCTGGGAGTGTGTTTCTAGGGCTGTAGCTGTGTGTTTCTGGGAATGTTTTTCTAGGGGTATGTGCGTGTGTTTCTCGGAGTGCGTTTCTAGGGGGTTGTGTGTGTTGCTGGAAGTGTTTTTCTCGAGGTGTGTTTGTGTGTTTTGGGGTGTGTGTTTCTAGGGGGGTGTGTGTGTGTTTCTGGGAGTATGTGAAATGCACACGCACACACACCCCCAGCAACACACGCACACACGCCCCCAGCAACACACCCACACACACCCAGAAATACACACACACACCCAGAAACCTACACAAACACACACACACACCCAGAAACACTACATCAAAGATTCATGTTGTAATGCATTTTGCGACACTTCAGAATTTCTTTTCTTGATTTACAAGTAGTCACTACAAACACAGCAATGTGTGCGCCCCATACATAACACACACGTACAAACACAAATTCACCCTTGCATAGACATGCACCTATGCAAAGAAACACACACAGATATATGCAAGCATGCACCCAGCAACGCACGCAGCCAGAAACGCACGTACCCAGAAATGCAGGCACCCAGAAACACACAGATAAACACACAGGCGTGTACCCAGGAAAAGAAAAATAAACACACACACGTGCACCCAGAAACACACATATAAGCACACAGGCACGCACCCAGAAACACACTTATAAACAAACACGTGCATCCAGAAACACACATATAAACACATACATGTGCACCCAAACATAACACACACTTTCACGGGTGTGTTTCCAGGTGGGCGTGTTTCTGGGTTGGCGTGATTCCGGGTGGGCGTGTTTCTCAAGGTGTGTGTGTTTTTCTGGGAGTGTGTTTCTTGGAGCGTGTTTGTGTGTGTGTGAGTTTCTGGGAGTGTGTTTCTAGGGGTGTGTGTGTGTCTTTCTGGGAGTGTGTTTCTAGGGGTGTGTGTGTGTGTGTTTTGGGGAGTGTGTTTCTATGGGTGTGTGTGTGTTTTTCTGGGAGTGTATTTCTAAGGGTGTGTGTGTTTCTGAGAGTGTGTTTCTAGCGGTACATGTGTGGGTTTCTGGGCGTGTGTTTCTAAGGGTGTGTGTGTGTGTTTCTGGGAGTGTGTTTATAGGGGTGTGTGCGTCAGGGAGCGTTTCTAGGGGTGTGTGTGCATGTTTCTGGGCGTGTGTTTCTAGGGCTTTGCGTGTGTGTTTCTGGAGTGTGCTTCTAGGGGTGTGTGTGTGTGATTATGGAAGTGTGTTTTTAGGGGCGTGTATGTGTGTTTCTGGGAGGGTGTGTCTAGGGGTGTGTGTGTATTTCTGGGAGTGTGATTCTAGGGGAGTGTGTGTGTGTGTGTGTGTGTGTGTGTGTGTGTGTGTGTGTGTGTGTGTGTGTTTCTTGGAGTGTGTTCCTAGGGGGGGTGTGTGTTTCTGGGAGTGTGTTTCTAGGGGTGTGTGTGCGTGTTTCTGGGAGTGTGTTTCGAGGGCTGTGTGTAGGTGTTTCTGGGAATATTTTTCTAGGGGTACATGTGTGTGTTTCTGGGAGTGTGTTTCTAGGGGTGCGTGTGTGTTTTTCTGGTATGTGTGTTTATGGGGTGTGTGTGTGTGTGTCGCGGAGTGTGTTTCTAGGGCTGTGTGTGCATTTTTCTGGGAGTGTGTTTCAGGGGCTGTGTGTGTGTTTCTGGCAGTGCGTTTCTAGGGGTGTGTGTGTGTGTTTCTGGGAGAGTGTTTCTAGGGCTGTGTGTGGGTGTTTCTGGGAATGTTTTTCTAGGGGTACATGTGTGTGTTTCTGGGAGTGTGTTTCTAGGGGTGCGTGTGTGTTTTTCTGGTATGTGTGTTTATGGGGTGTGTGTGTGTGAGTCGCGGAGTGTGTTTCTAGGGGTGTGTGTGCATTTTTCTGGGAGTGTGTTTCAGGGGCTGTGTGTGTGTTTCTGGCAGTGCGTTTCTAGGGGTGTGTGTGTGTGTTTCTGGGAGTGTGTTTCTAGGGGTGTGTGTGTTTCGGGGAGTGTGTTTTTAGGGGCGTGTATGTGTGTTACTGGGAGGGTGTTTCTAGGGGTGTGTGAGTGTTTCTGGGAGTGTCTTTCTAGGGGAGTGTGCGTGTGTCTGTGTCCGTGTTTCTGGGAGTGTGTTTCTAGAGCTGTATGTGTGTTTCTGGGAATGTTTTTCTAGGGGTACGTGTGTGTGTTTCTGGAGTGTGTTTCTAGGGGTGTGTGTGTGTTTCTGGGAGTGTTCCTAGGGGTGTGTGTGTATCTGGGAGTGTGTTTCTAGGGGATTGTGTGTGTATTTCAGGGATTGTGTTTACAGGGGTGTGTATGTGTGTATGTGTATTTCTGGAAGTGTGTTTCTAGGGCTGTGTGTGTGTTTCTGGGACTGTGTTTCTAGGTGTGTGTGAGTACTTCTGGGAGTGTGTTTCTTGGGGTGAGTGTGTGTGTTTCTGGGAGTTTGTTTCTTGGGATGTGTGTGCGTGTTTCTGGGAGTGTGTTTCGAGGGGCATGTGTGTGTGTTTCTGGGTGTGTGTTTCTAGGGCTGTAGCTGTGTGTTTCTGGGAATGTTTTTCTAGGGGTATGTGCGTGTGTTTCTCGGAGTGCGTTTCTAGGGGGTTGTGTGTGTTGCTGGAAGTGTTTTTCTCGAGGTGTGTTTGTGTGTTTTGGGGTGTGTGTTTCTAGGGGGGTGTGTGTGTGTTTCTGGGAGTATGTGAAATGCACACGCACACACACCCCCAGCAACACACGCACACACACCCCCAGCAACACACCCACACACACCCAGAAATACACACACACACCCAGAAACCTACACAAACACACACACACACACCCTGAAACACTACATCAAAGATTCATGTTGTAATGCATTTTGTGACACTTCAGAATTTCTTTTCTTGATTTACAAGTAGTCACTACAAACACAGCAATGTGTGCGCCCCATACATAACACACACGTACAAACACAAATTCACCCTTGCATAGACATGCACCTATGCAAAGAAACACACACAGAAATATGCAAGCATGCACCCAGCAACGCACGCAGCCAGAAACACACGCACCCAGAAATGCAGGCACCCAGAAACACACATATAAACACACAGGCATGTACCCAGGAAAAGACAAATAAACACACACACGTGCACCCAGAAACGCACATATAAGCACACATGCACGCACCCAGAAACACACTTATAAACAAACACGTGCATCCAGAAACACACATATAAACACATACATGTGCACCCAAACATAACACACACTTTCACAGGTGTGTTTGCAGGTGGGCGTGTTTCTGGGTGGGCGTGATTCCGGGTGGGCGTGTTTCTCAAGGTGTGTGTGTGTTTCTGGGAGTGTGTTTCTTGGAGCGTGTGTGTTTGTGTGTGTGTGTGTGTGTGTGTGAGTTTCTGGGAGTGTGTTTCTAGGGGTGTGTGTGTGTGTTTCTGGGAGTGTGTTTCTAGGGGTGTGTGTGTGTGTGTTTTGGGCAGTGTGTTTCTATGGGTGTGTGTGTGTTTTTCTGGGAGTGTATTTCTAAGGGTGTGTGTGTTTCTGGGAGTGTGTTTCTAGCGGTACATGTGTGGGTTTCTGGGAGTGTGTTTCTAAGGGTGTGTGTGTGTGTTTCTGGTAGTGTGTTTCTAGGGGTGTGTGTGTCAGGGAGCGTTTCTAGGGGTGTGTGTGCATGTTTCTGGGAGTGTGTTTCTAGGGCTTTGTGTGTGTGTTTCTGGAGTGTGCTTCGAGGGGTGTGTGTGTGTGTTTCTGGGAGTGTGTTTTTAGGGGCGTGTATGTGTGTTTCTGGGAGGGTGTGTCTAGGGGTGTGTGTGTGTTTCTGGGAGTGTGTTTCTAGGGGAGTGTGTGTGTGTGTGTGTGTGTGTGTGTGTGTGTGTGTGTTTCTTGGAGTGTGTTCTTAGTGGGGGTGTGTTTCTGGGAGTATGTTTTTAGGCGATTGTGTGTGTGTTTCTGGGAGTGTGTTTCTAGGGGACTGTGTGTGTGTGTACGTGTGTGTGTTTCTGGGAGTGTGTTCCTAGGTGGGGTGTGTGTGTTTCTGGGAGTGTGTTTCTAGGGGTGTGTGCGCGTGTTTCTGGGAGTGTGTTTCTAGGGCTTTGTGTGGGTGTTTCTGGGAATATTTTTCTAGGGGTACATGTGTGTGTATCTGGGAGTGTGTTTCTAGGGGTGCGTGTGTGTTTTTCTGGTATGTGTGTTTATGGGGTGTGTGTGTGTGTGTCGTGGAGTGTGTTTCTAGGGGTGTGTGTGCATTTTTCTGGGAGTGTGTTTCAGGGGCTGTGTGTGTGTTTCTGGCAGCGCGTTTCTAGGGGTGTGTGTGCGTGTTTCTGGGAGACTGTTTCTAGGGCTGTGTGTGGGTGTTTCTGGGAATGATTTTCTAGGGGTAAATGTGTGTGTTTCTGGGAGTGTGTTTCTAGGGTTGCGTGTGTGTTTTTCTGGTATGTGTGTTTATGGGGTGTGTGTGTGTGTGTGTTGCGGAGTGTGTTTCTAGGGGTGTGTGTGCATTTTTCTGGGAGTGTGTTTCAGGGGCTGTGTGTGTGTTTCTGGCAGTGCGTTTCTAGGGGTGTGTGTGTGTGTTTCGGGGAGTGTGTTTTTAGGGGCGTGTATGTGTGTTACTGGGAGGGTGTATCTAGGGGCGTGTGTGTGTTTTTCTGGGAGTGTCTTTCTAGAGGAGTGTGCGTGTGTGTGTGTCCGTGTTTCTGGCAGTGTGTTTCTAGAGCTGTATGTGTGTTTCTGGGAATGTTTTTTCTAGGGGTACGTGTGTGTGTTTCTGGAGTGTGTTTCTAGGGGTGTGTGTGTGTTTCTGGGAGTGTGTTTCTAGGGGTGTGTGTGTGAGTGTTTTGGGGAGTGTGTTTCTATGGGTGTGTGTGTGTTTTTCTGGGAGTGTATTTCTAGGGGTGTGTGTGTTTCTGGGAGTGTATTTCTAGCGGTACATGTGTGAGTTTCTGGGAGTGTGTTTCTAAGGGTGTGTGTGTATGTTTCTGGTAGTGAGTTTCTAGGGGTGTGTGTGCATGTTTCTGGGAGTGTGTTTCTAGGGCTGTGTGTGTGTGTTTCTGGAGTGTGTTTCTAGGGGGGTGTGTGTGTGTGTTTCTGGGAATGTATTTCTAGGGGTGTGTGTGCATGTTTCTGGGAGTGTGTTTTTAGGGGCGTGTATGTGTGTTTCTGTGAAGGTGTGTCTAGGGGTGTGTGTGTGTTTCTGGGAGTGTGTTTCTAGGGGAGTGTGTGTGTGTGTGTGTGTGTTTCTTGGAGTGTGTTCCTAGGGGGGGTGTGTGTGTTTCTGGGAGTATGTTTCTAGGCCATTGTGTGTGTGTTTCTAGGGGTGTGTTTCTAGGGGATTGTGTTTGTGTGCGTGTGTGTGTTTCTGGGAGTGTGTTCCTAGGTGGGGTGAGTGTGTTTCTGGGAGTGTGTTTCTAGGGGATTGTGTGTGTGTTTCTGGGAGTGTGTTTCTAGGGGTGTGTGTGCGTGATTCTGGGAGGGTGTTTCTAGGTCTGTGTGTAGGTGTTTTTGGGAATATTTTTCTAGGGGTACATGTGTGTGTTTCTGGGAGCGTGTTTCTAGGGGTGCGTGTGTGTTTTTCTGGTATGTGTGTTTATGGGGTGTGTGTGTGTGTGTCGCGGAGTGTGTTTCTAGGGGTGTGTGTGCATTTTTCTGGGACTGTGTTTCAGGGGCTGTGTGTGTGTTTCTGGCAGTGCATTTCTAGGGGTGTGTGTGTGCTTCTGGGAGTGTGTTTCTAGGGGTGTGTGTGTTTCGGGGAGTGTGTTTTGAGGGGCGTGTATGTGTGTTACTGGGAGGGTGTTTCTAGGGGTGTGTGTGTGTTTCTGGGAGTGTCTTTCTAGGGGAGTGTGCGTGTGTGTGTGTCCGTGTTTCTGGGAGTGTGTTTCTAGGGCTGTGTGTGGGTTTCTGGGAATGTTTTTCTAGGGGTACGTGTGTGTGTTTCTGGAGTGTGTTTCTAGGGGTGTGTGTGTGTTTCTGGGAGTGTGTTCCTAGGGGATTGTGTGTTTGTTTCTGGGAGTGTGTTTCTAGGGGTGTGTGTGCGTGTTTCTGGGAGTGTGTTTCGAGGGCTGTGTGTGGATGTTTCTGGGAATAATTTTCTAGGGGTACATGTGTGTGTTTCTGGGAGTGTGTTTCTAGGGATGCGTGTGTGTTTTTCTGGTATGTGTGTTTATGGGGTGTGTTTGTGTGTGTCGCGGAGTGTGTTTCAAGGGGTGTGTGTGCATTTTTCTCGGAGTGTGTTTCAGGGGCTGTGTGTGTGTTTCTGACAGTGCGTTTCTAGGGGTGTGTGTGTGTGTTTCTGGGAGTGTGTTTCTAGGGGTGTGTGTGTTTCTGGGAGTGTCTTTCTAGGGGAATGTGTGTGTGTGTGTGTCCGTGTTTCTGGGAGTGTGTTTCTAGGGCTGTGTGTGTGTGTCTGGGAATGTTTTTCTAGGGGTACGTGTGTGTGTTTCTGGAGTGTGTTTCAAGGGGTGTGTGTGTGTTTCTGGGAGTGTTCCTAGGGGTGTGTGTGTATCTGGGAGTGTGTTTCTAGGGGATTGTGTGTTTGTTTCTGCGATTGTGTTTACAGGGGAGTGTATGTGTGTATGTGTATTTCTGGGAGTGTGTTTATAGGGCTGTGTGTATGTTTCTGGGACTGTGTTTCTTGGTGTGTGTGAGTACTTCTGGGAGTGTGTTTCTAGGGGTGAGTGTGTGTGTTTCTGGGAGTTTGTTTCTAGGGGTGTGTGTGCGTGTTTCTGGGAGTGTGTTTCGAGGGGCATGTGTGTGTGTTTCTGGGAATGTGTTTCTAGGGCTGTAGGTGTGTGTTTCTGGGTATGTTTTTCTAGGGGTATGTGCGTGTGTTTCTCGGAGTGCGTTTCTAGGGGGTTGTGTGTGTTGCTGGAAGTGTTTTTCTCGAAGTGTGTTTGTGTGTTTTGGGGTGTGTGTTTCTAGGGGGGTGTGTGTGTGTTTCTGGGAGTATGTGAAATGCACACGCACACACACCCCCAGCAACACAGCACACACACCCCCAGCAACACACACCCATACACCCCCAGCAACACACCCACACACACCCAGAAATACACACACACACCCAGAAACACACACAAACACACACACACACACCCAGAAACACTACATCAAAGATTCATGTAGTAATGATTTTTGCGACACTTCAGAATTTCTTTTCTTGATTTACAAGTAGTAACTACAAACACAGCAATGTGTGCGCCCCATACATAACACACACGTACAAACACAAAAGCACCCTTTCATAGACACGCACCTATGCAATGAAACACACACAGAAATATGCAAGCATGCACCCAGCAACGCACGCAGCCAGAAGCGCATGCACCCAGAAATGCAGTCACCCAGAAACACACATATAAACACACAGGCGTGCACCCAGGAAGACACATATAAACACACACACGTGCACCCAGAAACACACATATAAGCACACAGGCACGCACCCAGAAACACATTTATAAACAAACACATGCATCCAGAAACACAAATATAAACACATACATGTGCACCCAAACATAACACACACGTTCACGGGTGTGTTTCCAGGTGGGCGTGTTTCTGGGTGGGTGTGTTTCCGGGTGGGCGTGTTTCTCGGGGTGTGTGTGTGTTTCTGGGAGTGTGTTTCTTGGAGCATGTGTGTGTTTGTGCGTGATTGTGTTTCTGGGAGTTTGTTTCTAGCGATGTGTGTGTGTGTTCTGCGAGTGTGTTTCTAGGGGTGTGTGTGTGTGTGTTTCGGGGAGTGTGTTTCTAGGAGTGTGAGTGTCTGTTTCTGGGAGTGTATTTCTTGGGGTGTGTACATGTGTTTCTGGGAGAGTGTTTCTACGGTTGTGTGTGTGTGTTTCTTGCTTTGTGTTTCTGGGGTGTGTGTGTGTGCGTTTCTGGGTGTGTGTTTCTAGTTGTGTGGGTGTTTCTGGGAGTGTGTTTCAAGTGTGTGCATGTGTGTCTGTTTCTGGGAGAGTGTTTCTAGGCATGTGTGTATGTGTTTTGTTCAATGTGTTTCTAGGGGTGTGTGTGTGTTTTTCTGGGACTGTGTTTCGATGGGAGTTTGAGTGTTTTTCTGGGAGTGTGTTTCTAGGGATGTGTGTGTGTATTTCTGGGAGTGTGTTTCAAGGAGTGTGTTTCTAGTGGTGCGTGTGTTTCTGGGAGTGTGTTTTTAGGGCCGTGTGTGTGTTTCTGTGAGTGTTTTTCTAGGGGAGTGTGTGTGTGTGTGTTTCTGGGAGTGTATTTCTAGGGTGGTGTGTGTATTTCTGGGAGTGTGTTTCAAGGGGTGTGTGTGTGTGTCTTTCTGGGAGTGTGTTTCTAGGGGGGTGTGTGTGTTTCTGGGAGTGTGTTTCTAGGGGTGAGTGTGTTTGTTTCTGGGAGTGTGTTTCTCGGGGTGTGTGTGTGTGCTGTGGGAGTGTGTTTTCAGGGGGGTGTGTGTGTGTGTTTCTGGGAGGGTGTTTCTAGGGTTGTCTGTGTGTTTCTGGGAGTGTGTTTCTAAGGGAGTGTGTGTCTGTGTGTGTGTGGCTCTGGCTGTGTGTTTCTAGGGGTATGTGTGTGTTTCTGGGAGTGTGTTTCTAGGGGAGTGTCTGTGTTTCTGGGAGTGTGTTTCTAGGGGTGTGTGTGTGTGTTTCTGGGAATGTTTTTCGAGGGAAATACGTGTGTGTTTCTGGGAGTGTGTTTCTAGGGGTGTGTGTGTGTTTCTGGTAGTGTGTTTCTCGAGGTGTGTTTTTGTGTTTTGGGGAGTGTGTTTCTAGAGGGGTGTGTGTGTGTTTCCGGGAGTATATGAAATGCACACGCACACACACCCCCAGCAACACGTGCACACACACCCCCAGCAACATATCCACACACACACACACCCCCAGCAATACACCCACACACAGAAACACACAGAAACACGCACACACACACACCCAGAAGCACTACATCAAAGATTCATGTAGTAATGCATTTTGCGACGCTTCAGAATTTCTTTTCTTGATTTACAAGTAGTAACTACAAACACAGCAATGTGTGCGCCCCATACATAACACACACATACAAACACAAATTCACCCTTGCATAGACATGCACCTATGCAAAGAAACACACACAGAAATATGCAAGCATGCACCCAGCAACACACGCAGCCAGAAACGCACGCACCCAGAAACATACATATAAACACACAGGCGTGTACCCAGGAAAAGACAAATAAACACACACACGTGCACCCAGAAACACACATATAAGCAAACAGGCACGCACCCAGAAACACACTTATAAACAAACACGTGCATCCAGAAACACACATATAAACACATACATGTGCACCCAAACATAACACACACGTTCACGGGTGTGTTTCCAGATGGGCGTGTTTCTGGGTGGGCGTGTTTCCGGGTGGGCGTGTTTCTCGAGGTGTGTGTGAGTTTCTGGGAGTGTGTTTCTTGGAGTGTGTGTGTGTGTGTGTGTGTGTGTGTGTGTGTGTGTGTGTGTGTGTGTGTGTGTGTGTGTGTGTGTGTGCGTGAGTTTCTGGGAGTGTGTTTCTAGGGGTGTGTGTGTGTGTTTCTGGGAGTGTGTTTCTAGGGGTGTGTGTGTGTGTGTTTTGGGGAGTGTGTTTCTATGGGTGTGCGTGTGTGTTTCTGGGAGTGTATTTCTAGGGGTGTGTGTGTTTCTGGGAGTGTGTTTCTAGCGGTACATGTGTGAGTTTCTGGGAGTGTGTTTCTAAGGGTGTGTGCGTGTGTTTCTGGTAGTGTGTTTCTAGGGGTGAGTGTGTCGGGGAGCGTTTCTAGGGGTGTGTATGCATGTTTCTGGGAGTGTGTTTCTAGGGCTGTGTGTGTGTGTTTCTGGAGTGTGTTTCTAGGGGTGTGTGTGTGTGTTTCTGGGAGTGTATTTCTAGCGGTGAGTGTGTGTGTGTTTCTGGGAGTGTGTTTTTAGGGGCGTGTATGTGTGTTTCTGTGAGGGTGTGTCTAGGGGTGTGTGTGTGTTTCTGGCAGTGTGTTTCTAGGGGAGTGTGTGTGTGTGTGTGTGTGTGTGTGTGTGTGTTTCTTGTAGTGTGTTCCTAGGGGGTGTGTGTGTGTTTCTGGGAGTATGTTTCTAGGGGATTGTGTGTGTGTGTGCGTGTGTGTGTTTCTGGGAGTGTGTTCCTATGGGTGTGTGTGTGTTTCTGGGAGTGTGTTTCTAGGGGATTGTGTGTGTGTTTCTGGGCGTGTATTTCTAGGGATGTGTGTGTGTGTTTCTGGGAGTGTGTTTCTAGGGCTGTGTGTGAGTGTTTCTGGGAATATTTTTCTAGGGGTACATGTGTGTGTTTCTGGGAGTGTGTTTCTAGGGGTGCGTGTGTGTTTTTCTGGTATGTGTGTTTATGGGGTGTGTGTGTGTGTGTGTGTCGCGGAGTGTGTTTCTAGGGGTGTGTGTGCATTTTTCTGGGAGTGTGTTTCAGGGGCTGTGTTTTTGTTTCGGGCAGTGCGATTCTAAGGGTGTGTGTGTGTGTTTCTGGGAGTGTATTTCTAGGGGTGTGTGTGTTTCGGGGAGTGTGTTTTTAGGGGCGTGTATGTGTGTTACTGGGAGGGTTTTTCTAGGGGTGTGTGTGTGTTTCTGGGAGTGTCTTTCTAGGGGAGTGTGTGTGTGTGTGTGTCAACGCACGCAGCCAGAAACGCATGCACCCAGAAATGCAGGCCCCCAGAAACACACATATAAACACAGAGGCGTGCACCCAGGAAAACACATATAAACACACACACGTGCACCCAGAAACACACATATAAGCACACAGGCACGCACCCAGAAACACACTTATAAACAAACACGTGCATCCAGAAACACACATATAAACACACACATGTGCACCCAAACATAACACACACGTTCACGGGTGTGTTTCCAGGTGGGCGTGTTTCTGGGTGGGTGTGTTTCTGGGTGGGCGTGTTTCTCGGGGTGTGCGTGTTTTTCTGGGAGTGTGTTTCTAGGGATGTGTGTGTGTGTTTCTGGCAGTGCGTTTCTAGGGGTGTGTGTATGTTTCTGGGTGTGTGTTTCTAGGGCTGAGTGTGTTTCTGGGAGTGTTGTTCTAGGGGAGTGTGTGTGTGTGTGTTTGTGTGTTTCTGGGAGTGTGTTCTTGGGAGGGGTGTTTGTTACTGGGAGTGTGTTTCTAGGGGTGTGTGTGTGTTTCTGGGAGTGTGTTTCTAGGGGTGTGTGTGTGTTTCTGGGAGTGTGTTTCTAGGGGTGAGTGTATGTGTTTCTGGGAGTGTGTGTGCTTCTCGGGGTGTGTGTGTCTGTTTCTGGGACTGGGTTTTAAGGGGCCTTTGTGTGCATTTTTTGGGAGTGTGTTTCAGGGGCTGTGTGTGTGTGTTTCTGGCAGTGTGTTTCTAAGGGTGTGTGTGTGTTTCTGGGAGTGTGTTTCTAGGGGGGTGTGTGTGTGTTTCTGGGAGTGGATTTCTTGGGCTGTGTGTGTGTGTTTCTGGGAATGTTTATCGAGGGATATACGTGTTTGTTTCTGGGAGTGTGTTTCTAGGGGTGTGTGTGTGCTTCTGGGAGTGTGTTTCTCGAGGTGTGTTTTTCTGTTTTGGGGAGTGTGTTTCTAGAGGGGTGTGTGTGTGTTTCCGGGAGTGCGTGAAATGCACATGCACACACACACCCAGCAACACACGCACGCACACCCCCAGCAACACACACACACACACACACACACACACACCCAGCAACACACCCACACACAGAAACACACACACACACCCAGAAACAGTACATCAAAGATTCATGTAGTAATGCATTTTGCGACACTTCCGAATTTCTTTTCTTTATTTAAAAGTAGTCTCTATAAACATAGCAATGTGTGCACCCCATACATAACACACACATACAAACACAAACGCACCCTTGCATAGACACGCACCTATGCAAAGAAACACACACAGAAATACGCACGCACACACCCAGCAACGCACGCAGCCAGAAACGCATGCATCCAGAAATGCACGCACCCAGAAACACACATAATAACACACAGGCGTGCACCCAGAAAAACACATTTAAACACACACACGTGCTCCCAGAAACACACATATAAGCATACAGGCACGCACCCAGAAGCACACTTATAAACAAACACATCTGCATCCAGAAACACACATATGAACACACACCTGTGCACCCAAACATAACACACACGTGCGGTCATGTTTTTGGGTGGGCGTTTTTTTGGGTGGGCGTGTTTCTCGGGGTGTGTGTGTGAGTCTGTGGCAGTAAGTTTCTAGGGGTGTGTGTGTGTGTTTCTGGGAGTGTGTTCCTAGGGGTGTGTGTGTGCGTTTCTGGGTGTGTGATTCTTGGAGTGTGTATGTGTGTGTGTGTGAGTTTCTGGGAGTGTGTTTCTAGGGGTGTGTGTGTGTGTTTCTGGGGGAGTGTTTTTAGGGGTGCGTGTGTGTGTTTCGCTGTGTGAGTTTCTAGGGGTGTGTGTGTGTGTTTCTGGGAGTGTTTTTCTACGGGTGTGTGTGCGTTTCTGGGAGTGTGTTTCTAGGGCTGTGGGTGTCTGTTTCTGGGAGTGTATTTCTTGGCATGTGTGCGTGTGTTTCTGGGAGAGTGTTTCCAAGGGTGTGTGCATGTGTCTCTGGGTGGGTGTTTCTAGGGGTTTGTGTGTGTTTCTGGGAGTGTGTTTCTAGGAGTGAGTGTGCATGTGTGTGTCTGTTTCTGGGAGTCTGTTTATAGGCGTGTTTGTATGTGTTTCAGGGAATGTGTTTCTAGTGGTGTGTGTGTGTTTTGCTGGGAAATTGTGTGTTTTTCTGGGAGTGTGTTTCTAGGGATGTGTGTGTGTGTTTCTGGCAGTGTGTTTCCAGGGGTGTGTATGTTTCTGGGTGTGTGATTCTAGGGGTGAGTGTGTTTCTGAGAGTGTGTTTTTAGGGGCGTGTGTGTGTGTTTCTGGGAGGGTGTTTCTAAGGGTGTGTGTGTGTGTTTCTGGGAGAGTGTTTCTAGGGGTGTGTGAGTGTTTTTCTGGTATGTGTGTTTATGGGGTGTGTGTGTGTTTGTGTGTTACGGAGTGTGTTTCTAGGGGTGTGTGTACATTTTTCTGGGAGTGTGTTTCAGGGGCTGTGTGTGTGTGTTTCTGGCAGTGTGTTTCTAAGGGTGTGTGTGTGTGTTTCTGGGAGTGGGTTTCCAGGGGTGTGTGTGTGTTTCTGGGAGTGTGTTTCTAGGGGTGTGTGTGTGTGTTTCTGGGAGTGGGTTTCTTGGGCTGTGTGTGTGTGTTTCTGGGAATGTTTATCGAGGGATATACGTGTTTCTTTCTGGGAGTGTGTTTCTAGGGGTGTGTGTGTGTTTCTGGGAGTGTGTTTCTAGAGGTGTGTTTTTGTGTTTTGGGGAGTGTGTTTCTAGAGGGGTGTGTGTGTGTTTCCGGGAGTGTGTGAAATGCACATGCACACAAACCCCCAGCAACACACAAATGCATACCCCCAGCAACACGCCCACACACACACACACACACACCCAGCAACACACCCACACACAGAAACACACAGAAACACACACACACACACCCAGAAACAGTACATCAAAGATTCATGTAGTAATGCATTTTGCGACACTTCTGAATTTCTTTTCTTGATTTAAAAGTAGTCTCTATAAACATAGCAATGTGTGCACCCCATACATAACACACACATACAAACACAAAAGCACCCTTGCATAGACACGCACCTATGCAAAGAAACACACACAGAAATACGCACGCACACACCCAGCAACGCACGCAGCCAGAAACGCATGCACCCAGAAATGCACGCACCCAGAAACACACATAATAACACACAGGCGTGCACCCAGAAAAACACATTTAAACACACACACGTGCTCCCAGAAACACACATATAAGCATACAGGCACGCACCCAGAAGCACACTTATAAACAAACACATCTGCATCCAGAAACACACATATGAACACACACCTGTGCACCCAAACATAACACACACGTGCGGTCATGTTTTTGGGTGGGCGTTTTTTTGGGTGGGCGTGTTTCTCGGGGTGTGTGTGTGAGTCTGTGGCAGTAAGTTTCTAGGGGTGTGTGTGTGTGTTTCTGGGAGTGTGTTCCTAGGGGTGTGTGTGTGCGTTTCTGGGTGTGTGATTCTTGGAGTGTGTATGTGTGTGTGTGTGAGTTTCTGGGAGTGTGTTTCTAGGGGTGTGTGTGTGTGTTTCTGGGGGAGTGTTTTTAGGGGTGTGTGTGTGTGTTTCGCTGTTTCAGTTTCTAGGGGTGTGTGTGTGTGTTTCTGGGAGTGTTTTTCTATGGGTGTGTGTGCGTTTCTGGGAGTGTGTTTCTAGGGCTGTGGGTGTCTGTTTCTGGGAGTGTATTTCTTGGCATGTGTGCGTGTGTTTCTGGGAGAGTGTTTCCAAGGGTGTGTGCATGTGTCTCTGGGTGGGTGTTTCTAGGGGTTTGTGTGTGTTTCTGGGAGTGTGTTTCTAGGAGTGAGTGTGCGTGTGTGTGTCTGTTTCTGGGAGTCTGTTTATAGGCGTGTTTGTATGTGTTTCAGGGAATGTGTTTCTAGTGGTGTGTGTGTGTTTTGCTGGGAAATTGTGTGTTTTTCTGGGAGTGTGTTTCTAGGGATGTGTGTGTGTGTTTCTGGCAGTGTGTTTCCAGGGGTGTGTATGTTTCTGGGTGTGTGATTCTAGGGGTGAGTGTGTTTCTGAGAGTGTGTTTTTAGGGGCGTGTGTGTGTGTTTCTGGGAGGGTGTTTCTAGGGTTGTGTGTGTGTGTTTCTGGGAGTGTGTTTCTAGAGGGGTGTGTGTGTGTTTCCGGGAGTGTGTGAAATGCACATGCACACACACCCCCAGCAACACACACATGCATACCCCCAGCAACACGCCCACACACACACACACACACACCCAGCAACACACCCACACACAGAAACACACAGAAACACACACACACACACCCAGAAACAGTACATCAAAGATTCATGTAGTAATGCATTTTGCGACACTTCAGGATTTCTTTTCTTGATTTAAAAGTAGTCTCTATAAACATAGCAATGTGTGCGCCCCATACATAACACACACATGCAAACACAAATGCACCCTTGCATAGACACGCACCTATGCAAAGAAACACACACAGAAATACGCACGCACACACCCAGCAACGCACGCAGCCAGAAACGCATGCACCCAGAAATGCACGCACCCATAAACACACATAATAACACATAGGCGTGCACCCAGAAAAACACATATAACTACACACACGTGCACGTAGAAACACACATGTAAGCAAACAGGCACGCACCCAGGAACACACTTATAAATAAACACATGTGCATCCAGAAACACACATATAAACACACACATGTGCACCCAAACATAACACACACATGTGCGGTCGTGTTTCTGGGTGGGTGTTTTTTTGGGTGGGCGTGTTTCCCGGGGTGTGTGTGTGAGTCTGTGGCAGTAAGTTTCTTGGGGTGTGTGTGTGTGTTTGTGTGTTTCTGGGAGTGTGGTTCTTGGGAGGGGTGTGTGTTACTGGGAGTGTGTTTCTAGGGATGTGTGTGTGTGTGTTTCGGTGATTGTGTTTCTAGGGGTGTGTGTGTGTGTGTGTTTTGGGGAGTGTGTTTCTATGGGTGTGTGTGTGTGTTTTGGGCAGTGTATTTCTAGGGGTGTGTGTGTTTCTGGGAGTGTGTTTCTAGCGGTACATGTGTGAGTTTCTGGGAGTGTGTTTCTAAGGGTGTGTGCGTGTGTTTCTGGTAGTGTGTTTCTAGGGGTGTGTGTGTCGGGGAGCGTTTCTGGGGGTGTGTATGCATGTTTCTGGGAGTGTGTTTCTAGGGCTGTGTGTGTGTGTTTCTGGAGTGTGTTTCTAGGGGTGTGTGTGTGTGTTTCTGGCAGTGTATTTCTAGGGGTGTGTGTGTGTGTGTGTTTCTGGGAGTGTGTTTTTAGGGGCGTGTATGTGTGTTTCTGTGGGGGTGTGTCTAGGGGTGTGTGTGTGTTTCTGGCAGTGTGTTTCTAGGGGAGTGTGTGTGTGTGTGTGTGTGTGTGTGTGTGTTTCTTGGATTGTGTTCCTAGGGGGTGTGTGTGTGTTTCTGGGAGTATGTTTCTAGGGGATTGTGTGTGTGTGTGTGCGTGTGTGTGTTTCTGGGAGTGTGTTCCTATGGGTGTGTGTGTGTTTCTGGGAGTCTGTTTCTAGGGGATTGTATGTGTGTTTCTGGGCGTGTATTTCTAGGGATGTGTGTGTGTGTTTCTGGGAGTGTGTTTCTAGGGCTGTGTGTGAGTGTTTCTGGGAATATTTTTCTAGGGGTACATGTGTGTGTTTCTGGGAGTGTGTTTCTAGGGGTGCGTGTGTGTTTTTCTGGTATGTGTGTTTATGGGGTGTGTGTGTGTGTGTGTGTCGCGGAGTGTGTTTCTAGGGGTGTGTGTGCATTTTTCTGGGAGTGTGTTTTAGGGGCTGTGTGTGTGTTTCTGGCAGTGCGTTTCTAAGGGTGTGTGTGTGTGTTTCTGGGAGTGTATTTCTAGGGGTGTGTGTGTTTCGGGGAGTGTGTTTTTAGGGGCGTGTATGTGTGTTACTGGGAGGGTGTTTCTAGGGGTGTGTGTGTGTTTCTGGGAGTGTCTTTCTAGGAGACTGTGTGTGTGTGTGTGTCAATGCACGCAGCCAGAAACACATGCACCCAGAAATGCAGGCACCCAGAAACACACATATAAACACACAGGCGTGCACCCAGGAAAACACATATAAACACACACACGTGCACCCAGAAACACACATATAAGCACACAGGCACGCACCCAGAAACACACTTATAAACAAACACGTGCATCCAGAAACACACATATAAACACACACATGTGCACCCAAACATAACACACACGTTCACGGGTGTGTTTCCAGGTGGGCGTGTTTCTGGGTGGGTGTGTTTCCGGGTGGACGTGTTTCTCGGGGTGTGTGTGTTTTTCTGGGAGTGTGTTTCTAGGGATGTGTGTGTGTGTTTCTGGCAGTGCGTTTCTAGGGGTGTGTGTATGTTTCTGGGTGTGTGTTTCTAGGGCTGAGTGTGTTTCTGGGAGTGTTGTTCTAGGGGAGTGTGTGTGTGTGTGTTTGTGTGTTTCTGGGAGTGTGTTTCTTGGGAGGGGTGTGTGTTACTGGGAGTGTGTTTCTAGGGGTGAGTGTATGTGTTTCTGGGAGTGTGTGTGTTTCTCGGGGTGTGTGTGTCTGTTTCTGGGACTGGGTTTTAAGGGGCCTTTGTGTGTGTTTCTGGAAGGGTGTTTCTAGGGTTCTGTGTGTGTGTTTCTGGGAGTGTGTTTCTAAGGGTGTGTGTGTGTTTCTGGGAGAGTGTTTCTAGGGGTGTGTGTGTTTTTCTGGTATGTGTGTTTATGGGGTGTGTGTGTGTGTTACGGAGTGTGTTTCTAGGGGTGTGTGTGCATTTTTTGGGAGTGTGTTTCAGGGGCTGTGTGTGTGTGTTTCTGGCAGTGTGTTTCTAAGGGTGTGTCTGTGTTTCTGGGAGTGTGTTTCTAGGGGGGTGTGTGTGTGTTTCTGGGAATGGATTTCTTGGGCTGTGTGTGTGTGTTTCTGGGAATGTTTATCGAGGGATATACGTGTTTGTTTCTGGGAGTGTGTTTCTAGGGGTGTGTGTGTGTTTCTGGGAGTGTGTTTCTCGAGGTGTGTTTTTGTGTTTTGGGGAGTGTGTTTCTAGAGGGGTGTGTGTGTGTTTCCGGGAGTGTGTGAAATGCACATGCACACACACACCCAGCAACACACGCACGCACACCCCCAGGAACACACACACACACACACACACACACACACACACACACACCCAGCAACACACCCACACACAGAAACACACACACACACCCAGAAACAGTACATCAGACACTTCCGAATTTCTTTTCTTGATTTAAAAGTAGTCTCTATAAACATAGCAATGTGTGCACCCCATACATAACACACACATACAAACACAAACACACCCTTGCATAGACACGCACCTATGCAAAGAAACACACACAGAAATACACACGCACACACCCAGCAACGCATGCAGCCAGAAACGCATGCACCCAGAAATGCACGCACCCAGAAACACACATAATAACACACAGGCGTGCACCCAGAAAAACACATTTAAACACACACACGTGCTCCCAGAAACACACATATAAGCATACAGGCACGCCCCCAGAAGCACACTTATAAACAAACACATCTGCATCCAGAAACACACATATAAACACACACCTGTGCACCCAAACATAACACACACATGTGCGGTCGTGTTTCTGGGTGGGCGTTTTTTTGGGTGGGCGTGTTTCTCGGGGTGTGTGTGTGAGTCTGTGGCAGTAAGTTACTAGGGGTGTGTGTGTGTGCTTCTGGGAGTGTGTTCCTAGGGGTGTGTGTGTGTGTTTCTGGGTGTGTGATTCTTGGAGTGTGTATGTGTGTGTGTGTGAGTTTCTGGGAGTGTGTTTCTAGGGGTGTGTGTGTGTGTTTCTGGGAGTGTGTTTTTAGGGGTCCGTGTGTGTGTTTCGCTGTGTGTGTTTCTAGGGGTGTGTGTGTGTGTTTCTGGGAGAGTGTTTCTAGGGGAGTGTGTGTGTGTTTCTGGGAGTGTGTTTCTAGGGTTTGTGTGTGTGTTTCTTGGAGTGTGTTTCTCAGGCTGTGTGTGTGTGTTTCTGGGAGTGTTTTTCTACGGGTGTGTGTGCGTTTCTGGGAGTGTGTTTCTAGGGCTGTGGGTGTCTGTTTCTGGGAGTGTATTTCTTGGCATGTGTGCGTGTGTTTCTGGGAGAGTGTTTCCAAGGGTGTGTGCATGTGTCTCTGGGTGGGTGTTCCTAGGGGTTTGTGTGTGTTTCTGGGAGTGTGTTTCTAGGAGTGAGTGTGCGTGTGTGTGTCTGTTTCTGGGAGTCTGTTTATAGGCGTGTTTGTATGTGTTTCAGGGAATGTGTTTCTAGTGGTGTGTGTGTGTTTTGCTGGGAAATTGTGTGTTTTTCTGGGAGTATGTTTCTAGGGATGTGTGTGTGTGTTTCTGGCAGTGTGTTTCCAGGGGTGTGTATGTTTCTGGGTGTGTGATTCTAGGAGTGAGTGTGTTTCTGAGAGTGTGTTTTTAGGGGCGTGTGTGTGTGTTTCTGGGAGGGTGTTTCTAGGGTTGTGTGTGTGTGTTTCTGGGAGTGCGTTTCTAAGGGTGTGTGTGTGTGTTTCTGGGAGAGTGTTTCTAGGGGTGTGTGAGTGTTTTTCTGGTATGTGTGTTTATGGGGTGTGTGCGTGTTTGTGTGTTACGGAGTGTGTTTCTAGGGGGGTGTGTACATTTTTCTGGGAGTGTGTTTCAGGGGCTGTGTGTGTGTGTTTCTGGCAGTGTGTTTCTAAGGGTGTGTGTGTGTGTTTCTGGGAGTGGGTTTCCAGGGGGGTGTGTGTGTTTCTGGGAGTGTGTTTCTAGGGGTGTGTGTGTGTGTTTCTGGGAGTGGGTTTCTTGGGCTGTGTGTGTGTGTTTCTGGGAATGTTTATCGAGGGATATACGTGTTTCTTTCTGGGAGTGTGTTTCTAGGGGTGTGTGTGTGTTTCTGGGAGTGTGTTTCTCGAGGTGTGTTTTTGTGTTTTGGGGAGTGTCTTTCTAGAGGGGTGTGTGTGTGTTTCCGGGAGTGTGTGAAACGCACATGCACACACACTCCCAGCAACACACACATGCATACCCCCAGCAACACACCCACACACACACACACACACCCAGCAACACACCCACACACAGAAACACACACACACACCCAGAAACAGTACATCAAAGATTCATGTAGTAATGCATTTTGCGACACTTCCGAATTTCTTTTCTTGATTTAAAAGTAGTCTCTATAAACATAGCAATGTGTGCACCCCATACATAACACACACATACAAACACAAACGCACCCTTGCATAGACACGCACCTATGCAAAGAAACACACACAGAAATACGCACACACACACCCTGCAACGCACGCAGCCAGAAACGCATGCACCCAGAAATGCACGCACCCAGAAACACACATAATAACACATAGGCGTGCACCCAGAAAAACTCATATAACCACACACACGTGCACGTAGAAACACACATATAAGCAAACAGGCACGCACCCAGGAACACACTTATAAATAAACACATGTGCATCCAGAAACACACATATAAACACACACATGTGCACCCAAACATAACATACACATGTGCGGTCGTGTTTCTGGGTGGGTGTTTTTTTGGGTGGGCGTGTTTCTCGGGGTGTGTGTGTGAGTCTGTGGCAGTAAGTTTCTAGGGGTGTGTGTGTGTGTTTGTGTGTTTCTGGGAGTGTGGTTCTTGGGAGGGGTGTGTGTTACTGGGAGTGTGTTTCTAGGGATGTGTGTGTGTGTGTTTCGGTGATTTTGTTTCTAGGGGTGTGTGTGTCTGTCTCTTGGAGTGTGTTTCTACGGGAGTGTGTGTGTGTTTCTGGGAGTGTTTTTCTATGGTTTGTGTGTGTGTGTGTTTCTGGGAGTGTGTTTCTAGGGCGGTGTGTGAGTGTTTCTGGGAGTGTGTTTCTAGGAGTGTGAGTGTCTGTTTCTGGGAGTGTATTTCTTGGGGTGTGTGCATGTGTTTCTGGGAGAGTGTTTCAACCGTTGTGTGTGTCTCTCTCTTGCTTTGTGTTTCTGGAGTGTGTGTGTGTGCGTTTCTGGGTGTGTATTTCTAGGTGTGTGGGTGTTTCTGGGAGTGTGGTTCAAGAGTGTGCGTGTGTGTTTGTTTCTGGGAGAGTGTTTCTAGGCATGTGTGTATGTGTTTTGTTCAATGTGTTTCTAGGGGTGTGTGTCTGTTTTTCTGGGAGTGTGTTTCTAGGGGTGTGTGTGTGTGTGTGTTTCGGGGAGTGTGTTTCTAGGGGTGCGTGTGTGTGTCTCTTGGAGTGTGTTTCAAGGGGAGTGTGAGTCTGTTTCTGGGAGTGTGTTTCTAGGGTTTGTGTGTGTGTGTTTCTGGGAGTGTGTTTCTAGGGCTGTCTGTGTGTTTCTGGGAGTGTTTTTCTAGGGGTCTGTGTGTGTTTCTGGGAGTGTGTTTCTAGGGGTGTGTGTGTGTGCGTTTCTGGGTGTGTGTTTCTAGGTGTGTGTGTGTGTTTCTGGGAGTGTGTTTGAAGAGTGTGTGTGTGCGTGTGTGTGTGTTTCTGGGAGAGTGTTTCTAGGCGTGTGTGTATGTGTTTCGTTGAATGTGTTTCTAGGGGTGTATGAGTGTTTTTCTGGGAGTGTGTTTCTAGGGGAGTTTGTGTGTTTTTCTGCGAGTGTGTTTCTAGGGATGCATGTGTGTATTGCTGGGAGTCTGTTTCAAGGAGTGTGCGTGTGTGTTTCTGGGAGTGTGTTTCTTGGGGTGTGTGTGTTTCTGGGAGTGTGTTTTTAGGGGCGTGTGTGTGTGTGTTCTTGGCAGGGTGTTTCTAGGGGTGTGTGTTTGTTTCTGGGAGTGTTTTTCTAGGGGAGTGTGTGTGTGTAAGTGTGTGTGTGTGTCTGTGAGTGTGTTTCTAGGGTGGTTTGTGTGTTTCTGGGAGTGTGTTTCTAGGGGTGTGTGTGTGTTTTTAGGAGAGTGTTTCTAGGGTGTATGTGTGTGTTTCTGGGAATGTGTTTCTAGGGGTGAGTGTGTGTGTTTCTGGGAGTGTGTTTCTCGGGGTGTTTGTGTGTGTTTCCGGGAGTCTGTTTTCAGGGGCGTGTGTGTGTGTTTCTGGGAGGGAGTTTCTAGGGTTGTATGTGCGTTTCTGGGACTGTGTTTCTAAAGGAGTGTGTGTGTGTGTGTGTTTCTGGGTGTGTGTATCAAGGGGTGTGTGTGTGTTTCTGGAAGTGTGCTTCTAGGGGAGTGTGTGTGTTTCTGGGAGTGTGTTTCTAGGGGGGTGTGTATGTGTTTCTGGGAGTGTGTTTCTAGGGGTGAGTGTGTGTGTTTCTGGGAGTGAGTTTCTCGGGGTGTTTGTGTGTGTTTCTGGGAGTCTGTTTTCAGGGGTGTGTGTGTGTGTTTCTGGGAGGGTGTTTCTAGGGTTGTATGTGCGTTTCTGGGACTGTGTTTCTAAGGGTGTGTGTGTGTGTCTGTTTCTGAGTGTGTGTATCTAGGGGTGTGTGTGTGTGTTTCTGGAAGTGTGCTTCTAGGGGAGTGTGTGTGTTTCTGGGAGTGTGTTTCTAGGGGGGTGTACGTTTGTTTCTGGGAGTGTGTTTCTATGGGTGCGTGTGTGTTTCTGGTAGTGTGTTTCTCGAGGTGTGTTTTCGTGTTTTGGGGAGTGTGTTTCAAGAGGGGTGTGTGTGTGTTTCCGGGAATGTGTGAAATGCACATGCACACACACCCCCAGCAACACACGCACGCACACCCCCAGCAACACACGCACATACACACACACACACACACACCCAGCAACACACCCACACACAGAAACACACAGAAACACACACACACCCAGAAACAGTACATCAAAGATTAAATGTAGTAATGCATTTTGCGACACTTCCGAATTTCTTTTCTTGATTTAAAAGTAGTCTCTATAAACATAGCAATGTGTGCGCCCCATACATAACACACACATACAAACACAAAAGCACCCTTGCATAGACACGCACCTATGCAAAGAAACACACACAGAGATACGCACGCACACACCCAGCAACGCACGCAGCCAGAAACGCATGCACCCAGAAATGCATGCACCCAGAAACACACATAATAACACACAGGCATGCACCCAGAAAAACACATATAAGCACACACACGTGCAACCAGAAACCCATATATAAGCACACAGGCACACACCCAGAAACACACTTATAAACAAACACATGTGCATCCAGAAACACACATATATAAACACACACATGTGCACCTAAACATAACACACACATGTGCGGTCGTGTTTCTGGGTGGGCGTTTATTTGGGAGGGCGTGTTTCTCGGGGTGTATGTGTGAGTTTGTGGCAGTGTGTTTCTAGGGGTGTGTGTGTGTGTTTCTGGGAGGGTTTTTCTAGGGGTGTGTGTGTGTTTCTGGGAGTGTCTTTCTAGGAGACTGTGTGTGTGTGTGTGTCAACGCACGCAGCCAGAAACACATGCACCCAGAAATGCAGGCACCCAGAAACACACATATAAACACACAGGCGTGCACCCAGGAAAACACATATAAACACACACGTGCACCCAGAAACACACATATAAGCACACAGGCACGCACCCAGAAACACACTTATAAACAAACACGTGCATCCAGAAACACACATATAAACACACACATGTGCACCCAAACATAACACACACGTTCACGGGTGTGTTTCCAGGTGGGCGTGTTTCTGGGTGGGTGTGTTTCCGGGTGGACGTGTTTCTCGGGGTGTGTGTGTTTTTCTGGGAGTGTGTTTCTAGGGATGTGTGCGTGTGTTTCTGGCAGTGCGTTTCTAGGGGTGTGTGTATGTTTCTGGGTGTGTGTTTCTAGGGCTGAGTGTGTTTCTGGGAGTGTTGTTCTAGGGGAGTGTGTGTGTGTGTGTTTGTGTGTTTCTGGGAGTGTGTTTCTTGGGAGGGGTGTGTGTTACTGGGAGTGTGTTTCTAGGGGTGTGTGTGTGTTTCTGGGAGTGTGTTTCTAGGGGTGAGTGTATGTGTTTCTGGGAGTGTGTGTGTTTCTCGGGGTGTGTGTGTCTGTTTCTGGGACTGGGTTTTAAGGGGCCTTTGTGTGTGTTTCTGGAAGGGTGTTTCTAGGGTTCTGTGTGTGTGTTTCTGGGAGTGTGTTTCTAAGGGTGTGTGTGTGTTTCTGGGAGAGTGTTTCTAGGGGTGTGTGTTTTTTTCTGGTATGTGTGTTTATGGGGTGTGTGTGTGTGTTACGGAGTGTGTTTCTAGGGGTGTGTGTGCATTTTTTGGGAGTGTGTTTCAGGGGCTGTGTGTGTGTCTTTCTGGCAGTGTGTTTCTAAGGGTGTGTGTGTGTTTCTGGGAGTGTGTTTCTAGGGGGGTGTGTGTGTGTTTCTGGGAGTGGATTTCTTGGGCTGTGTGTGTGTGTTTCTGGGAATGTTTATCGAGGGATATACGTGTTTGTTTCTGGGAGTGTGTTTCTAGGGGTGTGTGTGTGTTTCTGGGAGTGTGTTTCTCGAGGTGTGTTTTTGTGTTTTGGGGAGTGTGTTTCTAGAGGGGTGTGTGTGTGTTTCCGGGAGTGTGTGAAATGCACATGCACACACACACCCAGCAACACACGCACGCACACCCCCAGGAACACACACACACACACACACACACACACACACACACCCAGCAACACACCCACACACAGAAACACACACACACACCCAGAAACAGTACATCAAAGATTGATGTAGTAATGCATTTTGCGACACTTCCGAATTTCTTTTCTTGATTTAAAAGTAGTCTCTATAAACATAGCAATGTGTGCACCCCATACATAACACACACATACAAACACAAACACACCCTTGCATAGACACGCACCTATGCAAAGAAACACACACAGAAATACGCACGCACACACCCAGCAACGCACGCAGCCAGAAACGCATGCACCCAGAAATGCACGCACCCAGAAACACACATAATAACACACAGGCGTGCACCCAGAAAAACACATTTAAACACACACACGTGCTCCCAGAAACACACATATAAGCATACAGGCACGCCCCCAGAAGCGCACTTATAAACAAACACATCTGCATCCAGAAACACACATATAAACACACACCTGTGCACCCAAACATAACACACACATGTGCGGTCGTGTTTCTGGGTGGGCGTTTTTTTGGGTGGGCGTGTTTCTCGGGGTGTGTGTGTGAGTCTGTGGCAGTACGTTTCTAGGGGTGTGTGTGTGTGTTTCTGGGAGTGTGTTCCTAGGGGTGTGTGTGTGTGTTTCTGGGTGTGTGATTCTTGGAGTGTGTATGTGTGTGTGTGTGAGTTTCTGGGAGTGTGTTTCTAGGGGTGTGTGTGTGTGTTTCTGGGAGTGTGTTTTTAGGGGTCCGTGTGTGTGTTTCGCTGTGTGTGTTTCTAGGGGTGTGTGTGTGTGTTTCTGGGAGAGTGTTTCTAGGGGAGTGTGTGTGTGTTTCTGGGAGTGTGTTTCTAGGGTTTGTGTGTGTGTTTCTTGGAGTGTGTTTCTCAGGCTGTGTGTGTGTGTTTCTGGGAGTGTTTTTCTACGGGTGTGTGTGCGTTTCTGGGAGTGTGTTTCTAGGGCTGTGGGTGTCTGTTTCTGGGAGTGTATTTCTTGGCATGTGTGCGTGTGTTTCTGGGAGAGTGTTTCCAAGGGTGTGTGCATGTGTCTCTGGGTGGGTGTTCCTAGGGGTTTGTGTGTGTTTCTGGGAGTGTGTTTCTAGGAGTGAGTGTGCGTGTGTGTGTCTGTTTCTGGGAGTCTGTTTATAGGCGTGTTTGTATGTGTTTCAGTGAATGTGTTTCTAGTGGTGTGTGAGTGTTTTGCTGGGAAATTGTGTGTTTTTCTGGGAGTATGTTTCTAGGGATGTGTGTGTGTGTTTCTGGCAGTGTGTTTCCAGGGGTGTGTATGTTTCTGGGTGTGTGATTCTAGGGGTGAGTGTGTTTCTGAGAGTGTGTTTTTAGGGGCGTGTGTGTGTGTTTCTGGGAGGGTGTTTCTAGGGTTGTGTGTGTGTGTTTCTGGGAGTGTGTTTCTAAGGGTGTGTGTGTGTGTTTCTGGGAGAGTGTTTCTAGGGGTGTGTGAGTGTTTTTCTGGTATGTGTGTTTATGGGGTGTGTGCGTGTTTGTGTGTTACGGAGTGTGTTTCTAGGGGGGTGTGTACATTTTTCTGGGAGTGTGTTTCAGGGGCTGTGTGTGTGTGTTTCTGGCAGTGTGTTTCTAAGGGTGTGTGTGTGTGTTTCTGGGAGTGGGTTTCCAGGGGGGTGTGTGTGTTTCTGGGAGTGTGTTTCTAGGGGTGTGTGTGTGTGTTTCTGGGAGTGGGTTTCTTGGGCTGTGTGTGTGTGTTTCTGGGAATGTTTATCGAGGGATATACGTGTTTGTTTCTGGGAGTGTGTTTCTAGGGGTGTGTGTGTGTTTCTGGGAGTGTGTTTCTCGAGGTGTGTTTTTGTGTTTTGGGGAGTGTGTTTCTAGAGGGGTGTGTGTGTGTTTCCGGGAGTGTGTGAAATGCACATGCACACACACCCCCAGCAACACACACATGCATACCCCCAGCAACACACCCACACACACACACACACACCCAGCAACACACCCACACACAGAAACACACACACACACCCAGAAACAGTACATCAAAGATTCATGTAGTAATGCATTTTGCGACACTTCCGAATTTCTTTTCTTGATTTAAAAGTAGTCTCTATAAACATAGCAATGTGTGCACCCCATACATAACACACACATACAAACACAAACGCACCCTTGCATAGACACGCACCTATGCAAAGAAACACACACAGAAATACGCACACACACACCCTGCAACGCACACAGCCAGAAACGCATGCACCCAGAAATGCACGCAACCAGAAACACACATAATAACACATAGGCGTGCACCCAGAAAAACACATATAACCACACACACGTGCACGTAGAAACACACATATAAGCAAACAGGCACGCACCCAGGAACACACTTATAAATAAACACATGTGCATCCAGAAAAACACATATAAACACACACATGTGCACCCAAACATAACATACACATGTGCGGTCGTGTTTCTGGGTGGGTGTTTTTTTAGGTGGGCGTGTTTCTCGGGGTGTGTGTGTGAGTCTGTGGCAGTAAGTTTCTAGGGGTGTGTGTGTGTGTGTTTGTGTGTTTCTGGGAGTGTGGTTCTTGGGAGGGGTGTGTGTTACTGGGAGTGTGTTTCTAGGGATGTGTGTGTGTGTGTTTCGGTGATTTTGTTTCTAGGGGTGTGTGTGTCTGTCTCTTGGAGTGTGTTTCTACGGGAGTGTGTGTGTGTTTCTGGGAGTGTTTTTCTATGGTTTGTGTGTGTGTGTGTTTCTGGGAGTGTGTTTCTAGGGCGGTGTGTGAGTGTTTCTGGGAGTGTGTTTCTAGGAGTGTGAGTGTCTGTTTCTGGGAGTGTATTTCTTGGGGTGTGTGCATGTGTTTCTGGGAGAGTGTTTCTACCGTTGTGTGTGTCTCTCTCTTGCTTTGTGTTTCTGGGGTGTGTGTGTGTGCGTTTCTGGGTGTGTATTTCTAGGTGTGTGGGTGTTTCTGGGAGTGTGGTTCAAGAGTGTGCGTGTGTGTTTGTTTCTGGGAGAGTGTTTCTAGGCATGTGTGTATGTGTTTTGTTCAATGTGTTTCTAGGGGTGTGTGTCTGTTTTACTGGGAGTGTGTTTCTAGGGGTGTGTGTGTGTGTGTGTTTCGGGGAGTGTGTTTCTAGGGGTGCGTGTGTGTGTCTCTTGGAGTGTGTTTCAAGGGGAGTGTGAGTCTGTTTCTGGGAGTGTGTTTCTAGGGTTTGTGTGTGTGTGTTTCTGGGAGTGTGTTTCTAGGCCTGTCTGTGTGTTTCTGGGAGTGTTTTTCTAGGGGTCTGTGTGTGTTTCTGGGAGTGTGTTTCTAGAGGTGTGTGTGTGTGTGCGTTTCTGGGTGTGTGTTTCTAGGTGTGTGTGTGTGTTTCTGGGAGTGTGTTTGAAGAGTGTGTGTGTGCGTGTGTGTGTGTTTCTGGGAGAGTGTTTCTAGGCGTGTGTGTATGTGTTTCGTTGAATGTGTTTCTAGGGGTGTATGAGTGTTTTTCTGGGAGTGTGTTTCTAGGGGAGTTTGTGTGTTTTTCTGCGAGTGTGTTTCTAGGGATGCATGTGTGTATTGCTGGGAGTCTGTTTCAAGGAGTGTGCGTGTGTGTTTCTGGGAGTGTGTTTCTTGGGGTGTGTGTGTTTCTGGGAGTGTGTTTTTAGGGGCGTGTGTGTGTGTGTTCTTGGCAGGGTGTTTCTAGGGGTGTGTGTGTGTTTCTGGGAGTGTTTTTCTAGGGGAGTGTGTGTGTGTAAGTGTGTGTGTGTGTCTGTGAGTATGTTTCTAGGGTGGTGTGTGTGTTTCTGGGAGTGTGTTTCTAGGGGTGTGTGTGTGTTTTTAGGAGAGTGTTTCTAGGGTGTATGTGTGTGTTTCTGGGAATGTGTTTCTAGGGGTGAGTGTGTGTGTTTCTGGGAGTGTGTTTCTCGGGGTGTTTGTGTGTGTTTCCGGGAGTCTGTTTTCAGGGGCGTGTGTGTGTGTTTCTGGGAGGGAGTTTCTAGGGTTGTATGTGCGTTTCTGGGACTGTGTTTCTAAAGGAGTGTGTGTGTGTGTGTTTCTGGGTGTGTGTATCAAGGGGTGTGTGTGTGTTTCTGGAAGTGTGCTTCTAGGGGAGTGTGTGTGTTTCTGGGAGTGTGTTTCTAGGGGGGTGTGTGTGTGTTTCTGGGAGTGTGTTTCTAGGGGTGAGTGTGTGTGTTTCTGGGAGTGTGTTTCTCGGGGTGTTTGTGTGTGTTTCTGGGAGTCTGTTTTCAGGGGTGTGTGTGTGTGTTTCTGGGAGGGTGTTTCTAGGGTTGTATGTGCGTTTCTGGGACTGTGTTTCTAAGGGTGTGTGTGTGTGTCTGTTTCTGAGTGTGTGTATCTAGGGGTGTGTGTGTGTGTTTCTGGAAGTGTGCTTCTAGGGGAGTGTGTGTGTTTCTGGGAGTGTGTTTCTAGGGGGGTGTACGTTTGTTTCTGGGAGTGTGTTTCTATGGGTGCGTGTGTGTTTCTGGTAGTGTGTTTCTCGAGGTGTGTTTTCGTGTTTTGGGGAGTGTGTTTCAAGAGGGGTGTGTGTGTGTTTCCGGGAATGTGTGAAATGCACATGCACACACACCCCCAGCAACACACGCACGCACACCCCCAGCAACACACGCACATACACACACACACACACACACACACACACCCAGCAACACACCCACACACAGAAACACACAGAAACACACACACACCCAGAAACAGTACATCAAAGATTAAATGTAGTAATGCATTTTGCGACACTTCCGAATTTCTTTTCTTGATTTAAAAGTAGTCTCTATAAACATAGCAATGTGTGCGCCCCATACATAACATACACATACAAACACAAAAGCACCCTTGCATAGACACGCACCTATGCAAAGAAACACACACAGAGATACGCACGCACACACCCAGCAACGCACGCAGCCAGAAACGCATGCACCCAGAAATGCACGCACCCAGAAACACACATAATAACACACAGGCATGCACCCAGAAAAACACATATAAGCACACACACGTGCACCCAGAAACACACATATAAGCATAAAGACATGCACCCAGAAACACACTTATAAACAAACACATGTGCATCCAGAAACACACATATAAACACACACCTGTACACACAAACATAACACACACATGTGCGGTCATGTTTCTGGGTGGGCGTTTTTTTCGGTGGGCGTGTTTCTCGGGGTGTGTGTGTGAGTCTGTGGCAGTAAGTTTATAGGGGTGTGTGTGTGTGTTTCGGTGAGTGTGTTTCTACAGGTGTGTGTGTGTGTTTCTGGGAGTGTGTTCCTAGGGGTGTGTGTGTGTGTTTCTGGGGGTGTGTTTCTAGGAGTGTGTATGTGTGTGTGTGTGAGTTTCTGCGAGTGTGTTTCTAGGAGTATGTGTGTGTGTTTCTGGGAGTGTGTTTTTAGGGGTGCGTGTGTGTGTTTCGCTGTGTGTGTTTCTAGGGGTGTGTGTGTGTGTTTCTGGGAGTGTGTTTCTAGGGGAGTGTGTGTGTGTTTCTGGGAGTGTGTTTCTAGGGTTTGTGTGTGTGTTTCTTGGAGTGTGTTTCTCAGGCTGTGTGTGTGTGTTTCTGGGAGTGTTTTTCTACGGGTGTGTGTGCGTTTCTGGGAGTGTGTTTCTAGGGCTGTGGGTGTCTGTTTCTGGGAGTGTATTTCTTGGCATGTGTGCGTGTGTTTTTGGGAGAGTGTTTCCAAGGGTGTGTGCGTGTGTCTCTGGGTGGGTGTTTCTAGGGGTTTGTGTGTGTTTCTGGGAGTGTGTTTCTAGGAGTGAGTGTGCGTGTGTGTGTCTGTTTCTGGGAGTCTGTTTATAGGCGTGTTTGTATGTGTTTCAGGGAATGTGTTTCTAGTGGTGTGTGTGTGTTTTGCTGGGAAATTGTGTGTTTTTCTGGGAGTGCGTTTCTAGGGATGTGTGTGTGTGTTTCTGGCAGTGTGTTTCCAGGGGTGTGTATGTTTCTGGGTGTGTGATTCTAGGCGTGAGTGTGTTTCTGAGAGTGTGTTTTTAGGGGCGTCTGTGTGTGTATCTGGGAGGGTGTTTCCAGGGGTGTGCGTGTGTGTTCCTGGGAGTGTGTTTCTAGGGGTGAGTGTGTGTCTTTCTGGGAGTGTGTGTTTTCCTCGGGGTGTGTGTGTCTGTTTCTGGGACTGTATTTTAAGGGGCCTTTGTGTGTTTTTCTGGGAGGGTGTTTCTAGGGCGTGTGTGTGTGTTTCTGGGAGTGTGTTTCTAAGGGTGTGTGCGTGTGTTTCTGGGAGAGTGTTTCTAGGGGTGTGTGAGTGTTTTTCTGGTATGTGTGTTTATGGGGTGTGTGTGTGTTTGTGTGTTACGGAGTGTGTTTCTAGGGGTGTGTGTGCATGTTTCTGGGAGTGTGTTTCAGGGGCTGTGTGTGTGTGTTTCTGGCATTGTGTTTCTAAGGGTGTGTGTGTGTGTTTCTGGGAGTGGGTTTCCAGGGGTGTGTGTGTGTTTCTGGGAGTGTGTTTCTAGGGGCGTGTGTGTGTGTTTCTGGGAGTGGGTTTCTTGGGTTGTGTGTGTGTGTTTCTGGGAATGTTTATCGAGGGATATACGTGTTTCTTTCTGGGAGTGTGTTTCTAGGGGTGTGTGTGTGTTTCTGGGAGTGTGTTCCTCGAGGTGTGTTTTTGTGGTTTGGGGAGTGTGTTTCTAGAGGGGTGTCTGTGTGTTTCCGGGAGTGTGTGAAATGCACATGCACACACACCCCCAGCAACACACACACGCACACCCCCGGCAACACACCCACACACACACACACACACCCAGCAACTCACCCACACACAGAAACACACAGAAACACACACACACACCCAGAAACAGTACATCAAAGATTCATGTAGTAATGCATTTTGCGACACTTCCGAATTTCTTTTCTTGATTTAAAAGTAGTCTCTATAAACATAGCAATGTGTGCGCCCCATACATAACACACACATACAAACACAAATGCACCCTTGCATAGACACGCACCTATGAAAAGAAGCACACACAGAAATATGCACGCACATACCCAGCAACGCACGCAGCCAGAAACGCATGCACCCAGAAATGCACGCACCCAGAAACACACATAATAACACACAGGCGTGCACCCAGAAAAACACATATAAACACACACACGTGCACGCAGAAACACACATATAAGCACACAGTCACGCACCCAGGAACACACTTATAAACAAACACATGTGCATCCAGAAACACACATATAAACACACACATGTGCCCCCAAACATAACACACACATGTGCGGTCGTGTTTCTGGGTGGGTGTTTTTTTGGGTGGGAGTGTTTCTCGGGGTGTGTGTGTGAGTCTGTGGCAGTAAGTTTCTAGGGGTGTGTGTGTGTGTTTGTGTGTTTCTGGGAGTGTGTTTCTTGGGAGGGGTGTGTGTTACTGGGAGTATGTTTCTAGGGCGGTGTGTGAGTGTTTCTGGGATTGTGTTTCTAGGAGTGTGAGTGTCTGTTTCTGGGAGTGTATTTCTTGGGGTGTGTGCATGTGTTTCTGGGAGTGTGTTTCTACCGTTGTGTGTGTGTCTCTCTTGCTTTGTGTTTCTGGGGTTTGTGTGTGTGCGTTTCTGGGTGTGTGTTTCTAGGTGTGTGGGTGTTTCTGGGAGTGTGTTTCAAGAGTGTGCGTGTGTGTTTGTTTCTGGGAGAGTGTTTCTAGGCATGTGTGTATTTGTTTTGTTCAATGTGTTTCTAGGGGTGTGTGTCTGTTTTTCTGGGAGTGTGTTTCTAGGGATGTGTGTGTGTGTGTTTCGGGGAGTGTGTTTCTAGGGGTGCGTGTGTGTGTCTCTTGGAGTGTGTTTCAAGGGGAGTGTGAGTCTATTTCTGGGAGTGTGTTTCTAGGGTTTGTGTATGTGTGTTTCTGGGAGTGTGTTTCTAGGGCTGTCTGTGTGTTTCTGGGAGTGTTTTTCTAGGGGTCTGTGTGTGTTTCTGGGAGTGTGTTTCTAGAGGTCTGTGTGTGTGCGTTTCTGGGTGTGTGTTTCTAGGTGTGTGTGTGTGTTTCTGGGAGTGTGTTTGAAGAGTGTGTGTGTGCGTGTGTGTGTGTTTCTGGGAGAGTGTTTCTAGGCGTGTGTGTATGTGTTTCGTTGAATGTGTTTCTAGGGGTGTATGAGTGTTTTTCTGGGAGTGTGTTTCTAGGGGAGTTTGTGTGTTTTTCTGCCAGTGTGTTTCTAGGGATGCGTGTGTGTATTGCTGGGAGTCTGTTTCAAGGAGTGTGCGTGTGTGTTTCTGGGAGTGTGTTTCTTGGGGTGTGTGTGTTTCTGGGAGTGTGTTTTTAGGGGTGTGTGTGTGTGTGTTCTTGGCAGGGTGTTTCTAGGTGTGTGTGTGTGTTTCTGGGAGTGTTTTTCTAGGGGAGTGTGTGTGTGTAAGTGTGTGTGTGTGTCTGTGAGTGTGTTTCTAGGGTCGTGTGTGTGTTTCTGGGAGTGTGTTTCTAGGGGTGTGTGTGTGCGTTTTTACGAGAGTGTTTCTAGGGGTGAGTGTGTGTGTTTCTAGGAGTGTGTTTCTCGGGGTGTTTGTGTGTGTTTCCGGGAGTCTGTTTTCAGGGGCGTGTGTGTGTGTTTCTGGGAGGGAGTTTTTAGGGTTGTATGTGCGTTTCTGGGACTGTGTTTCTAAGGGAGTGTGTGTGTGTGTGTTTCTGAGTGTGTGTATCTAGGGGTGTGTGTGTGTGTGTTTCTGGAAGTGTGCTTCTAGGGGAGTGTGTGTGTGTTTCTGGGAGTGTGTTTCTAGGGGGGTGTACGTTTTTTTCTGGGAGTGTGTTTCTATGGGTGCGTGTGTGTTTCTGATAGTGTGTTTCTTGAGGTGTGTTTTCGTGTTTTGGGGAGTGTGTTTCAAGAGGGGTGTGTGTGTGTTTCCGGGAATGTGTGAAATGCACATGCACACACACCCCCAGCAACACACGCACGCACACCCCCAGCAACACACCCACACACACACACACACACACACACACCCAGCAACACACCCACACACAGAAACACACAGAAACACACACACACCCAGAAACAGTACATCAAAGATTAAATGTAGTAATGCATTTTGCGACACTTCCGAATTTCTTTTCTTGATTTAAAAGTAGTCTCTATAAACATAGCAATGTGTGCGCCCCATACATAACACACACATACAAACACAAAAGCACCCTTCCATAGACTCGCACCTATGCAAAGAAACACACACAGAAATACGCACGCACACACCCAGCAACGCACGCAGGCAGAAACGCATGCACCCAGAAATGCATGCACCCAGAAACACACATAATAACACACAGGCGTGCACCCAGAAAAACATATAAGCACACACACGTGCACCCAGAAACCCATATATAAGCACACAGGCATGCACCCAGAAACACACTTATAAACAAACACATGTGCATCCAGAAACACACATATATAAACACACACATGTGCACCTAAACATAACACACACATGTGCGGTCGTGTTTCAGGGTCGGCGTTTTTTTGGGAGGGCGTGTTTCTCGGGGTGTGTGTGCGAGTTTGTGGCAGTGTGTTTCTAGGGGTGTGTGTGTGTGTTTCTGGGAGTGTGTTCCTAGGGGGTGTGTGTGTGTTTCTGGGGGTGTGTTTCTAGGAGTGTGTGTGTGTGTGTGTGTGTGTGTGTGTGTGTCAGTTTCTGGGAGTGTGTTTCTAGGGGTCTGTGTGTGTGTTTCTGGGAGTGGGTTTTTAGGGGTGTGTGTGTGTGTTTCGGTGAGTGTGTTTCTACGGGTTTGTGTGTGTGTTTCTGGGAGTGTGTTTCTAGGGGAGTGTGTGTGTGTTTCTGGGGGTGTGTTTCTAGGAGTGTGTGTGTGTGTGTGTGAGAGTTTCTGGGAGTGTGTTTCTAGGGGTGTGTGTGTGTGTTCCTGGGAGTGTGTTTTTAGGGGTGTGTGTGTGTGTTTCGGTGAGTGGGTTTCTAGGGGAGTGTCTGTGTGTTTCTGGGAGTGTGTTTCTAGGGGGGTGTCCGTGTGTTTCTGGGAGTGTGTTTCTAGGGTTTGTGTGTGTGTGTTTCTGGGAGTGTGTTTCTCGGGCTCTGTGTGTGTGTTCCTGGGAGTGTTTTCCTACGGGTGTGTGTGCGTTTCTGGGAGTGTGTTTCTAGGGCTGTGGGTGTCTGCTTTTGGGAATGTACTTCTTGGGGTGTGTGCGTGTGTTTCTGGGAGAGTGTTTCCAAGGGTGTGTGCGTGTGTCTCTGGGTGGGTGTTTCTAGGGGTTTGTGTGTGTTTCTGGGAGCGTGTTTCTAGGAGTGAGCGTGTGTGAGTGTCTCTGTTTCTGGAAGTGTGTTTATAGGCGTGTGTGTATGTGTTTCAGGGAATGTGTTTCTAGTGGTGTGTGTGTGTTTTGCAGGGAGTTTGTGTGTTTTTCTGGGAGTGTGTTTCTACGGATGTGTGTGTGTGTTTCTGGCAGTGCGTTTCTAGGGGTGTGTGTATGTTTCTGGGTGTGTGTTTCTAGGGCTGAGTGTGTTTCTGGGAGTGTTCTTCTAGGGGCGTGTGTGTGTGTGTGTTTGTGTGTTTCTGGGAGTGTATTTCTTGGGAGGGGTGTATGTTACTGGGAGTGTGTTTCTAGGGGTGTGTGTGTGTTTCTGGGAGTGTGTTTCTAGGGGTGTGTGTATGTGTGTTTCTGGGAGTGTGTTTCTAGGGGTGAGTGTATGTGTTTCTGGGAGTGTGTGTGTTTCTCGGGGTGTGTGTGTCTGTTTCTGGGACTGGGTTTTAAGGGGCCTTTGTGTGTGTTTCTGGAAGGGTGTTTCTAGGGTTCTGTGTGCGTGTTTTTGGGAGTGTGTTTCTAAGGGTGTGTGTGTGTTTCTGGGAGAGTGTTTCTAGGGCTGTGTGTGTGTTTTTCTGGTATGTGTGTTTATGGGGTGTGTGTGTGTTATGGAGTGTGTTTCTAGGGGTGTGTGTGCATTTTTCTGGGAGTGTGTTTCAGGGGCTGTGTGTGTGTGTTTCTGGCAGTGTGTTTCTAAGCGTGTGTGTGTGTTTCTGGGAGTGTGTTTCTAGGGGGGTGTGTGTGTGTTTCTGGGAGTGGATTTCTTGGGCTGTGTGTGTGTGTTTCTGGGAATGTTTATCGAGGGATATACGTGTTTGTTTCTGGGAGTGTGTTTCTAGGGGTGTGTGTGTGTTTCTGGGAGTGTGTTTCTCGAGGTGTGTTTTTGTGTTTTGGGGAGTGTGTTTCTAGAGGGGTGTGTGTGTGTTTCCGGGAGTGCGTGAAATGCACACGCATGCACACCCCCAGCAACACACACACACACACACACACCCAGCAACACACCCACACACAGAAACACACACACACACCCAGAAACAGTACATCAAAGATTGATGTAGTAATGCATTTTGCAACACTTCTGAATTTCTTTTCTTGATTTAAAAGTAGTCTCTATAAACATAGCAATGTGTGCACCCCATACATAACACACACATACAAACACAAACGCACCCTTGCATAGACACGCACCTATGCAAAGAAACACACACAGAAATACGCACGCACACACCCAGCAACGCACGCAGCCAGAAACGCATGCACCCAGAAATGCACGCACCCAGAAACACACATAATAACACACAGGCGTGCACCCGGAAAAACACATTTAAACACACACACGTGCTCCCAGAAACACACATATAAGCATACAGGCACGCACCCAGAAACACACTTATAAACAAACACATGTGCATCCAGAAACACACATATAAACACACACCTGTGCACCCAAACATAACACACACATGTGCGGTCGTTTTTCTGGGTGGGCGTTTTTTTGGGTGGGCGTGTTTCTCGGGGTGTGTCTGTGAGTCTGCGGCAGTAAGTTTCTAGGGGTGTGTGTGTGTGTTTCTGGGAGTGTGTTCCTAGGGGTGTGTGTGTGTGTTTCTGGGGGTGTGTTTCTATGAGTGTGTATGTGTGTGTGTGTGAGTTTCTGGGAGTGTGTTTCTAGGGGTGTGTGTGTGTGTTTCTGGGAGTGTGTTTTTATGGGTGTGTGTGTGTGTGTTTCGCTGTGTGTGTTTCTAGGGGTGTGTGTGTGTGTTTCTGGGAGTGTGTTCCTAGGGGTGTGTGTGTGTGTTTCTGGGGGTGTGTTTCTAGGAGTGCGTATGTGTGTGTGTGTGAGTTTCTGGGAGTGTGTTTCTAGGGGTGTGTGTGTGTGTTTCTGGGAGTGTGTTTTTAGGGGTGCGTGTGTGTGTTTTGCTGTGTGTGTTTCTAGGGGTGTGTGTGTGTGTTTCTGGGAGTGTGTTTCTAGGGGAGTGTGTGTGTGTTTCTGGGAGTGTGTTTCTAGGGTTTGTCTGTGTTTTTCTTGGAGTGTGTTTCTCGGGCTGTGTGTGTGTGTTTCTGGGAGTGTTTTTCTACGGGTGTGTGTGCGTTTCTCGGAGTGTGTTTCTAGGGCTGTGAGTGTCTGTTTCTGGGAGTGTATTTCTTGGCATGTGTGCGTGTGTTTCTGGGAGAGTGTTTCCAAGGGTGTGTGCGTGTGTCTCTGGGTGGGTGTTTCTAGGGGTTTGTGTGTGTTTCTGGGAGTGTGTTTCTAGGAGTGAGTGTGCGTGTGTGTGTCTGTTTCTGGGAGTCTGTTTATAGGCGTGTTTGTATGTGTTTCAGGGAATGCGTTTCTAGTGGTGTGTGTGTGTGTTTTGCTGGGAAATTGTGTGTTTTTCTGGGAGTGTGTTTCTAGGGATGTGTGTGTGTGTTTCTGGCAGTGTGTTTCCAGGGGTGTGTATGTTTCTGGGTGTGTGATTCTAGGGGTGAGTGTGTTTCTGAGAGTGTGTTTTTAGGGGCGTGTGTGTGTGTATCTGGGAGGGTGTTTCCAGGGGTGTGCGTGTGTGTTTCTGGGAGTGCGTTTCTAGGGGTGATGTGTGTCTTTCTGTGAGTGTGTGTTTTCCTCGGGGTGTGTGTGTCTGTTTCTGGGACTGTGTTTTAAGGGGCCTTTGTGCGTGTTTCTGGGAGGGTGTTTCTAGGGTTGTGTGTGTGTGTTTCTGGGAGTGTGTTTCTAAGGGTGTGTGTGTGTGTTTCTGGGAGAGTGTTTCTAGGGGTGTGTGAGTGTTTTTCTGGTATGTGTGTTTATGGGGTGTGTGTGTGTTTGTGCGTTACGGAGTGTGTTTCTAGGGGTGTGTGTGCATTTTTCTGGGAGTGTGTTTCTCGAGGTGTGTTTTTGTGTTTTGGGGAGTGTCTTTCTAGAGGGGTGTGTGTTTTTCCGGGAGTGTGTGAAATGCACATGCACACACCCCCCCAGTAACACACACACGCACACCCCCAGCAACACACCCACACACACACACACACACCCAGCAACACACCCACACACAGAAACACACAGAAACACACAGAAACACACACACTCACCCAGAAACAGTACATCAAAGATTCATGTAGTAATGCATTTTGCGACACTTCCGAATTTCTTTTCTCGATTTAAAAGTAGTCTCTATAAACATAGCAATGTGTGCACCCCATACATAACACACACATACAAACACAAACGCACCCTTGCATAGACACGCACCTATGCAAAGAAACACACACAGAAATATGCACGCACATACCCAGCAACGCACGCAGGCAGAAACGCATGCACCCAGAAATGCATGCACCCAGAAACACACATAATAACACACAGGCGTGCACCCAGAAAAACACATATAAACACACACACGTGCACGCAGAAACACACATATAAGCACACAGGCACGCACCCAGGAACACACTTATAAACAAACACATGTGCATCCAGAAACACACATATAAACACACACATGTGCACCCAAACATAACACACACATGTGCGGTCGTGTTTCTGGGTGGGTGGTTTTTGGGTGGGCGTGTTTCTCGGGGTGTGTGTGTGAGTCTGTGGCAGTAAGTTTCTAGGGGTGTGTGTGTGTGTTTGTGTGTTTCTGGGAGTGTGTTTCTTGGGAGGGGTGTGTGTTACTGGGAGTATGTTTCTAGGGATGTGTGTGTGTGTGTTTCGGTGATTGTGTTTCTAGGGCTGTGTGTGTCTGTCTCTTGGAGTGTGTTTCTACGGGAGTGTGTGTGTGTTTCTGGGAGTGTGTTTCTATGGTTTGTGTGTGTGTGTGTTTCTGGGAGTGTGTTTCTAGGGCGGTTTGTGAGTGTTTCTGGGAGTGTGTTTCTAGGAGTGTGAGTGTCTGTTTCTGGGAGTGTATTTCTTGGGGTGTGTGCATTTGTTTCTGGGAGAGTGTTTCAACCGTTGTGTGTGTGTCTCTCTTGCTTTGTGTTTCTGGGGTGTGTGTGTGTGCGTTTCTGGGTGTGTGTTTCTAGGTGTGTGGGTGTTTCTGGGAGAGTGTTTCTAGGCATGTGTGTATGTGTTTTGTTCAATGTGTTTCTAGGGGTGTGTGTCTGTTTTTCTGGGACTGTGTTTCTAGGGGTGTGTGTGTGTGTGTTTCGGGGAGTGTGTTTCTAGGGGTGCGTGTGTGTGTCTCTTGGAGTGTGTTTCAAGGGGAGTGTGAGTCTGTTTCTGGGTGGGTGTTTCTAGGGTTTGTGTGTGTGTGTTTCTGGGAGTGTGTTTCTAGGGGTGAGTGTATGTGTTTCTGGGAGTGTGTGTGTTTCTCGGGGTGTGTGTGTCTGTTTCTGGGACTGGGTTTTAAGGGGCCTTTGTGTGTGTTTCTGGAAGGGTGTTTCTAGGGTTCTGTGTGTTTGTTTTTGGGAGTGTGTTTCTAAGGGTGTGTGTGTGTTTCTGGGAGAGTGTTTCTAGGGGTGTGTGTGTGTTTTTCTGGTATGTGTGTTTATGGGGTGTGTGTGTGTTATGGAGTGTGTTTCTAGGGGTGTGTGTGCATTTTTCTGGGAGTGTGTTTCAGGGGCTGTGTGTGTGTGTTTCTGGCAGTGTGTTTCTAAGCGTGTGTGTGTGTTTCTGGGAGTGTGTTTCTAGGGGTGTGTGAGTGTTTTTCTGGTATGTGTGTTTATGGGGTGTGTGTGTGTTTGTGTGTTATGGAGTGTGTTTCTAGGGGTGTGTGTGCATGTTTCTGGGAGTGTGTTTCAGGGGCTGTGTGTGTGTGTTTCTGGCATTGTGTTTCTAAGGGTGTGTGTGTGTGTTTCTGGGAGTGGGTTTCCAGGGGTGTGTGTGTGTTTCTGGGAGTGTGTTTCTAGGGACGTGTGTGTGTGTTTCTGGGAGTGGGTTTCTTGGGTTGTGTGTGTGTGTTTCTGGGAATGTTTATCGAGGGATATACGTGTTTCTTTCTGGGAGTGTGTTTCTAGGGGTGTGTGTGTGTTTCTGGGAGTGTGTTCCTCGAGGTGTGTTTTTGTGGTTTGGGGAGTGTGTTTCTAGAGGGGTGTCTGTGTGTTTCCGGGAGTGTGTGAAATGCACATGCGCACACACCCCCAGCAACACACACACGCACACCCCCAGCAACACACCCACACACACACACACACACCCAGCAACACACCCACACAGAGAAACACACAGAAACACACACACACACCCAGAAACAGTACATCAAAGATTCATGTAGTAATGCATTTTGCGACACTTCCGAATTTCTTTTCTTGATTTAAAAGTAGTCTCTATAAACATAGCAATGTGTGCGCCCCATACATAACACACACATACAAACACAAATGCACCCTTGCATAGACACGCACCTATGAAAAGAAGCACACACAGAAATATGCACGCACATACCCAGCAACGCATGCAGCCAGAAACGCATGCACCCAGAAATGCACGCACCCAGAAACACACATAATAACACACAGGCGTGCACCCAGAAAAACACATATAAACACACACACGTGCACGCAGAAACACACATATAAGCACACAGTCACGCACCCAGGAACACACTTATAAACAAACACATGTGCATCCAGAAACACACATATAAACACACACATGTGTCCCCAAACATAACACACACATGTGCGGTCGTGTTTCTGGGTGGGTGTTTTTTTGGGTGGGAGTGTTTCTCGGGGTGTGTGTGTGAGTCTGTGGCAGTAAGTTTCTAGGGGTGTGTGTGTGTGTTTGTGTGTTTCTGGGAGTGTGTTTCTTGGGAGGGGTGTGTGTTACTGGGAGTATGTTTCTAGGGCGGTGTGTGAGTGTTTCTGGGATTGTGTTTCTAGGAGTGTGAGTGTCTGTTTCTGGGAGTGTATTTCTTGGGGTGTGTGCATGTGTTTCTGGGAGTGTGTTTCTACCGTTGTGTGTGTGTCTCTCTTGCTTTGTGTTTCTGGGGTTTGTGTGTGTGCGTTTCTGGGTGTGTGTTTCTAGGTGTGTGGGTGTTTCTGGGAGTGTGTTTCAAGAGTGTGCGTGTGTGTTTGTTTCTGGGAGAGTGTTTCTAGGCATGTGTGTATGTGTTTTGTTCAATGTGTTTCTAGGGGTGTGTGTCTGTTTTTCTGGGAGTGTGTTTCTAGGGATGTGTGTGTGTCTGTTTCGGGGAGTGTGTTTCTAGGGGTGCGTGTGTGTGTCTCTTGGAGTGTGTTTCAAGGGGAGTGTGAGTCTGTTTCTGGGAGTGTGTTTCTAGGGTTTGTGTATGTGTGTTTCTGGGAGTGTGTTTCTAGGGCTGTCTGTGTGTTTCTGGGAGTGTTTTTCTAGGGGTCTGTGTGTGTTTCTGGGAGTGTGTTTCTAGAGGTCTGTGTGTGTGCGTTTCTGGGTGTGTGTTTCTAGGTGTGTGTGTGTGTTTCTGGGAGTGTGTTTGAAGAGTGTGTGTGTGCGTGTGTGTGTGTTTCTGGGAGAGTGTTTCTAGGCGTGTGTGTATGTGTTTCGTTGAATGTGTTTCTAGGGGTGTATGAGTGTTTTTCTGGGAGTGTGTTTCTAGGGGAGTTTGTGTGTTTTTCTGCCAGTGTGTTTCTAGGGATGCGTGTGTGTATTGCTGGGAGTCTGTTTCAAGGAGTGTGCGTGTGTGTTTCTGGGAGTGTGTTTCTTGGGGTGTGTGTGTTTCTGGGAGTGTGTTTTTAGGGGTGTGTGTGTGTGTGTTCTTGGCAGGGTGTTTCTAGGGGTGTGTGTGTGTTTCTGGGAGTGTTTTTCTAGGGGAGTGTGTGTGTGTAAGTGTGTGTGTGTGTCTGTGAGTGTGTTTCTAGGGTCGTGTGTGTGTTTCTGGGAGTGTGTTTCTAGGGGTGTGTGTGTGCGTTTTTACGAGAGTGTTTCTAGGGGTGAGTGTGTGTGTTTCTAGGAGTGTGTTTCTCGGGGTGTTTGTGTGTGTTTCCGGGAGTCTGTTTTCAGGGGCGTGTGTGTGTGTTTCTGGGAGGGAGTTTTTAGGGTTGTATGTGCGTTTCTGGGACTGTGTTTCTAAGGGAGTGTGTGTGTGTGTGTTTCTGAGTGTGTGTATCTAGGGGTGTGTGTGTGTGTGTTTCTGGAAGTGTGCTTCTAGGGGAGTGTGTGTGTGTTTCTGGGAGTGTGTTTCTAGGGGGGTGTACGTTTTTTTCTGGGAGTGTGTTTCTATGGGTGCGTGTGTGTTTCTGATAGTGTGTTTCTTGAGGTGTGTTTTCGTGTTTTGGGGAGTGTGTTTCAAGAGGGGTGTGTGTGTGTTTCTGGGAATGTGTGAAATGCACATGCACACACACCCCCAGCAACACACGCACGCACACCCCCAGCAACACACCCACACACACACACACACACACACACACCCAGCAACACACCCACACACAGAAACACACAGAAACACACACACACCCAGAAACAGTACATCAAAGATTAAATGTAGTAATGCATTTTGCGACACTTCCGAATTTCTTTTCTTGATTTAAAAGTAGTCTCTATAAACATAGCAATGTGTGCGCCCCATACATAACACACACATACAAACACAAAAGCACCCTTCCATAGACTCGCACCTATGCAAAGAAACACACACAGAAATACGCACGCACACACCCAGCAACGCACGCAGGCAGAAACGCATGCACCCAGAAATGCATGCACCCAGAAACACACATAATAACACACAGGCGTGCACCCAGAAAAACATATAAGCACACACACGTGCACCCAGAAACCCATATATAAGCACACAGGCATGCACCCAGAAACACACTTATAAACAAACACATGTGCATCCAGAAACACACATATATAAACACACACATGTGCACCTAAACATAACACACACATGTGCGGTCGTGTTTCAGGGTCGGCGTTTTTTTGGGAGGGCATGTTTCTCGGGGTGTGTGTGTGAGTTTGTGGCAGTGTGTTTCTAGGGGTGTGTGTGTGTGTTTCTGGGAGTGTGTTCCTAGGGGGTGTGTGTGTGTTTCTGGGGGTGTGTTTCTAGGAGTGTGTGTGTGTGTGTGTGTGTGTGTGTGTGTCAGTTTCTGGGAGTGTGTTTCTAGGGGTCTGTGTGTGTGTTTCTGGGAGTGGGTTTTTAGGGGTGTGTGTGTGTGTTTCGGTGAGTGTGTTTCTACGGGTTTGTGTGTGTGTTTCTGGGAGTGTGTTTCTAGGGGAGTGTGTGTGTGTTTCTGGGGGTGTGTTTCTAGGAGTGTGTGTGTGTGTGTGTGAGAGTTTCTGGGAGTGTGTTTCTAGGGGTGTGTGTGTGTGTTCCTGGGAGTGTGTTTTTAGGGGTGTGTGTGTGTGTTTCGGTGAGTGGGTTTCTAGGGGAGTGTCTGTGTGTTTCTGGGAGTGTGTTTCTAGGGGGGTGTCCGTGTGTTTCTGGGAGTGTGTTTCTAGGGTTTGTGTGTGTGTGTTTCTGGGAGTGTGTTTCTCGGGCTCTGTGTGTGTGTTCCTGGGAGTGTTTTCCTACGGGTGTGTGTGCGTTTCTGGGAGTGTGTTTCTAGGGCTGTGGGTGTCTGCTTTTGGGAATGTACTTCTTGGGGTGTGTGCGTGTGTTTCTGGGAGAGTGTTTCCAAGGGTGTGTGCGTGTGTCTCTGGGTGGGTGTTTCTAGGGGTTTGTGTGTGTTTCTGGGAGCGTGTTTCTAGGAGTGAGCGTGTGTGAGTGTCTCTGTTTCTGGAAGTGTGTTTATAGGCGTGTGTGTATGTGTTTCAGGGAATGTGTTTCTAGTGGTGTGTGTGTGTTTTGCAGGGAGTTTGTGTGTTTTTCTGGGAGTGTGTTTCTACGGATGTGTGTGTGTGTTTCTGGCAGTGCGTTTCTAGGGGTGTGTGTATGTTTCTGGGTGTGTGTTTCTAGGGCTGAGTGTGTTTCTGGGAGTGTTCTTCTAGGGGCGTGTGTGTGTGTGTGTTTGTGTGTTTCTGGGAGTGTGTTTCTTGGGAGGGGTGTATGTTACTGGGAGTGTGTTTCTAGGGGTGTGTGTGTGTTTCTGGGAGTGTGTTTCTAGGGGTGTGTGTGTGTGTGTTTCTGGGAGTGTGTTTCTAGGGGTGAGTGTATGTGTTTCTGGGAGTGTGTGTGTTTCTCGGGGTGTGTGTGTCTGTTTCTGGGACTGGGTTTTAAGGGGCCTTTGTGTGTGTTTCTGGAAGGGTGTTTCTAGGGTTCTGTGTGCGTGTTTTTGGGAGTGTGTTTCTAAGGGTGTGTGTGTGTTTCTGGGAGAGTGTTTCTAGGGCTGTGTGTGTGTTTTTCTGGTATGTGTGTTTATGGGGTGTGTGTGTGTTATGGAGTGTGTTTCTAGGGGTGTGTGTGCATTTTTCTGGGAGTGTGTTTCAGGGGCTGTGTGTGTGTGTTTCTGGCAGTGTGTTTCTAAGCGTGTGTGTGTGTTTCTGGGAGTGTGTTTCTAGGGGGGTGTGTGTGTGTTTCTGGGAGTGGATTTCTTGGGCTGTGTGTGTGTGTTTCTGGGAATGTTTATCGAGGGATATACGTGTTTGTTTCTGGGAGTGTGTTTCTAGGGGTGTGTGTGTGTTTCTGGGAGTGTGTTTCTCGAGGTGTGTTTTTCTGTTTTGGGGAGTGTGTTTCTAGAGGGGTGTGTGTGTGTTTCCGGGAGTGCGTGAAATGCACACGCATGCACACCCCCAGCAACACACACACACACACACACACCCAGCAACACACCCACACACAGAAACACACACACACACCCAGAAACAGTACATCAAAGATTGATGTAGTAATGCATTTTGCAACACTTCTGAATTTCTTTTCTTGATTTAAAAGTAGTCTCTATAAACATAGCAATGTGTGCACCCCATACATAACACACACATACAAACACAAACGCACCCTTGCATAGACACGCACCTATGCAAAGAAACACACACAGAAATACGCACGCACACACCCAGCAACGCACGCAGCCAGAAACGCATGCACCCAGAAATGCACGCACCCAGAAACACACATAATAACACACAGGCGTGCACCCGGAAAAACACATTTAAACACACACACGTGCTCCCAGAAACACACATATAAGCATACAGGCACGCACCCAGAAACACACTTATAAACAAACACATGTGCATCCAGAAACACACATATAAACACACACCTGTGCACCCAAACATAACACACACATGTGCGGTCGTTTTTCTGGGTGGGCGTTTTTTTGGGTGGGCGTGTTTCTCGGGGTGTGTCTGTGAGTCTGCGGCAGTAAGTTTCTAGGGGTGTGTGTGTGTGTTTCTGGGAGTGTGTTCCTAGGGGTGTGTGTGTGTGTTTCTGGGGGTGTGTTTCTATGAGTGTGTATGTGTGTGTGTGTGAGTTTCTGGGAGTGTGTTTCTAGGGGTGTGTGTGTGTGTTTCTGGGAGTGTGTTTTTATGGGTGTGTGTGTGTGTGTTTCGCTGTGTGTGTTTCTAGGGGTGTGTGTGTGTGTTTCTGGGAGTGTGTTCCTAGGGGTGTGTGTGTGTGTTTCTGGGGGTGTGTTTCTAGGAGTGCGTATGTGTGTGTGTGTGAGTTTCTGGGAGTGTGTTTCTAGGGGTGTGTGTGTGTGTTTCTGGGAGTGTGTTTTTAGGGGTGCGTGTGTGTGTTTTGCTGTGTGTGTTTCTAGGGGTGTGTGTGTGTGTTTCTGGGAGTGTGTTTCTAGGGGAGTGTGTGTGTGTTTCTGGGAGTGTGTTTCTAGGGTTTGTCTGTGTTTTTCTTGGAGTGTGTTTCTCGGGCTGTGTGTGTGTGTTTCTGGGAGTGTTTTTCTACGGGTGTGTGTGCGTTTCTCGGAGTGTGTTTCTAGGGCTGTGAGTGTCTGTTTCTGGGAGTGTATTTCTTGGCATGTGTGCGTGTGTTTCTGGGAGAGTGTTTCCAAGGGTGTGTGCGTGTGTCTCTGGGTGGGTGTTTCTAGGGGTTTGTGTGTGTTTCTGGGAGTGTGTTTCTAGGAGTGAGTGTGCGTGTGTGTGTCTGTTTCTGGGAGTCTGTTTATAGGCGTGTTTGTATGTGTTTCAGGGAATGCGTTTCTAGTGGTGTGTGTGTGTGTTTTGCTGGGAAATTGTGTGTTTTTCTGGGAGTGTGTTTCTAGGGATGTGTGTGTGTGTTTCTGGCAGTGTGTTTCCAGGGGTGTGTATGTTTCTGGGTGTGTGATTCTAGGGGTGAGTGTGTTTCTGAGAGTGTGTTTTTAGGGGCGTGTGTGTGTGTATCTGGGAGGGTGTTTCCAGGGGTGTGCGTGTGTGTTTCTGGGAGTGCGTTTCTAGGGGTGATGTGTGTCTTTCTGTGAGTGTGTGTTTTCCTCGGGGTGTGTGTGTCTGTTTCTGGGACTGTGTTTTAAGGGGCCTTTGTGCGTGTTTCTGGGAGGGTGTTTCTAGGGTTGTGTGTGTGTGTTTCTGGGAGTGTGTTTCTAAGGGTGTGTGTGTGTGTTTCTGGGAGAGTGTTTCTAGGGGTGTGTGAGTGTTTTTCTGGTATGTGTGTTTATGGGGTGTGTGTGTGTTTGTGCGTTACGGAGTGTGTTTCTAGGGGTGTGTGTGCATTTTTCTGGGAGTGTGTTTCTCGAGGTGTGTTTTTGTGTTTTGGGGAGTGTCTTTCTAGAGGGGTGTGTGTTTTTCCGGGAGTGTGTGAAATGCACATGCACACACACCCCCAGTAACACACACACGCACACCCCCAGCAACACACCCACACACACACACACACACCCAGCAACACACCCACACACAGAAACACACAGAAACACACAGAAACACACACACTCACCCAGAAACAGTACATCAAAGATTCATGTAGTAATGCATTTTGCGACACTTCCGAATTTCTTTTCTCGATTTAAAAGTAGTCTCTATAAACATAGCAATGTGTGCACCCCATACATAACACACACATACAAACACAAACGCACCCTTGCATAGACACGCACCTATGCAAAGAAACACACACAGAAATATGCACGCACATACCCAGCAACGCACGCAGGCAGAAATGCATGCACCCAGAAACACACATAATAACACACAGGCGTGCACCCAGAAAAACACATATAAACACACACACGTGCACGCAGAAACACACATATAAGCACACAGGCACGCACCCAGGAACACACTTATAAACAAACACATGTGCATCCAGAAACACACATATAAACACACACATGTGCACCCAAACATAACACACACATGTGCGGTCGTGTTTCTGGGTGGGTGGTTTTTGGGTGGGCGTGTTTCTCGGGGTGTGTGTGTGAGTCTGTGGCAGTAAGTTTCTAGGGGTGTGTGTGTGTGTTTGTGTGTTTCTGGGAGTGTGTTTCTTGGGAGGGGTGTGTGTTACTGGGAGTATGTTTCTAGGGATGTGTGTGTGTGTGTTTCGGTGATTGTGTTTCTAGGGCTGTGTGTGTCTGTCTCTTGGAGTGTGTTTCTACGGGAGTGTGTGTGTGTTTCTGGGAGTGTGTTTCTATGGTTTGTGTGTGTGTGTGTTTCTGGGAGTGTGTTTCTAGGGCGGTTTGTGAGTGTTTCTGGGAGTGTGTTTCTAGGAGTGTGAGTGTCTGTTTCTGGGAGTGTATTTCTTGGGGTGTGTGCATTTGTTTCTGGGAGAGTGTTTCAACCGTTGTGTGTGTGTCTCTCTGGCTTTGTGTTTCTGGGGTGTGTGTGTGTGCGTTTCAGGATGTGTGTTTCTAGGTGTGTGGGTGTTTCTGGGAGTGTGTTTCAAGAGTGTGCGTGTGTGTTTGTTTCTGGGAGAGTGTTTCTCGGGGTGTTTGTGTGTGTTTCCGGGAGCCTGTTTTCAGGGGCGTGTGTGTGTGTTTCTGGGAGTGTGTTTCTCGGGGTGTTTGTGTGTGTTTCCGGGAGCCTGTTTTCAGGGGCGTGTGTGTGTGTTTCTGGGAGGGAGTTTCTAGGGTTGTATGTGCGTTTCTGGGACTGTGTTTCTAACGGAGTGTGTGTGTGTGTGTTTCTGGGTGTGTGTGTGTGTGTGTTTCTGGAAGTGTGCTTCTAGTGGAGTGTGTGTGTTTCTGGGAGTGTGTTTCTAGGGGGTGTGTGTGTGTTTCTGGGAGTGTGTTTCTAGAGGTGAGTGTGTGTGTTTCTGGGAGTCTGTTTTCAGGGGCGTGTGTATGTGTCTCTGGGAGGGTGTTTCTAGGGTTGTATGTGCGTTTCTGGGACTGTGTTTCTAAGGGAGTGTGTGTGTGTTTCTGAGTGTGTGTATCTAGGGGTGTGTGTGTGTGTTTCTGGAAGTGTGCTTCTCGGGGAGTGTGTGTGTGTGTGTGTTTGTTTCTGGGAGTGTGTTTGTAGGGGAGTGTGTGTGTTTCTGGGAGTGCGTTTCTAGGGGGGTGTGTGTGTGTTTCTGGGAAAGTGTTTCTTGGGCTGTGTGTGTGTGTTTCTGGGAATGTTTATCGAGGGATATACGTGTTTGTTTCTGGGAGTGTGTTTCTAGGGGTGTGTTTTTGTGTTTTGGGGAGTGTGTTTCTAGAGGGTTGGGTGTGTGTTTCCGGGAGTATATGAAATGCACATGCACACACACCCCCAGCAACACACGCACACACACCCCCAGCAACACACCCACACACACACATACACACCCAGCAACACACCCACACACAGAAACACACAGAAACACACACACACACACCCAGAAACACTACATCAAAGATTCATGTAGTAATGCATTTTGCGACACTTCAGGATTTCTTTTCTTGATTTAAAAGTAGTCTCTATAAACATAGCAATGTGTGCGCCCCATACATAACACACACATACAAACACAAACGCACCCTTGCATAGACACGCACCTATGCAAAGAAACACACACAGAAATACGCACGCACACACCCAGCAACGCACGCAGCCAGAAACGCACACACCCAGAAATGCACGCACCCAGAAACACACATAATAACACACAGGCGTGCACCCAGAAAAACACATATAAAGACACAAACGTGCACCCAAAAACACACATATAAGCATACAGGCACGCACTCAGAAACACACTTATAAACAAACACATGTGCATCCAGAAACACACATATATAAACACACACATGTGCACCCAAACATAACACACACATGTGCAGTCGTGTTTCTGTGTGGGCGTTTTTTTGGGTGGGCGTGTTTCTCGGGGTGTGTGTGTGAGTTTGTGGCAGTGTGTTTCTAGGGGTGTGTGTGTGTGTTTCTGGGAGTGTGTTCCTAGGGGTGTGTGTGTGTGTTTCTGGGGGTGTGTTTCTAGGAGTGTGTGTGTGTGTGTGTGAGTTTCTGGGAGTGTGTTTCTAGGGATGTGTGTGTGTGTGCTTCTGGGAGTGTGTTTTAAGGGGTGTGTGTGTGTGCTTCGCTGTGTGTGTTTCTAGGGGTGTGTGTGTGTCTTTCTGGGAGTGTGTTTCTAGGGGAGTGTGTGTGTGTTTCTGGGAGTGTGTTTCTAGGGTTTGTGTGTGTGTGTTTCTGGGAGTGTGTTTCTCGGGCTGTCTGTGTGTGTTTCTGGGAGTGTTTTTCTACGGGTGTGTGTGCGTTTCTGGGAGTGTGTTTCTAGGGCTGTGGGTGTCTGTTTCTGGGAGTGTATTTCCTGGGGTGTGTGCGTGTGTTTCTGGGAGAGTGTTTCCAAGAGTGTGTGCGTGTGTCTCTGGGTGGGTGTTTTTAGGGGTTTGTGTAAGTTTCTGGGAGTGTGTTTCTAGGAATGAGTGTGTGTGTGTGTGTGTCTGTTTCTGGGAGTGTGTTTATAGGCGTGTGTGTATGTGTTTCGGGGAATGTGTTTCTAGTGGTGTGTGTGGGTTTTTCTGGGAGTGTGTTTCTAGGGGAGTTTGTGTTTTTCTGGGAGGGTGTTTCTAGGGGTGTGTGTGTGTGTTTCTGGGAGTGTGTTTCTAGGGGTGAGTGTGTGTGTTTCCGGGAGTGTGTTTCTAGGGGTGTGTGTCTGTGTGTTTCTGGGAGTGTGTTTCCAGGGGCGTGTGTGTGTTTCGGGGAGTGTTTTTCTAGGGGTATGTGTGTATGTTTCTGGGAGTGTGTGAAATACACACGCACACACAGCCCCAGCAAAACACGCACACACACCCCCAGCAACACACGCACACACACCCCCAGCAACGCACCCACACACACACACACACACACAAACCCAGAAATACACACACACAGAAACACACCCAAACACACACACACACACACACACACACACACACCCAGAAACAGTACATCAAAGATTCATGTAGTAATGCATTTTGCGACACTTCTGAATTTCTTTTTTTGATTTAGAAGTAGTCTCTATAAACATAGCAATGTGTGTGCCCCATACATGACACACACGTACAAACACAAATGCACCCTTGCATAGACACGAACCCAGGCAAAAAACACAATACGTTTTCTGGGTGCATGTTTCTAGGAGTTTGTGTGTGTTTCTGGGAGTGTGTTTCTAGGAGTGAGTGTGTGTGTGTGTGTGTGTGTGTGTGTGTGTGTGTGTGTGTGTGTTTCTGCGAGTGTGTTTATAGGCTTGTGTGTATGTGTTTCAGGGAATGTGTTTCTAGGGGTGTGTGTGTTTGTGGGAGTGTGTTTCGAGGGGAGTTTGTGTGTTTTTCTGGGAGTGTGTTTCTAGGGAAGTGTGTGTGTGTTTCTGAGAGTGTGTTCCTAGGGCTTTGTGTGTGTGTTTCTGGGTGTGTGTTTCTAGGGGTGTGTGTGTGTGTTTCTGGGTGTGGGTTTCCAGGGGTGTGTGTGTGTATTTCTGGGAGTGTGTTTCTAGGGGTGTGCATGTGATTCTGGGAGTGTGTTTCTAGGAGTGTGTGTGTGTGTGTGTGTGTGTTTCTGGGAGTGTGTTTCTATGGGTGTGTGTGTGTTTTTCGGAGAGTGTGTTTCTAGGGTATGTGTTAGTGTTTCTGGGAGTGTGTTTCTAGGCGAGTGTCTGTGTGTTTCTGGGAGTCTGTTTCTAGGGGTGTGTGTGTGTGTCTCTGGGAATGTGTTCCGTGGGCTGTGTGTGTGTGTTTCTGGGAGTGTGTTTCTAGGGGTGTGTGTGTGTTTCTGGTAGTCAGTTTCCAGGCGGGGTGTGTGTTTAAACACACAGGCGTGCACCCAGAAACACACATATCAACACACACGTGCACACCCAGAAACACACCTATAAACACACACGCACGCACCCAAAAACACACATATAAACATACACATGTGCTCCCAGAAACACACATATAAGCACACATGCACGCACACAGCAAAACAATTATAAGCACACACGCGTGTACCCATAAACACACATATAAACACACAGGCTCGCACCCAGAAACACAACTATAGACACACACGCACGCAACCAGAAACACACGTATAAGCACTCATGTGCGCAACCAGAAACACACTTATAATCACACACACACGCAGACAGAAACACAACTATAGACACACAAGCACGCAACCAGGAACACACATATAAGCACACATGTGCGCACCAAGAAACACACATAAACAAACACATTTGATCCAGAAACACACATATAAGCACACACAAGCGTGCCAACCATAACACACACGTGTGCGGGCTTGTTTCCGGTGGTCAAGATTCCTGGTGTGTGTGTTGCCTGGTGGGCAGTGTTTCCGGTTGTGCGAGTTTCTGGGTGGGCGTGTTTCTGGGTGGGCGTATTTCTAGGGGTGTCTGTGAGTTTCTGGGAGGGTGTTTCTAGGGGGGTGTGTGTTTCTGGGAGTGTGGTTTAGGGGCGTGTGTGTTTGTTTCTGGGAGTGTGTTTCTAGGGGTATGTGTTAGTGTGTTTCTGGGGTTGTGTTTCTAGGAGTGTGTGTGTGTGTGTGTGTGTGTGTGTGTGTGAGTTTCTGGGAGTGTGTTTCTAGGGGTGTGTGTGTCTGTTTCTGGGAGTCTGTTTCTAGGGGTGTGTGTGTGTTTCTGGGAGCGTGTTTCTAGGGTTAGTGTGTGTGTGTTTCTGGGAGTGTGTTTCTAGGGCTCTGTGTGTGTGTTTCTGGGAGTGTTTTTCTAGGGTTTGTGTGAGTGTTTGTTTCTGGGATTGTGTTTATAGGGCTCTGTGTGTGTGTTTCTGGGAGTGTTTTTCTAGGGGTGTGTGTGCGTTTCTGGGAGTGTGTTTCTAGGGCTGTGGTTGTCTGTTTCTGGGAGTGTATTTCTTGGGGTGTGTGCGTGTGTTTTTGGGAGAGTGTCTTCAGGGGTGTGTGCGTGTGTTTCTGGGTGGGTGTTTCTAGGGTTGTGTGTCTGTGTTTCTGGGTTTGTGTTTCTAAGGGAGTTTGTGTGTGCATTTCTGGGTGCATGTTTCTTGGGGTTTGTGTGTGTTTCTGGGAGTGTGTTTCCAGGAATGAGTGTGTGTGTGTGTGTGTGTGTGTGTGTGTGTGTGTGTTTCTGAGAGTGTGTTTCAGGGAATGTGGTTCAAGGGGTGTGTGTGTGTGTTTGTGGGAGTGTGTTTCTATGGGAGTTTGTGTGTTTTTCTGGGAGTGTGTTTCTAGGGGAGTGTGTGTGTGTTTCTGGGAGTGTGATCCTAGGGGAGTGTGTTTCTAGTGTTTGTGTGTGTGTATTTCTGGGAGTGTGTTTCTAGGGCTGTGTGTGTATGTTTCTGGGTGTATGTTTCTAGGGCTGTGTGTGTATGTTTCTGGGTGTATGTTTCTAGGGCTGTGTGTGTGCGTTTCTGGCAATGTTTTTCTAGTGCTGTGGGTGTCTGTTTCTGGGAGTGTATTTCTTGGGGTGTGTGCATGTGTTTCTGGGTGGGTGTGTCTCTTTGTGTGTCTGTTTCTGGGTTTGCGTTTCTAAGGGAGTTTGTGTGTGCGTTTCTGGGTGCATGTTTCTAGGGGTTTGTGTGTGTGTTTCTAGGAATGAGTGTGTGTGTGTGTGTGTGTGTGTGTGTGTGTGTGTGTGTGTTTCTGCGAGTGTGTTTATAGGCGTTTTTGCATGTGTTTCAGGGAATGTGTTTCTAGGGGGGTGTGTGTGTGTTTGTGGGAATGTGTTTCTAGGGGAGTGTGTGTGTGTTTCTGGGAGTGTGTTCCTAGGGCTTTGTGTGTGTGTTTCTGGGTGTGTGTTTCTAGGGGTGTGTGTGTGTGTTTCTGGGAGTGTGTTTCTAGGGGTGTGTTTGTGTTTTTCTGGGAGTGTTTTCTAGGGGTTTGTGTGTGTTTCTGGGAGTGTGTTTCTAGGAGTGTGTATGTGTGTGTGAGTTTCTGGGAGTCTGTTTCTACGTGTGTGTGTGTGTGCTGTGCGGGGAGTGTGTTTCTAGGGTGTGTGTGTGTGTGTGTTTCTGGGAGTCTGTTTCTACGTGTGTGTGTGTGTGTCACTGGGAGTGTGTTCTGTGGGTTGTGTGTGTCTATTTCTGGGAGTGCTTTTCTAGGGTTGTGTGTGTGTGTTTCTGGGAGTGTGTTTCTAGGGGTGTGTGTGTTTTTCTGGTAGTGTGTTTCTAGGGTGGTGTGTAAACACACAGGAGCGCACCCAGAAACACACATATCAACCCACACGTGCACAACCAGAAACACACATATAAATACCCATGCGTGCACCCAGAAACACACATATAAACACACACAACGCGCTCAGAAACACACATATGAACACACACACGTGCACCCAGAAACACACAAATAAGCACACACGCACACACCCAGAAACACAATTATAAGCACACACACGTGTACCCAGAAACACACATATAAACACACAGGCTCGCACCCAGAAACACAACTATAGACACACACGCACGCAACCAGAAACACACATATAAGCACTCATCTGTGCAACCAGAAACACACTTATAATCGCACACACATGCAGCCAGAAACACAACTGTAGACACACACGCACGCAACCAGAAACACACATATAAGCACACATGTGCGCACCCAGAAACACACTTATAAACAAACACATGTGCATCCAGAAACACACATATAAACACACACATGCGTGCCAAACAATAACACACATGTGTGCGCGCTTGATTCCGGTGGTCAAGTTTCCTGGTGTGTGTGTTGCCTGGTGGGCAGTGTTTCCAGGTGGGTGAGTTTCTGGGTGGGCATGTTTCCGGGTGGGTGTGTTTCTAGATGTGTGTGTGTGTTTCTGGGAGGTTGTTTCTAGGGGTGTGTGTGTTTCTGGGAGTGTGTTTTTAGGGGCGTGTGTGTGTTTCTGTGAGGATGTTTCTAGGGGTGTGTGCGTGTGTTTCCGGGAATGTGTTTCTAGGGGAGTGTGTGTGTATGTGTGTTTCTGGGAGTGTGTTTCCAGGGGCGTGTGTGTGTGTTTCTGGGAGTGTATTTCTAGGGGTGTGTGTGTGTGTTTCTGGGAGTGTGTTTCCAGGGGCGTGTGTGTGTGTTTCTGGGAGGGTGTTTCTAGGGTTGTGTGTGTGTTTCTGGGAGTGTGTTTCTAGGGGAGTGCGTGTGTGTGTGTTTCTGGGAGTGTATTTCTAGGGGTGTGTGTGTGTGTTTCTGGGAGTGTGTTTCCAGGGGCGTGTGTGTGTGTTTCTGGGAGGGTGTTTCTAGGGTTGTGTGTGTGTTTCTGGGAGTGTGTTTCTAGGGGAGTGCGTGTGTGTGTGTTTCTGGGAGTGTGTTTCTAGTGGTGTGTGTGTGTGGTTCTGGGAGTGTGTTTATAGGGCTGTGTGTGTGTGTTTCTGGGAATGTTTTTCTAGAGATATGTGTGTGTGTTTCTCAGAGTGTGTTTCTAGGGGTATGTGTGTGTTTCTGGGCGTGTGTTTCTCGAGGTGTGCTTGTGTGTTTCTGGGAGTGTGTTTCTAGGGGTGTGTGTGTGTGTTTCTGGGAGCATGTGAAATGCACAAGCACACACAGCCCCAGCAACACACGCACACACATCCCCAGTAACACACGGACACACACCCCCCAGCAACACACCCACACACAGAAACACACAACTAGACATACACACACACACCCAGAAGCACACACAAACACACAAACACACACACACCCAGAAACACTACATCAAAGATTCATGTAGTAATGCGTTTTGCGACACTTCAGAATTTCTTTTCTTGATTTACAAGTAGTCTCTACAAACATAGCAATGTGTGCGCCCCATACATAACACATACGTACAAACACAAACGCACCCTTGAATAGACACTCACCCATGCAAAGAAACACACACAGAAATATGCATGCACACACCCAGCAACGCACGCAGCCAGAAGCGCAGGCACCCAGAAATGCACGCACCCAGAAACACACATATAAACACACAGGCATGCACCCAGAAACATACTTATAAACAAACACATGTGCATCCAGAAACACACATATAAACACACACATGTGCACCAAACATAACACACACGTGCGCGGGCATGTTTCCTTGTGGGCGTGTTTCTGGGTCAGCCTGTTTCCGGGGGGGGCATGTATCTTGGGGTGTGTGTGTGTGTGTGTGTTTCTGAGAGTGTGTTTATAGGGGTGCATGTGTGTGTTTCTGGGAGTGTGTTTCTAGGGGTGTGTTTGTGTGTTTCTGGGAGTATGTTTCTAGGAGCGTGTGTGTGTGTGTGTGTGTGTGTGTGTGTGAGTTTCTGGGAGTGTTTTTCTAGGGGTGTGTGTGTGTGTTTCTAGGGGGGGGGGTGTTTCTGGGAGTGTGTTTCTAGGGGAGTGTGTATGTGTTTCTGGGAGTGCGTTTCTAGGGTTTGTGTGTGTGTGTTTCTGGGATTGTGTTTCTAGGGCTGTGTGTGTGTGTTTCTGCGAATGTATTTCTAGGGGTCTGTGTGTGTTTCTGCGAGTGTGTTTCTAGGGTTGTGGATGTCTGTCTCTGGGAATGTATTTCTTGGGGAGTGTGCATGTGTTTCTGGGAGAATGTTTCCAGGGATGTGTGCGTGTGTTTCTGGGTGTGTGTTTCTAGGGTTTTGTGTGTGTGTTTCTGGCTTTCTGTTTCTAGGGGTATGTATGTGTGCATTTCTGGTTCTGTTTCTAGGGGTGTGTGTGTGTTTCTGGGAGTGTGTTTCAAGAGTGTGTGTGTGTTTTTCTGGGAGTCTGTTTCTAAGCATGTGTGTATGTGTTTCAGGGAATGTGTTTCTAGGGCTGTGTGTGTGTTTTTCTGGGAGTGTGGTTCTAGAGATGTGTGTGTGTGTGTTTCTGGGAGTGTGTTTCTAGGGGTGTGTGTGTTTCTGGCAGTGTGTATTTAGGGGCATGTGTGTGTGTTTCTTGGAGGGTGTTTCTAGGGGTGTGCGTGTGTTTCTGGGAGTGTTTTTCTAGGGGAGAGTGTGTGTGTGTGTGTTTCTCTGAGTGTGTTTCTAGGGGGGTGTGTTTGTTTCTGGGAGTGTGTTTCTAGGGGTGTGTGCATGTGTTTCTGGGAGTGTGTTTCTTGGGGTGTGTGTATTTCTGGGAGTGTGTTTCTAGGGGTGAGTGTGTGTGTTTCTGGGAGTGTGTTTCTTGGGGTGTGTGTGTGTTTCAGGGAGTGTGTTTTCAGGGGTGGGTGTGTGTGTTTCTGGGATGGTGTTTCTATGGTTGTGTGTGTGTTCCTGGGACTGTGTTTCTAAGGGAGTGTGTGTGTGTGTGTTTCTGGGAGTGTCTTTCTAAGGGAGTGTGTGTGTGTTTCTGGGTGTGTGTTTCTAGGGAAGTGTGTGTGTTTCTGGGAGTGTGTTTCTAGGGGTGTTTGTGTGTGTTGCTGGCAGTGTGTTTCTTGGGATATGTGTGTTTGTTTCTGGGAATGTATTTCTAGGGGTATGTGTGTGTGTTTCTCGGAGTGTGTTTCTAGGTGTGTGTGTGTGTTGCTGGGAGTGTGTTTCTGGGGGTGAGTGTGTGTGTTTCTGGGACTGTGTTTCTTCTGGTGTGTGAGTGTGTGTTTCTAGGAGTGTGTTTCTAGGGGGGTGTGTGTGTTTCTGGGAGTGTGTGAAATGCACACGCACACACACCCCCAGCAACACACGCACACACACCCCCAGCAACACACCACCCCACACACACACACCCATAAATACACACACACACCCAGAAACACACAGAGACTCACACACACACACACACACACACACCCAGAAACACTACATCAAGGATTCATGTAGTAATGCATTTTGCAACACTTCAGAATTTCTTTTCTTGATTTACAAGTAGTCTCTATAAACATAGCAATGTGTGCGCACCATACATAACACACATGTACAAACACAAATGCACCCTTGCATAGACATGCACCCATGCAAAGAAACACACACAGAAATACGCATGCACGCACCCAGCAACGCATGCAGCCAGAAACACACAGAAGGACACACAGGCGTGCACCCAGAAAAATACATATAAACGCACACACGTGCACCCAGAAACACACATATAAGCACACAGGCACGCACCTAGAAAGACACTTATAAACAAACATATGTACATCCAGAAACACACATATAAACACACACACAAACATAATACACATGTGGGCGGGAATGTTTGCAGGTGTGCGTTTTTTTGGGTGGGCGTGTTTCCGGGTGGGCGTGTTTCTCGGGGTGTGTGTGTGTGTTTGTGGGAGTGTGTTTCTAGGGGTGTGTGTGTGTGTGTTTCTGTGAGTGCATTTCTAGGGGTGTATGTGGGTGTTTCTGGGGGTGCGTTTCTAGGTTTGTCTGTGTGTGTGTGAGTTTCTGGGAGCGTGTTTCTAGGGGTGTGTGTGTGTGTTTCTGGGAGTGTGTTTCTAGGGGTGCGTGTGTGTTTCGGGGAGTGTGTTTCTAGGTTTTGTGTGTGTGTGTTTCTGGGAGTGTGTTTCTAGGGCAGTGTGTGTGTGTTTCTGGGAGTGTTTTTCTAGGGGTGTGTGCGTTTCTGGGACTGTGTTTCTAGGGCTGTGGGTGTCAGTTTCTGGGAGTGTATTTCTTGGGGTGTGTGCATGTGTTTCTGGGAGAGTGTTTCCAAGGGTGTGTGCATGTGTTTCTGGGTCCGTCTTTCTAAGGGTATGTGTGTGTGCATTTCTGGGTGCATGTTTCTAGGGGTTTGTGTGTGTTTCTCGAAGTGTGTTTCTAGGAGTGTGTGCGTGTGTGTGTGTGTGTGTGTGTTTCTGGGAGTGTGTTTATAGGCGTGTCTGTATGTGTTTCGGGGAATGTGTTTCTAGGGATGTGTGTGTGTGTTTTTGTGGGAATGTGTTTCTAGGGGAGTTTGTGTGTTTTTCTGGGAGTGTGTTTCTAGGGTAGCGTGTGTGTGTTTCTGGGAGTGTTTTCCTAGGGCTGTGTTTGTGTGTTTCTGGGTGTGTGTTTCTAGGGTGTGTGTGTGTGTGTTTCTGGGAGTGTGTGTCTAGGCGAGTGTGTGTGTGTTTCTGGGAGTCTGTTTCTAGGGCTGTGTGTGTGTCTGTCTGTGGGAGTGTGTTCCAAGGGCTGTGTGTGTCTGTCTCTGGAAGTGTTTTTCTAGGGCTGTGTGTGTGTGTTTCTGGGTGTGTGTATCTAGGGGTGTGTGTGTGTGTTTCTGGGTGTGTGTTTCTAGGGGTGTTTGTGTGTGTTTCAGGGAGTGTGTTTCTAGGTGTGTGCGTGTGTTTCTGGGAGTATGTTTCTAGGAGTGTGTGTGTGTGTGTTTCTGGGAGTCTGTTTCTAGGGCTGTGTGTGTGTCTGTCTGTGGGAGTGTGTTCCAAGGGCTGTGTGTGACTGTCTCTGGAAGTGTTTTTCTAGGGCTGTGTGTGTGTGTTTCTGGGTGTGTGTATCTAGGGGTGTGTGTGTGTGTTTCTGGGTGTGTGTATCTAGGGGTGTGTGTGTGTGTTTCTGGGAGTGTGTTTCTATGGGTGTGTGTGTGTGTGTGTTTCTGGGAGTGTGTGTCTAGGCGAGTGTGTGTGTGTTTCTGGGAGTCTGTTTCTAGGGGTGTGTGTGTGTCTGTCTGTGGGAGTGTATTCCAAGGGCTGTGTGTGTCTGTCTCTGGAAGTGCTTTTCTAGGGTTGTGTGTGTGTGTTTCTGGGAGTGTGTTTCTAGGGGTTTGTGTGTGTTTCTGGTAGTGTGTTTCCCGGGGGGGTGTGTGTGTAAACACACGGGCGTGCACCCAGAAACACACATATCAACACACACATGAACATCCAGAAACACACATATAAACAGACACGCATGCACCCAAAAACACACATATAAACACACACGCGTGTACCCAGAAAGACTCATATAAACACACACAACGCACCCAGAAACACACATATGAACACACACACGTGCACCCAGAAACACACATATAAGCACACATGTGCGCACCCAGAAACACACTTATAAACAAACACTCGCAGACACTTCCTCCTACCTCTCCCTGGACCATGACCCCACCACTGAACATCAAGCCATTGTTTCCAGGACTGTCACTGACCTCATCTCCTCTGGGGATCTCCCTCCCACAGCTTCCAACCTGATAGTCGCACAACCTCGGACGGCCCGCTTCTATCTCCTACCTAAAATCCACAAACAGAACTGCCCCGGTAGACCGATCGTCTCAGCTTGCTCCTGCCCCACAGAACTCATTTCTCATTATCTTGACTCCCTTCTCTCTCCCCTTGTCCAGTCCCTTCCCACCTACATCCGTGATTCCTCTGACACCTTACGTCACATCAACAATTTCCAGTTCCCTGGCTCCAACCGCTTCCTCTTCACCATGGATGTCCAATCCCTCTACACCTCCATCCCCCACCAGGATGGTCTGAGGGCCCTTAGCTTCTTCCTCGAACAGAGGCCCGAACAATCCCCATCCACCACTACTCTCCTCCGTCTGGCTGAACTTGTTCTCACGTTGAACAATTTCTCCTTCAACTCCTCTCACTTCCTCCAAATAAAAGGTGTGGCTATGGGTACCCGCATGGGCCCCAGCTATGCCTGTCTCTTTATGGGATATGTGGAACATTCCTTGTTGCAGTCCTACCCCGGCCCCCTTCCACAACTTTTTCTCCGGTACATCGATGATTACTTCGGTGCCGCTTCATGCTCTCGTCGGGACTTGGAAAAATTTATTAATTTTGCTTCCAATCTCCACCCCTCCATCATTTTCATGTGGTCCATCTCTGACACTTCCCTTCCCTTCCTTGACCTCTCTGTCTCAATCTCTGGTGATAGACTGTCCACTAATATCCATTACAAAACCACCGACTCCCACAGCTACCTCGACTACAGCTCCTCACACCCCGCTTCCTGTAAGGACTCCATCCCATTCTCCCAGTTCCTTCGCCTTCGTCGCATCTGTTCCGATGATGCTACCTTCAAAAACGGTTCCTCTGACATGTCCTCCTTCTTCCTTAACCGAGGTTTTCCACCCACGGTCATTGACAGGGCCCTCAACCGTGTCCAGCCCATCTCCCGCGCATCCGCCCTCACGCCTTCTCCTCCCTCCCAGAAACATGATAGGGTCCCCCTTGTCCTCACTTATCACCCCACCAGCCTCCGCATTCAAAGGATCATCCTCCGCCATTTCCGCCAACTCCAGCATGATGCCACCACCAAACACATCTTCCCTTCACCCCCCTTATCGGCATTCCGTAGGGATCGCTCCCTCCGGGACACCCTGGTCCACTCCTCCATCACCCCCCTACTCCTCAACCCCCTCCTATGGCACCACCCCATGCCCACGCAAAAGATGTAACACCTGCCCCTTCACTTCCTCTCTCCTCACCGTCCAAGGGCCCAAACACTCCTTTCAAGTGAAGCAGCATTTCACTTGCATTTCCCCCAACTTAGTCTACTGCATTCGTTGCTCCCAATGTGGTCTCCTCTACATTGGAGAGACCAAACGTAAACTGGGTGACCGCTTTGCAGAACACCTGCGGTCTGTCCGCAAGAATGACCCAAACCTCCCTGTCGCTTGCCATTTTAACACTCCACCCTGATCTCTTGCCCACATGTCTGTCCTTGGCTTACTGCATTGTTCCAGTGAAGCCCAACGCAAACTGGAGGAACAACACCTCATCTTCCGACTAGGCACCTTACAGCCTTCCGGTCTGAATATTGAATTCAATAACTTTAGGTCGTGAGCTCCCTCCCCCATCCCCACCCCCTTTCTGTCCCCCCTTTTTGTCCCCTTTTTTTTTCCCTATAAATTTTATAGATTTTTCTTTTCCCACCTATTTCCTTTATTTTTAAATATTTTAAAATCTTTTATGCTCCCCCCACCCCCACTAGAGCTGTACCTTGAGTTCCCTACCATCCATTCTTAATTAGCACATTCGTTTAGATAATATCACCAACTTTAACTTTAAAACCTATGTGTTCTTTTGTCCCATTGTCACTGACATCTTTTGATGATCTGCTTCTATCACTGCTTGTTTGTCTACACAAGCACCTCTGTCTCTCTCTCTCTCTCTCCGCCCCCCCCCCCCCCCCCCCCCCCCCCACCCCCCCCACACACCTTAAACCAGCTTATATTTCAACTCTTTCTTGGACTCGAAATCAAGTTCTCTCGAAGGGTCATGAAGACTCGAAAAATCAACTCTTTTCTTCTCCGCCGATGCTGCCAGATCTGCTGAGTTTTTCCAGGTAATTCTGTTTTTGTCTTATAAACAAACACATGTGCATCCAGAAACACACATATAAACACAGACATGCATGCCCAACCATAACACACAAGTGTGCAGGCTTGTTTCCGGTGGTCAAGTGTCCTGGTGTGTGCATTGCCTGGTGGGCAGTGTTTCCGGGTGGGTGAGTTTCTGGGTGGGCGTGTTTCCAGGTGGGCGTGTTTCTAGGGGTGTGTGCATGAGTTTCTGGGAGTCTGTTTCTAGGGGTGTGTGTGTGTGTGTGTTTCTGGGAGTGTGTTTCTAGGGGTGTGTGTGTCTCTGGGAGTGTGTTTCTAGGGGTGTGTGTGTGTGTTTCTGGGAGTGTGTTTCTAGGGGTGTGTGTGTGTGTTTCTGGGAGTATGTATTTAGGGCCATGAGTAGTGTTTCTGGGAGGGTGTTACTAGGGGTGTGTGTGTATTTCTGGGAGTGTGTTTCTAGGGGACTGTGTGTGTGTGTGTGTGTGTGTGTGTGTGTGTGTGTGTGTGTGTGTGTGTGTGTGTGTGTGTGTGTGTGTGTGTGTGTGTGTGTGTTTGTGCGTGTGTTTCTTGCAGAGTGTTTCTAGGGGAGTGTGTGTGTGTTCCTGGGAGTGTATTTCTAGGGGATTGTGTGTGTGTTTTTGGGAGTGTTTTTCTAGGGCTGTGTGTGTATGTTTCTGGGTGTATGTTTCTAGGTCTGTGTGTGTGCATTTCTGGCAATGTTTTTCTAGGGGCATGTGTGTGTGTTTCTGGGAGTGTCTTTCTAGGGGTGTGTGTGTGTGTTTCTGGGAGTGTGTTTCCAGGGGAGTGTGTGTATGTTTCTGTGAGTGTGTTTCTAGGGGAGTGTGTGTGTATTTCAGGGAGCGTGTTTCTAGGGGTGTGTGTGTGTTTCTGGGAGTGTGTTTCTAGGGGTACGTGTGCGTGTTTCTGGGAGTGTGTGAAATACACACACACACACACACCCCCAGCAAAACACGTGCACACACCCCCAGCAAAACACGCACACACACCCCCAGCAACACACGCACACCCCCAGCAACACACGCACCAGCTCAGCAACACACGCAGACACGCCCCCAGCAAAGCATGTGCTCACACCCCCAGCAAAACACGCACACACACCCTCAGCAACACGTGCACACACACCCCGTGCAATACACGCACACCCTCAGCAACACACGCACATGCCCAGCAATGCACAAACACACCTAGCAACACACACACACACCTAGCAACACACACACACAGACCACCAGCCACACACACACACGCACATACCCAGCAACACAAACACACACCCAGCATCACACACACACACACACACACACCCAGCAACACACACAACCAGAAACACACACACACACACACACCCAGAAACACAGACACAGACACACACAGAAATACACCAACACACAATTACACACACACCCAGAAACACACAAACACACACTCCCAGAAACACAGAAACACACACAGACCAATCCCCAGCAACACACACGCACACCATCCCAGCAACACACACACACACCTCACCAGCAACACACACTCATACACACGCCCAGCAACACAAACACACACACACACACACCCAGCAACACACACAACCAGAAACACACA